>BSBM01001356.1:0-410000 GCA_027924585.1 Larix kaempferi | reverse complement strand
TATCAGCATAAGGATACCATATACCTTCCCTAATCTCCCCTAGAGAGAGTGGGTGTTTATATAGGGCTAAAGAGATAGGGTAGGTTGAGGATTAGGAAGAGATGTTTAAGGGATCTTCCCATAAAGTTAGGAACTGAAATGACACCTCACCTAGAGCCTAGGGATAGGCCTACACCTCAACAAACTTCTAGAAAGACCTTGAGACTTCCCAAAATAGCCTTTAACCAACCTTGTTGCACCCTGGTAGAGGACACAGAGCGACAGAGGGGTTCATTGCACTTTGTCCGAGGACAACCTGCGACAGTGTCTCACCCTAGTTGACTAAGAACTGCGACATCACACCCTAGATGAAGGAGAAGTGCGATAGCCTACTCAAAGAGGTCAACTAGGCAGCGAAATATCTCAGTTGGATGTGTTTTAGCCCAAAATGAGGTTAGGGGTCAGAGCAAAGAGTTTACACAATGGTCAAGATGATGACATTATCACAACGGTCATGATGAAGATACTTGGTCATAATGACGATACTTGCAACGGTCATGGTGATGACACTAGGTCATGATGATGACACTTGCACAAGGGTGACGACATTTTGGTGTAACAGAATGCCCCCCAAAGCATGAAGCTGATGGAACGAGATAGGTGAAATGCTCTGTAATAAGAAAAATGGAAAGGACTTGTTGGTTGGAAGGAGTTGATGCAAAAATGACCTGAGATCCACAAGTCTCATACAA
This sequence comes from Larix kaempferi, assembly GCA_027924585.1. Lineage (NCBI taxonomy): Eukaryota > Viridiplantae > Streptophyta > Pinopsida > Pinales > Pinaceae > Larix > Larix kaempferi. The sequence continues at coordinate 409,269 of BSBM01001356.1, read as the reverse complement.
CACAAAACATGGCTGCCGACCAATACATTGCAGATCCATGATAGTAAAGACCGACTGAACACAATCATGGCTACTAGACAGAATCGTAGATCGATGATGAGATGATAACATAGCCATGACCAATACAAAAGTGGATCTGTGTAACTTTGAACTGAAAACACAGCCATGATGAATACAAAGTGGATCTGTGCATCTCAAATAATCTCCATCACAACCCAGGTAGAAAATAACTTCCCCGGGGTCTTCAAGCTGAACCCGAAATGATACGAATATATCCATGTGATTACAATGTTTTTGAGTCGAACATGGTAGAAACCACTTGATTAATGGTCATTAATGTATACCGTTAACAAGTGCGAGGGGAATCACCATTAATGTCAATGATCCCCAAGGTATCACAATACATACCATCAAGCGTGAATCAATGAAATTAAGTTGAACGACTAATGGAATCTTTCAATCAAGAATAAATAAGGTAAACTCATGTTGAAAGATAGGTAACCTGCCATTGAGGCATGCAGGCCCAAGGTACTTGGTTGGTTTCTAATTTCAATCCTCGGATGATGATTTGAAGTCGACGAGGATGAACCCATCGAAGGAGGGCCATGATGAATCCCCCGTCATCGACATGAAACTTGATAACAGATGTTTGGAGTAGATCGGACAGTAGAGTAATGTGCAAGACCGACTCAAGGTAGACCAACATGATCGAAGGTATACTAACTGTATATGATGAGTAAAAAATGTCTCTTGAACATGGGAATGGCATGACTTGGTAGTATTGACATGACGAGAACGACACCAACCCCACATGCAACTGATGGTGGAAGCATTCTTTGGCTGACCCAAAGGAGCAACGTGACTCATGGAATTAACAAGGGTCGAAGACAAACAGATTATCCAAGTACCGAATGCAAATGCAAACGAGTGCCATGTTCAAGAGTGACTATGTACTGTCATAATTAAGATGTAACACACAATCTTTCCTTTTTTCCCATCATGATTGATGAGTTCCTCATGTGTTTTTGACGAGCTTGATGAGGGTAACCAGATGCTTGGTATAGCTCATCCCATATATGAGTCCAATCCCAAATGTTTTATGAACCTGGGAAAGGAGCGGTTCATCCCAAAATGGGCCCTTCGATGTTTGAATTTTAACGAGTCCAAAGAAGGAAAACTCGGCGTCATTTCATGTTTAGAGAGTCTAAAAAGAACTAAAGGAGACTCCAAAAGGTCCTTTTTCATAAATTTAGTCTCTTCGCTTGGAAAGGGGTAAAACAACGCGAGAGAGAACTCTTCCAGCCATGGTTGGTTGTAGTGTTCCTTTTTCATAAATAGTGCTTCCTGGTTCAAAAAAGGGGTAAACTATCACCAAAAAGACAATCATTCAAATGCTTTTACAAGCATGAAAGCATCAAGTTCGCTTGGCAATATTTTCCTATTGAGGGAGTCTAAAAAGAGCTTAAAAGGACTCCATGAACAACTTTGTCATGGTTGATGACCGAGTATGACAAAGGAAAAAGGAAACTCGGCACAGTTCTTTTTCCGTAAATAGTCTAGCGAGGCCGGATAAAGTGATAAACCTATACTCATTAGACACACCTTTTTAATGGCATCTTGTGGAGAATCTGCGGTAGGTAAATTCATGTTGTCAACATTTTGAGCCATTCTTGGCTCATCATCAAAACATTAGCGAGCCATTCATTTTGGCTCATCTTCGAGCCATGATGAGCCAAGAATGGCTCGAAACGTTTACAACATGAATTTACTTACCGCAAATTCTCCACAAGATGCCATTAATTCCCACTGTGGATTCTCAGCCATTTCACACCTTTTTACTCAATTTTTTAACGAGCACGACAATGGTATTAAAAGCACTCGGAATCTTTTTCATATTTGAACCAAAGCATGAAAAGTGAAAAGTAAGCTCAAACTACTTTTCATGTTTCAACCAAAGCACGAAAAAGTGAAAAGTAATCTCAACACCATCTTACTATTTTTAACGAGCTTGAATATAGGTTGGAAGAATGCTCGTGATGTCTGCTTCATTTTTTAATGAACTTGTAACAGAAAATGAACTATGCTCGGGATAATTTTCATGGTTTAATGAGCTCGAAACCTAAAAAAGGAAAGTATGCTCGAAAATATTCCCAATGGTGAAATTTTTCCCAACATGGCATCCAACGGTTGGTGTGTGCTCCCAGCATGATTGCTAGAAGTAAGTGACTTAGCTCTAACATTATGTGGAGAGACGATTGATTTGAATTAAACGTAACTTCTAGAGGTTGAAGACATGCCCACCAAGCTTCATTTCATTCTCCTAAGGCATAGGCGGATGAAAAGAAGGTTCAGGTACTAAGTCTACGAGAAGACTCGACTCAAAGGGAAAGGAGTTGTTTCATTTTTTAACAAGCTTTACACAAGAATAGAACTCTGCTCAGTGAGGCTGGTTTCATTTTTATGCAAGCTTGAAACCAAAGGTGAACTATGCTTGGGGGGTCTATTCTATTTTTTAACGAGATTGGAATCAAAGACTAATCTATGCTCAAACTATTGGTTTCGTTTTTTAATGAGCTTGAAGCCAAAGGTAAACTCTGCTCATGGTTAAGGATAATTGACGGGTTCCTTCCCAACATGATTCCCAGAGGTCGGTAAATGCCCCCAGCATGAATTCTAGCGGCCTAACATGGTGGTGTTCCCTCAACATGATTGCTAACGGTACAACATGTGGGATGCCCCCTAAGCTTCATTTCGTCTGAAAATGCCACTTGTTAACCCAACTACCAACTTGGCTACTAATATGAAAATGTTCACCAAGGGGGGAAAATGAGAGTCAGATGAAATGAAGGTTCAAGTTATAACTCTAGAGAGAGACTCGAACTGATAGGAGGGAGATCTATTTCATTTTTACACAAGCTTGAAATAGACAATAACTATGCTTGAGGGGACCCATATTATTTATTAATGTGCTTGAAATGGAATAAAACTATGCTTGAGTGGATGGTTTCATTTTTATGCAAGCTTGAAACCAAAAATAAACTATGCTTAGAGGGGCCTATTTCATTTTTTAACAAGCTTGAAATAGACAATAAAACTGTGCTCCAGAGGATTGGTTTCATTTTTATGCAAGCTTGAAACCAAAGGGAAATTATGCTATAGTGGTCGGTTTCATTTTTTAACGAGCTTGAAACATAACATAAACCGTGCTCGTACCCCCCATCCTCAAGGGGAAGAAACCACTAAAACATGCGGAACATTCAGGGAAGTTTGATGACTGGAATTCATGCGATGACTGGGTGTCACGAAGGAAAGCTGATCAATGGTCACAATCCTCCCATCGTAGAGAAAATACATCACTCGAAAGAGTGTGGACATGATGGCTTTCATAGCATAGACATAATCACATCCAAGGAGAAGATTGAAATCTAAAGGACCTTGAACAACCATGACATCAATATAAACAGTTTTACCTCTAAACGTGATAGGTAAATGTGAGAGAATCCCTAAAGGTCTGGTAGGCCTTCTATTAAAATCCAAAATCTGGCCAGTTACTGGCACAAGCTAAGGGGAACCTATAGCTTGCCAAGTAGTTGAGGATAAAATACTAACAGAAGCTCCCTCATCAACTATCGTACGAAAGATTTCTTTATCGGAAACTGCTACATATATTTGAAGAGGAATACTCGAAGGAAGATGAGATTCTGTTAGACCACTCCAGTCAAAGGAAATGACCTCAGTACTTGGGGGGGGTCCTGTAGGAATGGATAGGGTTTCCCCTTTCCTAGGACATTCTGAACTGACTAGGAAAACATCAGTGGTTTCCAATTCACTCTCACTTGGGAGATAAGAATTAGACGAAGATTGTGTCATGGTGACTGCTTCAGTCTGAACTTTCTCCAATGAAAGAGCGGGATTGAGTGGAGATGACATCGACTCGATCACTTCAATATTGAAAGGGAGAGCGGGATTGATTACAGATGAAACTGAATCGATCACTTGGTCAACTAGAAGGGGGTCGATGGACAACTTACTATCGCTTGTTGGAAGCACCTGTTGAGAACTAGTAACATCTTCCAACCACCGTGAAGCTTTATCCATGCTTGGACAAAGAAAAGTACGGTGCATACCCTTGCATATCAAACAGGGATACAGGACTTTACCCTTCTGACCCTTCACCAATGGGTCACTGTTCGATGGAGTATCATCAACATGATGGTCATAGGTTGACGATACAAGCGGTTTGGGGTTTTTAGACCACACTTCTGACACATGGGAAAGACTGGGACAATCCTTGAGAAGGTGATCACCCTTGAAAAGTTTGCAAGGGAACTTGGGCTTACAAGGTGTTCTCATAGAATGAGTGCCATCAGAGGCACATGGTTGACGCTTGGTCTCTTTCTTATACTTCTTCTTCTTTATCTTCCTTTTCTTCTTCTTCTTCTCACCTGCTTTCTTACTAACATCAGAGTTTTCAGTAGGAGAAGAAGAAGAGACGGAAGCCGATTCAAATTTCGACAAAGAAGGAGAATGGTCACCATGAGATTGATGCTCATGTGATGAAGGACCTAGGTTTGACACAATTGGTGCACTTGGTGTAACTGGATTGGAGAATAACCATATTGATAATCCTATCGTGAATACAGGAAGACTCAATGTAGCCATAAAGGGAGGACCAACAATTCCACAAGGGGGAATAACAAATGGAACACCTTGGAAAGGGGCCTCTTGGTTGGTAGTCCCGGAAGAATATTCCATATCTAAACTTCCTAAGAGTCCCTAAAGTACTACACAAATCAAACACTACTCAAGTCTAAAAGAAACAAGCAAACTGTGTGAATAAGAGTGGATTCAAAGTCGGGAACCTCACGGGGTTGTCAAGGCTTTGCCAATCGCTATATACCGCAGGGTCCAACAGTAAAATGCGACAAGGAGGATTGGGACCATACCCTTTCCTGAATAATCGATTACTTGGATGGTACATGAGTATTAATCTCCCCGAGTGCTGTTCTCGGTGTATTGCTCTGCTAAGACAGCCAAATGGTTAACTAAGCTGGTTTCAGGAATCCTAAGGGTGTCTCCCGATATACGCAAGGTACGTGGGAGTTCAAATCCGTAGTGGTGTTGTCTAATGCACAACCGTTCAGCAAGACACCTTCCGATATACTACCGAGTACGTGATACACCCTTCGATATATGCCAAGTACTCAAGGTGACTTGGTGGGTATGTGAAGGAGCTCGATATACCAATAACCACATGGAAGACTACAATACCCCAGGATACAGTGCTCGAAAATAACGATAGCTGCCACGCTTAAAGACGTCGGAACATGTCTCTAACTTACACACAGTTACTAAATGATTTTAACCTAAGCTAGTGTTAATTTTATCTTGTACGGCTAGGTGGATGCATGAGGTGAGTACATAAATGTAAACATAATGCAATCCGCAACTACATGATAATGCACATTTTCCTTTCCTTTTCAATGAAAACTACTCAAGGTAGGGAGAGATTTTTTTTCTCTCAAACCAAAAATACTTTAGTAGCGAAAAGAAGAATTCTTTCCTAGAGTGCAATAACTCTAGCTTTCTGCAAAAATCAACTAAAAAGTGCAAAGAAAATGAAAGATGCAACTAATCTTAACAATGCATAAGACAAAATAATGAAACACTTTCAATTTTCAAATGCATGTACCAAAAATGGAATTTGATAACTAAATGCTTTTCATATCTATATATAAAAATTGAGAGAATATCTACAACATTCTAATCATTCAGAAATTTCCAAAGGAAAATGGAAAGATCCCAAACAACTTAAAGGCACTCAAGAAAGGCTCAAAATCTACCAAATTCAATAATTATAACTCATTTCCTATCTTTTTACACTTGAAAAAGACACATCTAAGCTACGGAAAGAAGGATTCCACAAACGTTTCCAGTCAAATGCAAGACAAAGATAAGTACTTAACAATCTTATCTAACTCAAATGCACACAAATTTGAAACAAGCCTTTCTTCTTCTTATGATGGTAAGACCAAAAATGCCAAATGATCAAATTAAAGCAAGAAGAGTACTTATGTTTTCCAATTTCATGAATATAGCAAAAGAGTGACAAGATCAATCTTTTATTTGAACTAAAGTGGAGCCAAAGAATCAATCTTCCCCCAAAAATGATTGAATAGCTCAGCATGTAAGGGAAACAAGATGCATAACCCAAGAAAAAGAGGCTAAAAAAGACATCGATATCTCACACTCTTCAAGTCTTTAAAACAATCCAATCACGCCAAACCAAAAAAATGATCTCAAAACCTTGAGATGGGTCAAAACGACTGAAGGATGCATGATTCATGGCTTAAAAATAGAACCCATTTTGCTTAAAAATAGAGCCCATTTCGCTTAAAAATGGAAGCAAAACACTAGTTTTGACTCAAGGGGCCAAACATGAATCCAAATCTGAAAAGACCCAAAAACCAATACAAACAAGCCAAACAAAACACTACTGGACAAAAGGGTTTCTGCCTGGAAGGTACAGTGCAAAGGAGTCTGTACACAAACCAAAACTCAAATCAGAAATGGAGAAGGGGTGCCTATATGGCAATTTTGACAGATCAGCGTAGTTTGTGTTGGTACACAGTGTGACGTCGCAGTTAAGCAATGCGTGACGGTGTCGCAGAACACCAATGGAAGGGTTGTGATGACTAACTAACATGCAAAGAACAGAGATAAAAAATGGCATAGTGTCGCTCTGTGTATACTAATGAGGTGCAACAGGTGAGATCTAAGTTCCAAAATGAGCCAAATCTCCAAGTAATGAGCAATGAACTGGTTTGAAAATGAAAAGTGCAAACTCAGAGGAAGGTAATCAAACTGTTCAAAGTGAAGATCTAATGGTGAAACCAGCTTAGGAGGCAAATGACAAATGAAAAAGTCTTGGCAAGAAATCAACTGAAAATGACATTCAAATTGACACTACAAAGCAATGTTCTTCCCCAGCGGAGTCGCCAGATTTGTTTGACGGACAATCCACTCGAGCGAACGTGAGCGGGATCTCCCTAGTTCAAGTGAATCTAGAACAAATAGTACATAATACAAAACTCATTTCCTAGATCTAGTTACAGATCGAGTACTTAGATATCATACCTTTTAGATCGCGGATCCTTCTCCTTTTTGTTGTTCCAAGTCTCGTGGTCATCAGATCTCCAACTGCAAAACTTGTCAAGACAATATGGAAATGATACAAGCAGTACAAGATATCTAAACAATAACTGATCTAAACTAACTGTTGAGGAAGAAATTTCTAAACATCATCAATGAGACAATATTGATGGAAAGAGATTATATTAACTATATTAAAACATGGGAATACATAGAAAGGATGAAGCTACAACCAAAGCCTCAACGCTGCATCCTCCATCCAACATGTCCAAGCCAAGCCTCGAAGGTGGTACAAGCTTCCAAATCACCAATATGGATTCTATCAGCATAAGGATACCATAGACCTTCCCCCATCTCCCATGGAGAGAGTGGGTGTTTATATAGGGATAAAGAGATAGGGTAGGTTGAGGATTAGGGGGAGATGATTAAGGGATCTTCCCATAAGGTTAGGAACCGAAATTACACCTCACCTAGAGCCTAGGGAAAGGCCTCCACCTCAACAAACTTCTAGAAAGACCTCGTCGCACCCTAGTAGAGGACACAGAAAGACAAAGCGGGTCGTCGCACTTTGTCTGAGGCCAACCTGCAACAGTGTCTCACCCTAGCTGACCAATAACTATGACATCGCACCCTAGATGAAGGAGAAGTGCGACAGCCTACTCAAAGAGGTCAACTAGGTAGGGAAATCTATCAGTTGGATGTGTTTTATCCTAGAATGAGGTTAGGAGTCAGAGCAAAGAGTTTACACAATGGTCAAGATTATGACATTATCACAACGGTCATGATGATGACACTTGGTCATAATGACGATACTTGCAATGGTCATGGTGACGACACTAGCTCATGATGATGACACTTGCAACACTTGCGACACTTGCACAAGGGTGACGACATTTTGGTGTAACACTCTCTCTCTAAACCCCCTATCCCTCTCCCTAACCTCTCCCCCATCCTTAACCATCCTACTCTGTATATCTCTCTACTACTCCCCCTAGCCCAAAACCCCCTCCTCTTTATCTCTCTCCCCTCCTCTCCCTAGCCCTTACTAACCCAGGCTCTCTCAATATCTCTCTCTTCCCTGCACTACCACCTACCTATAACCACACCTCCCATCTCTCTTTCCCACTCCCTACAACTAACACCCTCTCCTTTCTCTCTCTCACTCCCACCTCTCCCCCCCTAACCATTACTAACCCCCTCTCTTAGTCTCTCTTTCTCTCTCCCCCTCGCTAAACCCCCTCCTAGCCCCTTACCCCTAACTAACCCCCCCTCTCACTCTCTCTTCCTTGCTTCTACACCTTTCTCTCTCTCCCTCTCTCTCTCTCTCTCCCCTCTCGCTCTCTCCTAATCCCCCTTCCCTTACCACTAACCACCCCCCATCTCTAGTCCCGAAGCCCCTAACACCAAATCCATATTTAACCTCATAACCCATAGAAACTATTAAATAAACTATTGAATAAGGTTTTGATGATTACAATAACGCTAGTGCGTTTTTGCATGAAGAAACACTTGTGCGTTTTGTGCAAGTAGGAATTATTTAGCCGTCCACAAAACATATTAAATACCTAGGATTATTTTAACATTCCAAAAACGCGCACGCGTTTTGTGTGTCCATAACGCTAGTGCATTTTGTCTGTGCAAAAATTCAACAGAATACTCTACCTATTTCTTACCCAAAATTCTCGTTTTGTCTCCCCATCTCCCATACAGTGCTGCAAAAAAAACTTCAAACTCTATGTTCACAATCAACATTCAAGGAAATTGAGGAAGCTCAAGACACTCTATGTTCACAATCAACAAGCTTGAAGAGGATTATACAATTAGCATTTGGAATTGAGGATCCCACATTCACAATTATCAACCTTCAAGAGGATTCTACATTCACAATTTCAAGCTTCAATAGGATTCTATATTCACAATTTCAAGCTTCAAGGGGATTCTACATTCACAATGTCAAGCAATCTTGATGAATCTATATGAACACAATTGAAGAAGAATGCACATTCACTATTGAGCAAGATTGAAGAATCTCTATTCACAAATGAATACTTTTCTATATTCACAAGTGAGGTAGAAACTTTACTTTCACATTTGAGCAAGATTGAGGAATATATATTCACAATTGAGGAAGTATATATATTTACAATTGAGCAATATTGAAGAACCTATATTCACGATTGAGAAAGAATTTGGATATTTGAATAGTTGAGCACACTATTAGTTTTTTCAGAATTTACTTCAATCTGATCTAGGATCTTAACTGAGAGAATAACATGTACATCATATCTACAACATATCAATCATGGACACAATAATGCAAGCACACAAGAGACACAGAGTTTCACCAAGGAAAACCAAGAAGGTAAAAAACCCTACAACTTCCTCAGAGATAGATAGAGCAATGACACAACCCAAGTACAAGAGATAGTCCTCCTAGCAGCAGCTTCTCCTCCTTCACTAATGTGCCACTCTCCAATGAGTGTTTGTGTGAATAATAGAATGATCAAATAGAGTGCCTCATGCACTCTATTTATACTTGACTTGACTTTCCTAATAACCTTTACTAGGTTAGCCTTAACTTAACCACATAACATAATGCTGACAGGGCCGACCCCCAATAGGGTGGTTTAATAACCGTTTTACCCACATGACTCACACAGGGCCGAACACATCAAGGTGGTCTAATAACCCATCAAGTATAAGTTACGACACTTACAGTATAAATGACGACACTTCCGTATAGAGGAATAATAACATCTCTTTAGGAATACAAACACTTCCGTATAGAGGAATAATAACATCTCTATAGGAATACAAACACTTCCGTATAGAGGAATAATAACATCTCTATAGGAATAAAATATACATAGGGGAAATACATTCTGAAGTTACAATTACATCAACACTCCCTTCTAACTAGGAAGGTATTTCTCGACACATGTCTTCTAGCACAAGTCTTCTTCTTTGGATCATTGTCATTGGATCATCGACATCGAATCATCGTCATCATCACTGCTACTGCTATCTCAATCAATCTATGATCTACTCATCATAGGAAGTTCTATAGAGCCATCCCTTTTTCATGCTGGATGTAGGCACACCACCTATAGTTCTTCATCATTACTTTCCATACTGTGGATCCCAGGACTATTTATGTGCGTCAACAAAACCTCGAAAGAGCATCCCAGGAATTTTACGAGCACACAGATCAACCTATCGGATCTCCCAGGATCTTTTACATGTGACTGTCACAAAACCTTAAAAGAGTGTCTTGCCCAGCAAGATCTCTAAAGAGCATCCGAGGCCTTTTACGTGTCTAGCACAACCTTTCCGGATCTCCAGGAGTTATTACTTGTGACCTCTACCACAAAACCTTAAAAGAGTGTCTTGCCGAGCAAGATCTCTAAAGAGCATATGAGGCCTTTTATGTGACTAGCACAACCTGTCCATATCTCTAGGACTTATTACATGTGGTCCCCACAAAACCTTAAAAGAGTGTCTTGCCAAGCAAGATCTCTAAAGAGCATCTGAGGCCGTTTACGTGACTCGCACAACCTGTCCAGATCTCCACGATGTATTACATGTGGTCTAGCAAAAAATTAAAAGAGTGTCTTGCCAAGTAAGATCTCTAAAGAGCATCGGAGGCCTTTTACGTGACTAGCACAACCTGTCCAAATCTCCAGGACGTATCACATGCTACCCTTGCACAACCTATCCATGACCACAGAGTATCAACCTGATACTCACCATACATCATTCTGATGTACATCATCACATGATCATCCTGATCATCATCATCCATGATCATCCTGATCATACAATGCATCGACCTAATGCATACCAAGTATCTACATGATACATATCATCATACATGATCTACCTGATCATACAATGTATCCTCCTGATACATACACAAATACATGATCCACTTGATATATATACAAATACATGATCCAACTGATCATATCAAGCATCCAACATGATGCATACACAAATGCATGATCCACCTGATCATATCAAGCATCCAACATGATGCATATACATATACATGATCCAAATGATCATAACAAGCATCCAACAAGATGCATATACATATACATGATCCAAATGATCATAACAAGCATCCAACATGATGCATACAGAGCAGTAACTAGAGCATCATCCTGATACTCATCACACAACACTTATATCCACGGCCATGAGAAGGATCCTCCTCTCACCATGCTTGGAATGGGTCCTGCAAATGTGTCCATCACTTCTTCCTTGAAGTGTCGTCAACCTAAATAACACAAAGTCTCTCTCTGAAGTACTCAAACTTCACTCTGGCTAGTGGTTTCGTCAACACATCTGCAACCTACTCATTCGTCACAACATACAGGAGCTTCACTACTCCTCTCTGCACCATATCCCTGATATAGTGATATTTGATCTCAATGTTCTTTGACCTGTCATGGAAAACTGGGTTCTCGGAAAGCTTCACACAACTTTGGTTGTCACAAAAGATACCAGTAGCATCCAACGGGAGCTCAAATAGCTCAGACAGTAGCTTCCGGATCCATACTGCCTTACAACTAGCCGAATAAGCTGCAACATACTCTACTTCAACTGTACTCATTTCTATGAGGACTGCTTCCTGCTAAACCCAGAGATCACACCTGATCCCATACCAAAGTAGCACCCTAAAGTGCTCTTCCTATCTGCAACACTACCTGCCTAGTATGAATCAACATAACCCTACAGGTTAAACTTTTGATTCGCATCATACTTGAGCCCATAATCAATTATACCCTTCAGGTACCTCAGAATATGCTTTACAACAACGAGGTGAACACCTCTGGGATCCGTCAGAAACTGGCTCAATGTGTTCACCGCAAAGAAAATATCTATTCTCGTGTTCATCAGGTACATCAAGGACCCAATCATCTGACGATACATAGTGACATCAACCGGATCAAATGAAGCATCACACAGAAGCTTCAGGTTCGATGCCATAGGTGTTGCCATGGCCTTGCAGTCCATCATCTCAAACCTCTTCAGGATCTCTATTGCATGCTTCACTTGTCCAAGGAACATTCCATCTGCACTCTGCCACACCTCCATACCTAGAAAATAGTGCATCATCACCAAGTCCTTCATCTTGAACTCGGCAGGAAGCTTCCTCTTCGTGTCGCCAATCAAACTATCCTCTCCTGTAACAAATAGGTCATCAATATACAATAGTAGTATCATAGGATTTCCTTCCTCAACCTTGTAGTAAAGGTTGGAATCTGTTTTACTCTTGGTAAAGCCCAAATGGGATAGGAAATTGTCCATCCTACCATACCAAGTTCTAGGAGCTTTCTTCAAGCCATACAAGGCTTTCTTCAACCTGCACACATATGAATGCCTATCATGTGTCTCAAAACCAAGTGGTTGCTCCACATACACTTCCTCTTTGACTACACCATTCAAGAAATCTATCTTGGCATCCATCTTGTGTATCTTCCATTTCATCACTGCAGCCAGGGCAAGTACTGATCTGATGGAAGTGTACCTGGCTACAAGAGAAAAAGCTCGTAAAAAATCTCAAAAAAAAAATAAGAACATTGATGGAACTAAGATCACACTTCCTCATATTAAAGGAACAACAGATGTTATAGCGAAGATTCTTTGTAGAAGGGACATGAGGGTAACCTTTTCTCCACCAAACTCAGTAGGTAGAATGTTAGATTCCTCCAAAGACCCAATAAAACCATTAAAACAAACGGGTGTCTACAGTGTACCCTGCTCTTGTGATATACCTTATATTGGGGAAACTGGACGCTCCATCCAAGTGAGACTCAAAGAACATTGCGCAAAAATTAGGCATGATCGTCATCAGAAATCGGCACTAGTTGAACATGCCCACCACTCACACCACCACATACGCATTGAAGAAACAAAACTCATTGCTAGGGAGGAACATTATAGAAGGAGGAAGATCAGGGAGGTCATTGAGATAGAGAAGGTTCCATCAAATTTAAATAGAGATGGTGGCCTTAAGCTTAGCGAGTGTTGGCGCCCCATAATTCGTCATCTCAAAGACAATAATCCACATATAAAAAACAATAACCCTAATAATCTCTAAGAAATTTAAAGAAATAAAAAACCTAAAAATCAATTAATGATTTGATCATTTTAATAACTTTAATTAAAAATTATAAACCCTTAAAAAAAAAAATTAATTCTCATGAATAAAAATATTTTAATCTTATGAATAATAAATTATGAATTTATTAAAAAATTAAAAACCAACCTTAAAAAATACAACCTTATTGAATTTTATGTTTCTCTAAACTTTGATTAGGAAATTTAAATAACTTTGTCACAATTAATTATTAATTCAACTAATTCAACTATTATTAATTCTCTTTTTCTGTTACAATATCAAAATGGAATCAAAGCAAAGTGGGAAGCTTGTTAGATAAGAGCTAGAGGGTTTGTAGGTGCTAGAGGCGTACCTAGAATTTGGACAAAATTTCAAGCAGGTAGGATGGTTTCGATATTGTCAAAAATTGCAAGGTAATTTCACTCATGTGGCTGAGGAGTTTCCACAGAGTTTTGATGGAAAGAATGTTACAGTATCCTATCTTAATTTTCTCGTGACAGAGAATTCTATTGAAATGGCATGTGCACTACCCCAAAGAGGTGAACGTTGGTTCAAGTTGCAAGGGGTAAGCATGCCAGATTGTAACCCGTTTCTGTTAGCAACCCATCAAAGTCCTGAATGGCATAAAGGAATCCTGAGGGCTTGGCTCAACGTTGAGTATAGTGATCTTCTCAAGCTAGTTCAAAGGTACATAAATAGAGAGGGAATGTATGATACAGTCCATTTGTATCATATGTGATTCTTATTGCATTTGAAATGGATTTCCCCCATGAATTTGACTTTATTCTTTCTTAAAATCCTAACAAAAATGGCCACTAGGGCACGCAAATACCCAAATAGCTGACAAAAAATATATCATCAAGCCCTAATCAAGCTGCTATTTTTGAAAGAATTGGGTAAATTTAACCATAGCTGGGAACAATTCCTATTAGATTTTAAATTTGTAACCCCAAATAACCTCCTATCTTTTTCTTGAGTTGTTGAAGCCACCTTATCCAGAATAGAATCAAAACAGTTATTTGAAATCAGTGAAATAGGAATTCCTTTGACAAATCCTAGTACAAAGGAGAAAGATGAAGTTCGAACTAGTGGGAAATGTAAAAGTGAAATGGAATTCAAGGATTTGATTAATAAAAAGCTGCAATTTTCATCATAGAGGGAAATAAAAAACCCTAACCCTAAACTATTCAAGCAAAGTACATGAAAGGAGGAAGGTAGGGTGATGACTCTCAAAATGAGAGGAGCATTAAAAGAACCTCCTAACCAAAATTCCATCCTACAGGGGGTCACTGATGGTAAATATCAAACGAAATATAAGAGAAATCAAAGTAACCCAAAGCCTTATCCTTTTTGGAAACCTTATATCAGGGAAACAAATAATCTATGATTGAATTTAAGTCTTATTTTGATCAGTTTCTTTGAAGTATAATAAGATTATTGATCTCAAAGGTTCCCTAAGAAAAAGTGTAAAGAAGCCTAAAAGAACGAAGGTAAATACTGAGATATAGAAGCCATCCCAGACTGTATCATGTCGAGGAAAAGGAGCGGCTTATCTTGAAGAGGTTTCTAAAGATGAATCAAAATCATTTTTAGAAAAAGGCAGAAAGGTTGCATAGGTTCTGGTATTCTGGAAGAAGATATCGACACTATTTATGTTCTCCAGAACTAAAACCTATTAATCCCACTGCTTTTGAAGAAGTAGAAGAAAATCCATGTGTAGAACCTGTTACTATAAATAAATTCGATCAAGATCTTATATCTCCTGAGAAAGTTAAAGAAGAAATTTGAATTGCACCACTATCTAAGGAAGAAGCTTCCCCTTCACCTGACAGAGAAACAAATGAAATTAATCAGAGGACAAAGAATCATAAATTAAAGAGAAAAGTGAAGAAGTATAAGTATTTGGTCAAGAGTTTAAGACAAGAAAATAAACGGTTACATGACAAAGTAAACAAGGCCAGTAACAAAAGAGAAAATTTCATGGTCAAATTCACAAAGGTGTAATGATTTTACCAAAAGTTAAAGAATATCAATGCGAAATTACTAAGACAAAAGAGATATTGGAAAAAAGAAGAAAAGAAGAAAAGAAAGAAGACTATGGAAAGTAATGAAAAACTAGGAATATTAGTCGATCTAGGCACACATGTTCTTCAGGACACAATGCAAAATCAGAATCGGCCATCTAAAATCATATGAGGATGAAGACTGGATCTCAAATTTGTTGTTACAAATGCTAGGGATTTTGCACTGACACGAAGCATAATAACTAAATTATTGTCAACATTTCAATTCCTAGACTTTTAATTTACTGAATTTATATAAACTTTGAACAAATCATTCTAAATGTTTTGATTTAGTAATTCAAGTATGAGATAGGACTTCAAAACTCGATCTTTAATCTAATGAGGCATCCCTCTAAAATAGGATCTTGGAATCATTTTGGTTAAGTCATATCATCCTTTGATTTTATAGTATAGTTTTAGCAAGCAAATGTTTATCGAATCCCAAAGAAGGTGTCAAGACTATTATGATGTAAAATTTATATATTGTAAAGATGATGAGAAGTTGGGGGTTCGATTTTCGGAGGCTACAGGATGGCCATGTCAATTTTGTAAGGGTCCAATATAGTTTCTATGATATTTTGATTATGAATGAATCATTAACTTTGTGCCTACTTATTTGTTAACGACTGGTTATTGAACTGATTACATAATTGTATGCACTGCATAATTTAAATTACAGAACTAATGGTATATACGATGTCTATGCACATTACCTTTGATTTATATATATTTCTTTTCAACTTATTTGTATAACATTGTTATATGTGGAATGAAATATAGATGCATGAAGGTTATAACTTATCTCTTTGATGTTCCTATCTTCAGTCCCATGGTTATAATGTCTAATACACTTAGTTCATATTTCTGAGCATGTTGGTTCATAGTTCTTTCTGTGATCTATGTTGTTTCCATACTATTGTACAAAATTTCCTTGTCCCAACCTTTAACCACCCTTCTAAATCAAACCCAGTGTGTACAACCATCCTTTCTAAGTTCCCTAGGTTTTCCCTAGAGCAATCTAGTGTAGACCATATGGATAACAGGGTGTGTAGAGGATGCTATCTTGGAAAGAATGTCAAGACTTCTTTTCCCAATAGCGAGAGTCGACCCAAGGTGGTCATGGATTTGATCCATTCACATGTATGTGGGTGTATTTCAAATACACCATTTAAGGGAGCATCTTATTATGTTTCCTTCATTGATGACTTTTCCAAGAAGACCTGGATCTAGTTCATGAAAACCAAGGATGAGTTCTTCAATCATTTCAAGGAGTTCAAATATCAGGAAAAGAATTGGGCAGGAAAGAAGATCAAAGTGTTGATTTCAAACAGTCCGGGTGAGTATACCTCCAACGAGTTCAAATATTTGTGCAAGGAGGCAAGAATCTGTTAGTTTTTCAGAATTTGCTTCAATCTGATCTAGGATCTTAACTGAGAGAACAACATGTACAACATATCAATCATGGACATAATATTGCAAGCACATAAGAGACAATAGACACACAGAGTTTCACTAGGGAAAACCATAAAGGTGAAAAACCCCACAACTTCCTCAAAGATAGATAGATCAATGATAAAACCCAAGTACAAGCAATAGTCCTCCTAGAGTAGCAACTTCTCCTCGTCCACTAGTGCGCCACTCTGCAATCAGTGTGTGAGTGAGAAAGTGAAATGATCAAATAGAGTGCCTCCCGCACTCTATTTATACATGACTTGACTTGCCTAATAACCTTTACTAGGTCGGCCTCAACTTAACCACATAGCATAATGTTGATAGGGCCAACCCTCAATAGGGTGGTCTAATAACCCTTTAACCCACATGACTTATACAGGCCCGACCCCATCAAGGTGGTCTAATAACCCATCAAGTATAAGTTATGACACTTACAATATAAATGACGACACTTCCATATAGAGGAATAATAACATATCTATAGGAATACAAACACTTCCATATAGAGGAATAATAACATCTCTAGCATGTGAGACACAACACTTACATCAACCGACATGGGAGGACTTTCCTACCACCATTCGGGAAAGGCTCACAACACTTACATCAACGACCATGGGAGGACCAACCTATCACCATGTTAGAATGGCATAACACTTACATCAACGACCATGGGAGGACCAACCTACCACCATGTCAGAATGGCATAGCACTTACATCAATGACCAATGGAGGACCAACCTACCACCATGTTGGAATGGCCCAGCACTTACATCAACAACCATGGGAGGACCAACCTACCACCATGTCAGAATGGCCCAGCACCTACATCTTACCATGGGAGGACTTTCCTACCACCATGTAAGAATGGATCCAGCCCTTACATCTTACCATGGGAGGACTTTCCTACCACCATGTAAGAATGGCTCCAGCCCTTACATCTACACCATATGAGGAATTTCCTACCACTATGTGAGAATGGCTTGGCCCTTACATCTACCAGCATAGGAGGACTTTCCTACCACTATGCGAGAATGGCCCATGTTCATCTGTGTCTCCGGACTCATCACTTCCCCTTAGAAGGTATCTCGATCTGAAGTACACCAAGTCTCCCTCTGAAGTATTCAAACTTCACTCTGGCCAGCGGCTTGGTCAACACATCGACTATCTACTCGTCCATCGCAACATACGGGAGCTTCACTGCTACTCTCTGCACCATATCCCTGATATAGTGATACTTGATCTCAATGTGCTTTGACTTGTCATGGAACACTGGGTTCTTCGACAACTTCACACAACTTTGGTTTTCGCAATATGTACAAGTAGCACTCAGCTGGATATCAAACAAATCAGACAGTAGCTTCCTAAGCCATACTGTCTCACTACCAGCCAAACAAGATGCGACATACTCTGCTTCAGCTGTACTCAGTGCCACACAGGATTGCTTCCTGCTAAACCAAGAGATCATACCGGATCCCATACTAAAGCAGCACCCCGAAGTGCTATTCTGATCAATGGCAATGCCTACCTAATCCAAATCAAAATAACCCTCCAGGTTAAACTTTTGATTCACCTAATACTTGATCCCATAGTCAACTGTACCCTTCAGGTACCTCAGAATATGCTTTGCATCTATCAGGTGAACATGTCTCGGATCTGTCAAGTACTGGATCAAGGTGTTCACCTCAAAGCATATATATGGTCTTGTATTCGTCAGGTACATCAAGGACCCAATCATCTGACGATACATCGTAGCATCAACCAGCTCAGATGAAGCATCACACAGAAGCTTCAGGTTCAATGCCATAGGTGTGGCCATGGCCTTGCATTCCATCATCCCGAACCTCTTCAGGATCTCTACTGCATACTTCCCTTATCCAAGGAAGATTCCATCTATGCTTTACCACACCTCCATACCTAGAAAGTAGTGCATCATACCACAGTCCTTTATCTTGAAATCAATAGCAATTTTCCTCTTCATATCGGCAATCAATCTATCCTCACTTGCAACAAATAGGTCATCCACATACAGTAGTAGTATCACTGGATTAACTTCCTCAACCTTGTAGTAAAGTTTGGAATCCGCTTTACTCTTAGTAAAGTCCAAATGGATAGGAAGCCATCTATCCTGCCATACCAGGTCCTAGGAGCTTGCTTCAAGCCATGCAAGGTTTTCTTCAACCTACACACACGTGACCCTCGGTCATGTGTCTCAAACTTGAGTGGCTTCTCCACATACACTTCCTCTTCAACTACACCATTCAAGAAAGCTATCTCGACATCCATCTAGTGTACCGTCCATTTCATTACTGGAGCCTGAGCAAGTACTGAACTAATGGATGTGTATCTGGCCACAAGATAAAAAGTATCTTCATAATCAATCCTTTCTTTATGGGAGAAGCCATGAGCTACAAACCTTGCCTTATATTTCTCTATGTTGCCATCTGCAGCATGCTTGATCTTATAGATCCATTTGGAAGTCACCACTGACTTGCCTTTAGGTCTTGGGACCACATCCCAAACATCATTCTTCATTATCGACTGGTACTCTTTGATCATTACTTCATCTCGGATCCTGGGAACTTCAGATTCTTCAATAGATAGCTTTGTTGCTGGAGTAAATGTTGTAGTCCTTCTTTTGTAGGTGATGGTATACGATCTTTCCTACAAGACAAGTTAAATTGCATTATTAGAAACATCTCATAGTTTTCAAAACAAATTCTTACACATAAAGAAATATGTCATAGAGTCATGCAATCAATTTAGCCAATGATTCAATACAACATTTATCCATATCCCGTAACTTTCTAGATGCCTTCCAATCTATTCCAAAACATTGTTAAGAGTGTGCACAACTCCCAACATGTCATCAAAGAGGTTTCATTTTAGACAAGTAGCAATGGAATGTTGTACAGTACCATAGGCCACTTACCTATTACTTGCATATTAGTAGTATCTTGTTCATTAATGCAAATATCCTAATATGCATAATACACATCCTCACTTTAGGAGCATAAGTATGTACATAACTGAACAACATCATTTAAGAAATGACAATTCAAATACTTATCTTTGTTTAGTTGTTGGGTGGACCTCCTCTTGATATTTGCTTCCTTGCAAGAACTATTGGAGTGTGCTCCCTCTTGATCTTTGCTTCCTGGATTACCTGTCCTTGAACTTATACTCATCCTGGACCTCTTATGCATGCTTAAGTGTGCACTAGTGTCACCACTGTGTTATCCTCAAGATCTCATACATAACCATACACACATTAGTATAATCTCAATACTATCAAAACATTATGATCCTAAATAATCTTATGTATGGTCATGATCATTTCACACAAAGGTAATTTATCACAAGCATTAGTATTCAAGGTTTCAGGGAGGACTTCTATTATTTATACATATTCTTATTGATCATAGGACTCTTCATATCATCAATCAAGGTAAGAAACATAATATGAATAAACTGTTGATTACTTTAAAATTCTAACTTTAAGAATAATCATTCATACAAAAGTATAAGATCCTAACACAAGGTAGGATTCTAACTTGATATAGGAAAAACATACCTGTTTATCATGTTTGCTTAGTTATGTCTAACATACCCAAACAATGTCTTCTTGTTCTCTTCAAAGACTTGTGCTTAGTAACCTGCATAACTCATAAGTTAATAATTGTTGAACCAAGTTATACATACCTCGTAAGTAGATCTTCTATGTGATCCATGACAATGGATGAATATTTGTCTTCATGTCACCATGGTCATATGTTCTTGAACTAGAATATGATTTGTCTTTCTTGATGAAAAAACACTAGAGGAGGCATTTAAAGGGGTGAGACATGAGATAGGGTAGCTCAACATTTTTAGTTGTCCAGTTTACACCCACGTTCATCTGTAAAAGAGGAAAAGGTTGGAGCATTTTGGTGAGAAGGGGGTTTTTGTGGGATACAACAAGAATTTGAAATCTTAGAGAGTTTTCATGCTAGGACAATAGAATATATTGGAAAGTCAGGATGTCAAGTTCAAGGAGAAATTAGACTCCTGGAAATATCATTATTTAACTATAGTCATAGAGGACCTAGAGCAGATGGCTTCGGAGGGTTATAAAATCTTATAGAATCTCAATACATAGAGCTTTCATTTAGTGAAATAGGAGGAGTAAGCCCCTTCCTGATAATCTAGTAGATCTAGGTGGTTTGAGTAGACCCTAATGGATGCTTAGGAGCATGTAGAGGCACCCAAGAGTACTTTCAGAGAGATAAAGCCTCTAAGGAAGTTCCCAAATTGTATGTACTTGATGAACAACATCATAGACTCGGATCCTTCCATATTTGTGGAAGAATCCAAATAGTAGGTATGGAGAGATGCCATGATGAAGGAGTACAAATCCATCATGAAGAGTGATGTCCGGGAGATTGTACCAATGCCTGAAGTGAAATTATTGGTGACTTCCATGTGGATGTTCAAAATCAAACATGCAACAGATGGCAATGGGGACAAGTTAAAGGTGATATTTTTGGCTAGAGGATTCTTTTAGAGAGAGGGATATGACAATGAGTATACCTTTTATCTTGTTTCCAAATATGATTCTATTCAAGCTGTGATATCTATTTCTTTGGATATGGGGTGGAGGATTCACCAGATGGATGAAGATGACCTTCCTCAACGATACCATTAAGGAAGAGGTATATACATAGAAGCCACATGGATTTTAGGTACACGATAGATAATCACATGTGTAGAGGCTTAGGAAAGCCATGTACAAACTCAAACAAGTTCCCAAGGCATGGTAATCCAGGATTGAAAGCTATTTGCAGAGCATGGGATTTACCAAGAATGAGGTGGATTCCAACTTGTACTTCATACTTGTTGGACTTGAGACACTTATCTTGGTGCTCTATGTCGATGAATTGATACTCATGGGGGTAGAGAAGCTATTTGCATGATGCAAGTTAGACTTGGATCTAGAATTTGAGGTGAAGGACATTGGGTTGATGCATTACATTTTGGGGCTGAAGGTATAACAGATATCGAGAGAGATATTCCTTTGATAGGGGAAGTACATAGTGAATATTCTGAAGAGAATTAGGATGGAGTAATGTAGACTAATGACCACACCGATGGTTACCAACCTAAAGCAGGTTGATTCTTCAGAGTCAAAGTTAGTGGATTCCATATTGTATAGGAAACTTATTGGGTACTTGATGTATTTGGTCAACACAAATCCATTTATCTTCTTTGTTGTGAACACCTTGATTCAATACATGGTGGAGCCAATGCAGGTGCATTGGATCGCAACAAAGCATGTTCTTAGATACTTACAGGGAACGATGGAGTATGGATTGAGGTACCTTGGTGGAGATGGAGTGAATTTTTAGGGGTACTCAGATTCAAACCTGCAAGGAGTGATAACTATCGAAAGAACACTTCAGATTATTGTTTCATCTTGGGGTCGGCATCAATTTCCTAGTTCAACAGAAAGCAAACTTCACTAGCACTTAGTTAGGCAAAGCTAAGTACATGTCATCTAACTTGTCAAGTTGTGAATAAATTTGGCTTCGAAAACTGCTTACAGGGTTACTTTTTGAGGAGATGGAGCCTATAGTGATTCTTTGTGAAAATCAGAGTTGTATAAACCTCTTAGATAATCTAGTGTTTCACGAAAATTCAAAGCACATACAGATTAGATACCATTTCATCAGATATGGGGTCCTAATTAAGGGAGGAATCAAGCTCTAGTATATTCCTATAGATGAGTAGGTTTCAAACTTAATCTCCAAACCTTTCGTGAAAGGAAGTTTGTAATATTTTAAGACAAGCTTAGAGAGGTGAAGAATACCTTCGTCGCTAAGAGGGAGTGTTCATGACTGTAACTCATACATGTATTTCCTTGGGGCGTGTCTAACCCATGGAAATAGTTGCTAAATATTTCTTACACTTTGAAGGTTCACTTTATTACTTTATTAATTAAGTAAACACTTTTTTATAAAGTGAGTTAAAGTTAACTTAATAAAGTCCCTAAGGTTAGGAATTAATGACTTAATTGTCATTGATATCAAGTCAAGATTAGATTAATATTGACATATGATATTACAGATTTGTCCCAACTCAAAATCATAAAAAGGAAGCAAGGAATAAGTCATGACACATTAATTATTCACGAGTTTTGTTAATAAGAGAAAATCAGAGATTGACTTTTGGTTTTCATCCATTGGTGAGGAATAAGAAACATGAGCAAGATGCAAGAAGAGGAGAATGCATTCATTGCTTCCCAGACCCTATAGTATAACCATACAACAAAATATTTGTAGGTCATACAATGTATGGATTACACTGTACTAGTCGCACATGTGAACCAAAAAAATCCATTTGTAGAGTTACAGGTTCAGCCATATATTCTAGAAGTACATAATAGGTTGTACAATAATACGTACAATACATCTCAATTAGAGGGTGGTTCTGGAAATATTTCCAAGCACATGATAATTCCAGGTTTGTTGTGTTGTTTGTATTTTTCCTCATAGCCATTTTCCTGAGTCCTGAAGCTCTTGTAAGTTATGAAATTATATCAATGATGAATTGTTTTGAAGAGCATAAAATCACTACATGATTGATTGGATTTGTTTGATTATTTTTTACTTTCTCTGAAAATTATCAGCTAATTTATTCTAGTCAGTGTAAAAATATCATATATGAAATATTTACCTATGCTCTAGTTTAAAGAAATTAACATCCTTCTCATATGCATTAGTGACTATTCTTAGGTACCTAATAGTAATTATAGTACACTTTCTACATATTTAGACATGACATAAAGTGTTTGATAGATATACCTGGGAAAAAGTGAAGGTAAAAGAAAAAGAAAAGAATCCTTGTTGTGTCCTTGTACCATCTTTTAAATTACCCTCTCCATTCATTTTACCCATTTAGAATTTTTATTGCCTTAGACCAAACTTCCTTAGCATATGGATAATTTATGAATAAATGCATCTTTCATAACCATGACCTTACTTCCTTTCCCAACTTGTAATATTGCATCAAGCTCGTTTAAATAAATGTAATGCCCGCCTTTGACACAGTTGATTGACTAGACTTTGACGACACTCGTTGAAGTGACCCAGTTATATAAACTTGAACAATGTGTTATGATTTATTATTTGAATAAAAACTGTTGATTGAAAAGAAAATGATGATTATGCTCGATTGATTGAGAACTATGAATTGAATATTATGTTTTGAATGAATGAAAGAAATGATACTTTATTTCTGTAGATGTGAATAAATGCCACTTGTTTAACTAGAATTGAATAATGATGAATAATGCATTATGATATACTTTATATGGTGTAGCACTACTAATGCATGCTTTGAGTATGTGTAGTGACCGATAAAATGAATTACCAACTAACTCTCAATAGAATAAAAAGGGGGTCATAAAGAACGGGAAACATACATAGGGGTACAACGACACACTTTCGTCTCTGAATTAACATTCCACGCACGAGTTGTAATCCCTATCAGCTCACTTGGGTAGCGTGTGTCGTACGAGTGAGGCCATCACAATTTGGTCGCATACGATGTGTTGAGGGGCATGCAATAAGGAAAATCTTATTCCTCAATTTCCATTAGTACCCACATAAATGTAGTCGGATGATTACAGTAACGATTCCTAATCACTACATCGTACTCCCCACATGAGGACAAGGACATGGAATTTATCGGAAGGACCGATAGACGTGGTACCTACACAATGACAACAAATGAGATTACTTGCATACTTGCATTAAAACATTTAGACACATATTGAATTATACATATATGAAATTTAAATTCGAGAATGACTAAATGAAATAGTATTTAAATTTGAGAAAAAATTAAAGGGGGAATATTTTGAGGTAGACTTCATGTGCATCCACTGATTTAGGAAGACATGTATTGAATAAATATCAAAAATAAATAAATAAGAGATATTGATTTTGGAGCAAATCTAGATTGATGGATATTTATGTGTTTAACTCCACATGCACCCAGTCATTTAGGGATTGGAATTTTAGACTAAAGAGACAACTAACAGAGAATTGAAGAACTTGTGTGCAGTAACATGTGAGAGTGACACATGGTTGCATGAGAATGAATATTAGAAAATTAATAAAATAATTAATTGTGCATGAGATACTTGAAATTTTGTTGAGATATTCATTATTTTGTTTAAAATGATACTTGAAATTTTATTGAGATTACGATTTGAGTTAGACTGAGTGATTTCACACATTCATGTAATTTTTGTAAAGCAGTTATAATACTTATAGGGGCTCTGATCTGAAGTAGATTGAGTAAAAACTTGTGTGATTCCACTTAAATTTCAAATGTATAAAAACCATAATTACTTGGATTTCTCGGAAACGAGTGAAAGTGCCTGTAATAGACTCTTAACCATATTCTAGACCAAATGGGGTAGCTTGCTAGATAATCCCTTGATTATATTTTCTCTATGTCCGATCTGAATTGCATAAAATGAAACTTTACCTATAAACTGGTCAATTGACCCTTAGCACTAGTCTCTGCTGCAAGGTTAAAAGTCATAGTTAACCATGAACTAAACTTATACTGTCTCAAAAACTAAATAAATTGGCCTTCTTCACAAAGGGTCGGATCCTTATACCAATTTTATTGTACACTAGAAGGGTGGGATATAATCCTTCGGGTTACTTAATGTGCTTCGCTCCCTGATGCGTACCTTATTTAATTAATTTGACAGAACTCAAACCTCGGTATAACATAGAATTTTTACCCCATCTCGTGCTTGTCTGTTTCCAAATTTTGTTTATGCGGACTGATATTTCAATGACTATCAATTCGAACCATTCTCCCCACCTGTGTCTCATTCGATTCATAGATTCCTTTACATGTATGCAATGGAGGAGTAATGAATTGTTTTTCCCTTGTAATATGCTGGAAGATTGATGTTGTAGTTGTGGAAAATGATATGTTAGTGATTTACCTAAATCGCCCTTAGTGACAGTGAACACCCTACACAATTATTTCCCCCAATCATAGCTTATTGATCTTATCATATACCTTAATTGTATTCGTAACATTATGTTGTAATCCTCCTTGAAACATCTTGTGCTTGGGATCATGCACGACTAGTGCACTGTTAGACATCGAGAACTCATGTGTATGGAAGACAACGTATGACCTCTAGAGGCACGTTGTAGAGCGAGAAGTGGTGACGACTGTCATGTTGTAACAAAAGAGTTGTTGAACACTATCATAGGTCTAAGTTAAAGTGTCAGTTATATATATATATATTACTCATATGAACCAGTAATGAATACGTAGGGTAAGATATTTATATCCACTTTATATAATTTTTAGAAAGAAGTAGGGAGTAAAGGAATCTATGATCACCTACTTGATATTTATGATACGAAACCTTTACATCTTACATCTTGTGTGTGGGATGGAGAATGGTGAACCAAATCTCTGTAGCAGTCATCCATCATGGTTGGCTCAACCGAAGTGAGATCATGTGCCTCCTCCAAAATAGTGCAACTACAACCTAGAGGTAACTCATAATCTCTGTGGCAATGAAAAGGTTCTTGGTATTCATTTTGCTTGACCTCAAACTCCCCAAGCACATGCAAATCAGAATGCACTTCATGTGCCCAATGCACACAAGTACCAAGTATCAAAACACTATTGTTCACACATGACAAGGGTGAAAGTCCCATGTCCAATCACCAAAAAAGTAGGCATCATCAAAATTCCACGAATGTTAATGCTGCTCACAAGAAGTGTAAAATGTATCCAAGAAGTATCCATAGATGGAAGCAGGACTATTACTCATGTTTCTTTTCTCCCAAATAGGAAAAGAAGAGACACTCCAACCCAATGGTCCAACTGGAAAGAAAAGGGATTCCCCAATGGCTCAACTCTCTGCCACTACTCAAAAGGTGCATGCAATCAGAGTGTGCCCTGCTCAATGAAATCAAGTTGGATCCATATGCACCTTTATGTGTGGAGGCATCAAAGGTAAGCATGGGATGCCTCTACAAATGCTGGGAGGGAGGTGGTGCTATCCTTTAATGAACTATAGTGAATGTGGGAGCCTTCTGCTCCTCTTTAGGTACCATCAAGAAGAAATTATTGACCCAAAATTTACCCTCAATTCACATGTAATAAGTAGAAGGAGCTGATGTAGGATCATGGACTAGAACCTCATCACTAAAAACCTCATCCATCAAGCTAATGGATGCATGAAATCCATCAAATCCTGGTCCATCACACATGAGCTCTTTTGACTCCTCAATGGACGAATATGTGCTTGTAAATCATCATTTGCATCCCAAAACCCCTCAAGCACACACATGTCATCATGCACCTCATGAAACACCATCTCATGAGGTTCCTCTATAGAACTCTGAATGTCATCAACCGAAAGAGAATGGATGACTAGAATGTAGGAGGGAGCATGTGATATCTACAACTCCTAGTGAAGCTTCTCTATATCCATCTTGGATTCCAAGAGGGCACTTTTAGTACCCTCAAAGAATATTGGGTGGCCATCAACTTATCATTGAGTTTGAAAATATCCTCATCATCCTTCAAGGATGCTCCCTGCAACATATAAACAAGATCCTACAAATCATTTATGTCAGAAAGCATGTGCAGAAAATTACCTTGGATTGTAGACATTTCCCTCAGGATCTTTTCCATGGCTTCAAGGAAAGATGAATGTTTCAATGAAGCAACTCTCCAACAAGACTGGGACACTAAAAGGAATTCAAGTTCATTTGAATTCGTACTTGTAGAAACCTCATCAAGTAGTATCTCTATGTCACCCACATAGAGAGATGGACATCCATCAGTATATGTCTCCACAAAACTTAGCCACCAATCCGTAGGTACCTAATCATAGAATCCATTAGTAGATGCTTCTTCAAAACTTGAGAAACCAACGATAGATGCCTCTTCTTAGAAACCATCAATAGTTACTCTCTAATCCATAATTGGAAGACCCTTACCAGAACTGGTGTTGGATGTTTCATGCTTACAACCCTCATCAGTATGGATTGTACCTTCATCTTCTTCAGATAAACATGGTTCTTCACTTGAGAGACTATTGTGCATCTCATGTTCATCAGATGATTGATTTTTTCTTCCTTCTTTTTATCTCATTGATTTGTTTCCTTTCAATGATTCATCATCTACATCCTTAAGCTCAAATCCAAACCTACCGTAAAAATAATCTTTGAAAGGTTTGTCTTGGCAAATATTTTCTCCCAATGTTAGATACTCCTAGTAGTGGTGGGGCAAGTTCTCACATGCAGATATCATCTTTACTAAATCCTTCTTAGGATTAGCCATCAGTTCTTTATCCCATTGTTCCTCACTATGCATCTGGTCACAAATGTAATCATCCTCATCTCTTGGTATGCCTCCATCAATGTAAATGATTTGTTCTTCCTCATATAACTCAAATGCTTCATTTTCCATGACTATAACTAGTTCCATAAATGCAACTTAAAGATATATATGAGATATTTCTTCCACTGAGAGTTACTTTCCATGGGATGAGCTAAGGAAAGTGATATGATATCACTGTAATATATCCAAATAATATTTCAAGGATATTAACTAAATCACAACAATTTTAAATCATGAACTTGTAAAACTGAAACTAGTCAACAAACTAGTCAAGAAGAAACTAAACTTGGACAATAATTTACCCATCCAGAGCTTGAAAGTTGGACACTCTTGGATCTGCAAAATATGTTAATGCGTATGTAGTAGAAAATATAGCAGAATCAAGGCCAGCTTCACAGTCCTATGCACAAGGTACTAGGGCCATTTACATTTCAACAAACAACTATCACTAAAGTCCACTCCAAGGCTTCTTGGGCACACCAACATATGTACACTAGACTCATTCACTTACACTTGAAAGAAATCATAGGAGGGATATTAGGTTAAAAAACCCCTAATAAACTACTAGAAAATATCTACTAAATTTTTGGGATGCTTTGACTGATTTTGGAGGTCCAAATAGAAAGAGCATTATGGTGGACAACTTAAGTATATTGTTTTCAGGCTCTTCCAAACAGGCCAAGAGGGATACAAATCCTTAGTATGAGACTTGTATGAGATTCATTAATGTATTAGAAACCTCATGTGACTGATATAGCAAAAAATAGACATTCATATTACTTTTAATCAAATATTAAGCAAAACTAGTCAAATAAAAGGTGCTAAAGAGCTAGTCTTAAGAAGAGTCAACCCAAACATCATCTAATTCTCTCGAATTATATTTCTGAGGACTAATATAACTCAAAAATGAATAAAATGGATAGAATAAAACATTAAATTATCTTATTAAGCAATTAACAAAAGTCTTATGTGGATTAGATTACACAGAAGGTCATCAATCTTGGACTTTTACAATGATTGGAAGAATAATGTTACAAGAAGAGTAAGGAGATGAGATGTATTCACTGAATATGAACTACATGAGTTCTAGGATCTGTTTTATATTCATGTGAGGTGTATTTATTTTCTGAATATTCTTTCAATCTCTCCAGTTGATCTCTATCTCAAAGTAAAACTCATCAACAACACATTAAACCAGATTAGATATCTGCATCAACTTTGAAGGATGAATATCTACATGGAATGCCTCGATCAAATCTGCAAATTGATCATCAATGGCTACAATGGATCATATGCAGAATACTGGAACAGGAACTATGGGGCACATCTCCCACAGGTGGCTAAGAGCGCATCTCCAAATCCTAGAGAAGCACTGAGCTTACTCAATCACAAAAATAAATTGTCAAGAGATGTGAAAGTGGTGCACCCTCCTTGTTTTATAGAGTGGGTGAATTGTTGAGAAAGTTAACTCGATAATGAACCTCCTTGGACTCATACAATGTGCCTTCCTTGACTGAGTTGGAATATTCCTTCTTTTCCATACTTTTCATCTTTCTTCTTTTTAGAAACTACACCCTCCTGGCTTTTCTTGATGTTAAGTTGTTGTTTTTCATACTCGTTGGATTTTATTCCTTTTCTAAATTGTGCCCTCCTTGCTTTCGTGATGTTTCCTGCTTTTCAAGATTGGCTACTTTTCATTACTTGTCTACTTTGTATGCTTTCCTACCTTATGCACTTGCTTGCTTTTCACTGCTTTTGCTAGTTTCCTTCTTTTTACTTTGCTCTGCTTTTCTTTCACTTTCCTCTTTAGTTGTAAACTCATTGAGCTATCCTTATCTACTTATGCACCCTCATGGAGTCTTTGGCATCTTCCAACTCATCAACATATTTAAGTAATAATTAAATATATCAAAATATCATTTACATCACCTTCAATTTAATTTATTGAAAACAACTATAGTCTAAATTTTATTCCTAATTAATTTATTGCTTTTCACTAGGATCCGTGAGGTTTTAAGGGTCATTAGCTGCTTCATGTTACTGAAAAAATTGGGAACATGACACTTAAAATTCATAATTAACCATGAACTAAACTTATGTTTTCTCAAAAACTAAATAAATTCATCTTCTTCATGAAGGGTCAGATCCTTCTACCGATTTTATTGTACAATGGAACCATGGGATGTAATCCTGTGGGTTACTTAATATGATTCGCTTCTTGTTGCGTACCCTGTTTAGTTAATTTGACAGAACTCAAACCTCGGGATAACATGGGAGTTTTACCCGATCTCGTGCTTGTCTGTTTCCAAATTTTGTTTATGCCGACTGATATTTGAATGACTATCAATTCGAAGCAAGCTTAATGACAGTGAACGCCCTACACAAATTTTTGCCGCATTCATTTCTTATTTCTCTTATCGTATACCTTAACTGTGATCGGAACATTATGTTGTAATCATCCCTGAAAAATCCCGTGGTCAAGATCATGCATGGATTGAGGACGTGTGGAGAAAAAGAATAATTAAGAGAAACGTACACCTTCCTTCTAGTTCGAAGGATAGTGTCTAATATCTTATATATAGAGAGAGATTCATTTTCTATATATATAGTGAAAACAAACAGCTTGAAAAAGAAACTATCTTAATTCTTAGTTTAAGATTTAGTACTCAAATATTCTAATCCCTAATTAAAATATAGTTATCGTTCATTCATATAAAAGGTAATGTACACACATAATAGAATAAGATTCAATTGGATGAACTTGTATTATAATTAAAAACTTAGCGAGTGTGTTAAAGTTATGCAAGGGTTCAAATCATTATGGAAAGAATAGGGATTTAAAAGTGGCCCTCGTATTTTTATCTTATTATAGTTATTATAATTCTCGATAAAGATGAATGTTAAAATTATATGTTGCACTGAAGAATTAGATTAAAGTAATTATTCTATTTGTATTTATTAGATGATCTTTTTACTTAATTATGTAAGGGTGGTAGGATTGAAATAATATCATTGGTTATAGAAGTATAATTGATGTTTCTCGAAATAGAAAGGTTATGTCTAGTTGGTCATAGAAGTATAATTGATGTTTTTCGAAATAGAAAGGTTATGTCTAGTTATTGGATGTTGGATTTTTGTTCTTAAAATTTGAATTAAAGTTACTATTCTTTTATATATATATATAAAATCAAATTTGTATATTGATAAAAACAATTAAAAGTTGGAAGGCATAGTTAGTCTTTATGTTAAAGACATAAGTATTAGTATTTCTTAAATAATGAATGTACTTGTGGTTATGATATATATAATTCGAACAAGGGATTTAGATAATTCTTAGGTGTTAATTTAAAATGAAGTGATATGGGTTTATAATTATATGAATATAAACAATTTTATTAACAAGGAAATTGGATATCTATGTAGACATGTTATCATAAAGGAAATGAATATGATAGTTATATGGTCATGTAGAAGAAGAGACGCAAATTGAGACCAAGGAAATTAGTCAAGGATGAAATTTTATTAATATTTGATTAAGAGTTAAAATCAAAAGAGTTATTTATAGTACTATAAGAAAGAGTAATATAGAATACGAAAAAGAAAGGTTCTAAAAAAAAAAAACCTTTATTGTCTAGCGATGTAGACATTACAATAAATCCTCTAATTATAAAAATAAGATTCATTAATTGAAAGTTGAATAACAACACATATATGAGTTAAAATATCCAGTGAGAACAAATACTTAAATACAAACCTAAACCAAATATATACAAAAACAACAATACCAAAGTTGACAACTATAACATGCAAAAAACATCCATTCTATGCCTCAACAAAGAGATATGATAAGTAGTTTTTTATCCCAATCCATTGTTCCACCAGAAAGCATTCCATCGATATTTGATTACACCTTCAGTCCTGTAGTCACAAGAAACAAGATGAACTTCAACTAACAAGTACATAAGTTTTATTAATGTAACTAAGAGGTCAATATTTATTGTTTTGTATTCTCCCTAACAAATTATATACATACACAAGATTCAAGATCATTTTTGCTTGGAAAAAATGTTGATGTATTTGTAACTTCGGAAGATATTCACTTGTATATTGTATTTCTACTTTATTGTATCCCCAACGGAGATGTATTATTCCTCTGATTGGAAGTGTCGTCAGTTATACTTGCATGTGTCGCAAGTTATATTGTAAGTGTCATAACTTATACTTGGTGGGTTATTAGACCGACCTAGTAGGGGTCGGCCCAGTCAGCATTATGTTAAGTGGTTAAGTTGAGGCTGACCTAGTTGAGTAAAGGTCAAGTGAAAGTTAGTGTATAAATAGAGAGTGTGTCTCTCTCATTTTACACATTCTATTATTTGCTCACTTTGCATTATTGAGAGAAGAGGAGGGTGCGCACAAGTGGAGGAGGAGCATGTTGCTGAAGATATCTATCTCTTTGGTTTGATCATTGTGATCCTTGTATTGATGCTTATTCTATCTATGAGGAAGTTGCAGGGTTTTTCACCTTCTTGGTTTTCCCCGGTCAAATGCTTTGTGTCTCTTTTCTCTTGTCTCTTATGCTTGATATGTTTTACATGTTTTTCTTTCAGTTAAGATCCTAGATATATTGGATTAAATGATGAAAAAATAACAAAAAGATCACATCTCACAATTTTTTTCATCTCAACAACTTACACCTTCAATCATCTAAATTCAAAAGAAACATGATGAACTTGATCTAGCAATTAGTTTTACTAATGTATCTAAGAATCCAACTTGTAATATTACCAATTCATGAATTCCTCATCTAATCTCTTTGAATGTATGTGTTATACCCAAGTTCATACTAGATGAAAGATCTTCAAATAAAATGCTTAATAATTAAAGACACAATCAATATTGAAAACTCCCAAAACTCCATATTAGTGTTATTGAAATATTTTAACAAAGTGGAGATGAAGAGGGTATAGATTTACCCCCATTGCATGGAGTATTTCCCTATGCACTTAATTAGATCAATTCATTCAATCAATTCAAAAACATCCTACTAAAAACAAAAGCTTACTATTGTAGAATGCTATGTATGCTACAAATTAATGTATTTGAAGGCTCAATATTACAATAATTTTATTCTAAGATTAGGTATTTTATGGTAAAGGACATTATAGATTCATATTAACAACATCAACCCCATGAAGAGAAACATGTGTGCATACCTATTGTGTTAAATAGAAATGGATATGGGAACCAACATATTATGGTTGGTTCTAAGTAATGATTGCAACATAGTTCAAAATTTTATATATGGAAAAATGAAATGTATAAAACAATATAGAGAATTGAAAAATAATTGCTTGATACATGAAAAACTAGCCCTTTCAAAAATACAATAGGATAGGGAACATTGGTTGTATTGGACTTCTAAGTTGTTTCTAGATATGTATACCACCTTACAAAGGTGCCACATGGGATTTTCTTCCATTATCTATAGAAAATTTGAAATAAGGATGACCTAAGTGAATATACTACTATTTATAGGCCCTAAGCAATCTTCCCTAGACTCCTCCATTGGTAGGGGATTTATAGGAATTATCCCCCCTTTCAACAAAAATCCCTAATTGGATTACAAACATTAGAGGATGCATAGGAAATTTTTTCATTAACCCTATTTTTTGTGGATTGGTTTCCCATAATTAAGAAACCCCTTTACATTTATAAACTTATTTTCCCATATTCTTTGATGTTTTCATGAATTTTAAGCCCTTGACTAAAGAAATGACCATGAACTCCTCTGCCCATGCTTTTCAAACCCTTGAATACTTAACTTACCATGAATCCGAGTAGAATGACAAATTTTTCCACAAGTAGAATGACAAATTTTTCCACCATAAGCCATGAATAAAAGAATCTTGGGTGAAGTATGAACTACAATTCCCCTCAATC
Organism: Larix kaempferi; assembly: GCA_027924585.1. Taxonomy (NCBI): domain Eukaryota; kingdom Viridiplantae; phylum Streptophyta; class Pinopsida; order Pinales; family Pinaceae; genus Larix; species Larix kaempferi. The sequence continues at coordinate 375,099 of BSBM01001356.1, read as the reverse complement.
AACGAATCTATTGTGAAAATTGACATAAATTGTAGAAAAATGACCGGATACAATGAATATCATGCAGCATGGTGAAAAGACTTGCTTGATTTGTTCTACATGGTGAAAAAAGATCTACATTCTCATTCCCAAGTGCACTATTGGTTTATTTTACTGTGAATTTTCCTAACTCCTAGGTTTTATATCAATATTAGTTGACATGTTCTAGACATAACCCTGTGATATGGTGACAAAGTGGAGTAATCATTAGACATGGGTTTCAAGTTCCATCCTTACACTTTTTTTTGTGATAAATATTTTATAGGTATGCATATCTCTTGATCTCTCAAATTTTGATGTGTCAATGCCATAAACTACCATTCACAATTGCAAAATATTAGAGAAACAACTCACCATCAAAATATTGACTATAAGAAGAATGCATCCAACTTATTAAAAAGAGAAATATGCATTTCTAGGTTCCCTCAAAATTTATAATAACCACATTGCATCATCATCAATCAAGACCTAGATAGACTCTTAATAAAGGGTGAGTAAGGAGTAGACAAAAAGAAAAATGTTCACATTATTAGGGAAGAGCACATATGCATCTCATACTAGAGGAAACCACATGGAAAAACCATTTATGAATGGAACATGAAAGCTAATTTACATGAATCTTAATGACATAAATAACAAAAGTTCCTTTACTATCAAATTATAGGGTATTCTTACAATTAGTATAACAAAAGTGAAAATTTTCCTCAAGAAATAAAGGAAAATAGATTTTTTTTGCAAAGAATACAACCCAACCCTTGGTGGGATAGTGAAAAATATATTGAATCTATAATAAAAAGTTGAGTGTGTTGAACAAATATTCTCTTATATTATTAAATTCAAATTTATAAATTTAGGAAGAAGATGAAAAGAGGAAGGTGGTATTTCTAAGCTCCTATTCCTAGATTCTTGGAATATTTTATGAATTTCAAGCCCTTGACTAAATAAATTACCATGAACCACCCTTCCCATGCTTTTCAAACCCTCGAATACTTAACATACCATGAAAATGGGTAGAATGGAAAATTTTATCAGACTAGACCATGATTCAAAAGGTATGGGTGAAGCATCACCTCTAATGCCCCTTAATCAATGAATTCATGGAGAAATTTTACCATAAACTACTTAAGAATGATTGAATACAATGAATATCATGCAAGGTGATGAAAAGAGGAACACAACTATTGTTAATTTCCCATAGAGCTATAATTCCCATGCTCAAAATTTCTCAATTCGACGCCAAATCCAACATCCTTTCATACTATTTTATTTCATGCTCAACAACAAATGAAAACATCAAAGAATATGTGAATGAAATACATTAGTTATATTTTGTTTCAATTTTTTTATACATACATACATATGCACACACACACACACACACACAACACACTGACACTATTTTAATGGTAGTATGCTTGCCACTAGTAGAAAATCATTAGCCTACATGATTCAATCTATTTAAAATATATAGCTTAAATATTTGATATTAATACACTTCTCTTTTGGTTTTCAAGATAGTGGATGTGTTTGGGACTAGCTATAAGTTCTGGTCAAGTTTAGTTAAATAGATACCTCATTCATGGAAATGTTGGAATATTTCATGTATTACTCGGTGGATCCCTTTGAAGGAGTCCAAACCTAGAGTACACCCATTTTATGTGGAGGTTCAATTTCACCTAGAAGTTATGTTACACTTCCTAATCCCTTGTTCATGAATCAAGATACATTTGGGCCTTTAGGTTTGGGACAAAAATAGGTTTTCCAATTAGTGCAAGGATAATATCTATGAATTCCAGACACTCTCATGGGATGGATCAGACCCCATACATACTTAAGTGCTAAATAAAGAATATTGAATATCTAGCTATTGACTTCACCTCCTAACACATTATTTTTTCTAGTGTCACAAAGCATAGATGACAAATCCATGGATATTGTAAAAATGAGTTCAACAAGAAAATTCCCAATCATGAACATTATAAAGCATGCTAAAATGACTATAAAACTAAAAATCAATTAGTTATAGGTAATAAATACTACTCATATTCATGTAGTTGTTATCTAGTAGTATTTGTTTTTATCCCAGGACTAAATTAGTAGTTTACATTAGTCTTTTTTTGTTGTCACTTAAAATTGCTCAAATTTGGTAATATTTAACTTAAAAAAAACAACCGTGACTAATGTTTTTGGTCTTGTAGTCACAAATTACCCATTTTTGTACTAGTGGTGGGGAAGCAAAATAATAAGATTGATTTTTAGGATGTAAAATTGCATCAAATAATAAATAAAATCGAAAATTAATCCACATTTGTTGCTACATTATGTTTAAATATTGAGTATTTAATTTTGTGCAATAGTATTTTTTTCTTTTATATCCCTAAAATCTATAGTCTACATTATGTAAAACAAGTTTTACAATGGAAAAAATACTTCTTCAAATTTTTTAATTAATGCCATTTCTTTCAATGAAACCAATACATCCAATCCATCCTTCAAAGGTTCAAATTCTTTATTTTATAAAAAATTTCTTCCTCTCTTTGTGCTGCGAGTTGAACATGGAGTGACTAAGAGATTTGATGAAAAAGAAACAATCACTCAACATTTGTTAGTTATATGGATAACATACCTTATTATTTGTTGTAAAAGACACTTTAGCTTTGAAGTTATTCTATCATTTTCCCATTTTTTTTAAATTGCTTGAAAATGGAAAAGGAGGGGAACTCCTTCCATGTGATTCTATTCCTCTTGTTTTTTCTAGGTTTATAATTTCACAAAAATGGAAAAAATAATTTATTTAATTTATTTTTCTTCTTTTCATGGTTGCCTCCATTATGTAGAATATGACGAATTTTATAAAGTTTCAATCTTAGCATTAATAAATCTTTTTTGGTGCCTCTATTAATGTAGAAATTGAAAAGATGAAGGAAAATTTTGCAAATCTCACCTAGAAATAAAAAAACTCAACCTAAAAACAACATAATACAAGCCTATAAACTTATAAATTGTTAAAAAAAAAGATAAAATCAAATAAGATAATTTAATAAAAAAAATAACAATAAAAGTTTCAATATGAATACTAAGTACAACAATGCCAATACATAGTGGGAGTGAGAAAAATGGATCCTAAATAAAGCAAGATGCAAAAAGTAAAATAAATCATTGCTCTAAGCTAAGACAAACTGAACACAAATTTTAAATTAAAAAGTGGAAAAGATATTTGAGATAAGTTTTCCCAAAATCTTGAGTATAAATGATTAAATCATATCAAGATTTTATAGCACTCGTTCCCTAGCATCCAAGGTCAAATGGAGGAAACTCCCAGTAGAGTATTGTTTGGAAGAGGAGCTAGAAAATAATATATACTATGCATTGTGTTGTTTCCCAGATGATGTTGTCCGCCACGGAATAATTTATTAGTAATTTCTTATACCTTACATGTTGATTCCCTTCTAGATAGTATGTTGCGTGCATCTCTCAATTTCAATTTTCATCAAACAGTTCTATGATTCATCTCTAATTATTGACATTGTCTTATCCACTATAGGTATATTGATATATTGAGAACTCAATGTTTTAACATTCAAAAATTCATCCAATATAAAACATACGCATTGTTAACACCACAAACTAGGTAAATAGAATCCAAAAGAAATCATTAATATCATATATAATGTGTAATATCGTGGCCATTGGTGGATGATCACAATCTTACATCATGAATTTAAAATCTATTTATTATTTATTATTATATATAATTAATAATTAATGTTATGTTCAAGGGGAATAAGACATGTCTTTCCCTTGTAAAATTTCTTTGACCTCGAAGCATAATCGGTGTGATGCCTCCCTTGTGCTAGAAGGATGCCACATTTACTGTACGCAAAGAGTTTTTTGGATTTTTCACTTCAACGAATTTCATTGCTAATAGTTTTTACATGCTTCCACTCACTATTGATAGGGCACCAAATTGTTCTACAAAAGAGATATTTCCTCCTTGGTTCAAGAAGAAAATGATAGAATGAAAAATCATCAATATATCGTTATAGGCATACCGTCCAAACACATTAACCATATCGTATGTTAAAAAATTCTACCACCTTTTCCTTAACAAATGCTTCTATCTTGAGTTTGGGGTATTTTGATGCGGGATACTTAACTCTTGAAATTTGTTCATACTACTTGATTTAAGGGGACCAAAATCTAAATAGAAAATGGTCAATCTATGGCTATATAGACATAGTTGTATCTCAGCGTTCCAATCTCCTTAGCTTCCAAAAAAAACTTAAGCACTGAATATGAATACATATGGACTACAAAACCTCATTTATCCATTAAAGGTAAGATTTTCAAGACATTATCCATCCCGCTTTGTCTAATTTTAGGATTCATTACTACCATATTGGTAAGATTCACTTACACACTTTTTAGAGCATTCCCTAATATAGAAATTATATTTATCTCATAGCCATCATCTATATACACAAATACTACTTCTCTCCAACCATAAGAATACAAAAGCATAATTCTTTCCATTTGAGAATCAACATTTTTGACCATGTGGATAAAATAATCATATTCATATGATGCAAGAATTGGATCAATAATAAAAAGGAAAAAAATGGTATTTAAATTTCATTCACTATACGAGATACAACATGAAAATGGGTAGAATTATGGCCCTACTATTTCCATTGCTTCTTTTTCCATTAACTTCAAAGTTGCATAAAGACCAATCATTTCATGAAAAATATTAGAAATTGTATTTTTCAATCATGCACAGATAAGAATACATTAAATTTTATTTCAAAGGTCTAGATTCCTTTACACTTAAAGAACTTGCCAACATTAGTTAATCATATTCATGGACATATTAAATGCCAATCTAAATAATAACATTGTTTGCTTGGGCACATGTTCTAGTTGATATAAAAAATTAGCAATTGCAAATTTATGCACTAAGCTCATAAGAAAGATTGTTACAGATCCAACAACAACTACTGCCCTGAATATTTTATCGCCATTCTTTCAAGTAAACTGAATGTTAAAACTTTATTTTATTATACTAGTTGCAACTTGCATCCATAACATAAATGGTATTTAATACTAAATCATGAAACTATATGACTTCACTATAGAGATTGAACAACTTAGATTATGGCTCATAAAAATTCCTTAACACAATGCCTAACATGACTATATTTCTTATCTAAGACATCATTATTCTACCTACATCAATTAGGAAATTTAACATCATAGAATACGCAGAGTTAAGAAATTAGACATCATGTAATAAAGGTATTGCAATGTGACCTAATATTAGGGCCAAATAAGACAAACTCTTGTGCTCAATGGGCCACATAGGTTATCACAAGTTCATTGGATTCCTAGGATTGTTCTCAAAGTGAAATAATTTTGTGAATTGATACAACTTAAGGTTTGCAAACGTAGCTTCCAATTTCCACTTTTTGGTCATGAAGTGACTATAAATGGAACAAGTTTTCCACAAGAATATTAATTAATTAGGACTCTAACATTATGCATTCTTGTATTAATTTATTTAGCTTACTCTTTTAATACAATAAATCTCACTAGAATAAATTATGTAGCCCTAAATTTCTAATCATAGAAATGTTACACGCGTTTTTTAAGAACCTATTGAAAAATTGTGTATCTTGATATCCATGGAATGGAATGTATTAGATCATGAAACTTATTGAGTAAATAAAACCCTTTATATTTAGTCATTATTAGGAAGGATATCTAAATCCAATAGCATATCTTACATCTAAAATCCTAGCACTAGGTAACAAACATATTTGTTTTATATATTTTTCATTTTCTTTTGCAAGTCATAAACAATCCACTTACAACTCATATTCATGCCATCGAGAGGCATTTCCTTAGTTTTTTGTTTTACAAATCATTGTGTTTAACAAATTTTAGAATTTCTAGCTCAAGATTCATAGAGATTGTTGTAATAGAACCAAAAGAATTTATTTCTATTCAACTTTCCAAAAAAAATTCTAAAACTGATCAATGGAGCTCCTTTTCATTACATATATATGTTGAAATTTGTAAAGACTTTGAATTTACTTTCAAGGGCTCTACCATCTTCAACTTTCCAAAAAAAATTCTAAAACTTATCAATGAAACTCCTTTTCATTACATATATATGTTGAAATTTGTAAAGACTTTGAATTTACTTTCAAGGGCTCTACCATCTTGAAGAGGAGAGGATTTGAAAAGAATAACAGTTTTTAAAACAAAAGCATGTTTTTCATGCCTGAGACATACATGGGATATATATAGCAGTATAATTTGGGGCTTTAGGAACCCTTGTGGTTCTCTTGTTTCTTTTGCGAGAGTCTGCGTATATTATACACCGACAGTCCCAAAATCAGTCTTTTAATTGCATAGTTTTTTTATTTATGGACCAAATAATACCTCAATTTCTAAGAACATAATTCGTACCTATAAAAGGAGGAGGTCAAAATGTTGGACTGTTTTCCTCATCATTTTTCTCGAATTTAGTAACAGGTCCATTAGCTTCCCAACGACGGATCAATAATCCCACGGTTGTCACAACTACTTGCTTGGAACCTTCACCATATAAGGGATTATACCTCCCTAGTGCAACATATTTAACTAAAATATCTAATAAAGTCGACCCCATGCCATAGATCCTTCAAAATTCATAAAAGATTTCAAAATATCTTCTTGTTTTTTTATATTTAGAGAGAAGTGTGTGCCGCAGTTTAGGATTCATATCCATGGCTGCATGCTCCTTTTATAGCCTTCATTTCTATTGGAGACTCATATTGCAATTTCTACCTCCTTTGTGTCAATGCACTCATTCCAAAGAGTCATGAAATCCTCTTTATATCCACCCTTGTCAATCTTATTGGCTCTCACGTGCTTTACGATGCACTCAACAACTACGCTCTAACAAAATTCCTAGATATAGATTGCATCATTTAACTTCTTGCATGCTTCCTTGTTGTTTCAATCTAGAAAAGGATTTTGGGGTTTCAAGGGTTTCCTTAGAAATCAAACCCTTTGAAACCATTGAGTAATTTTTATTCAATGACACCATTTTATTCAGTTTAAGATTCTCATTTGATAAGGTGAGGAATTTTAGTGGCTCGATGAAAAGCTAGTCCCTGTGATTTTTCCTGAGCATATCTTCTCCTAGTGGATTCCAAAAGTTGACACTAATTTATGTCTATAATTTGATTGTGAACACGTTGATTATTTAGATTCGGTAGTCATTGGCTCCGTGTGATAATCAAGGATATTGTAATCACATAGTTTATAGCTAGAAACATAGTTAGGGATGTAGAGTAAAATCAAGAGCATTGTAACATTTGGCTCAATGGAACACTACCCATCCTCCTCATGCTCAGTGACTATCCATTCCCTTTCCCTACTATTCCATGGATTTTAATTTTTTTTGGAAGGAATGTTAAAAAGAAGAGAAAAGGTAGTGAAGGGGTAGGTTTAACTGTGAACGCAATCAAAAGCAACGCATTGGTTGAGTAAAAAGAAGGGATGGATGGTGTATGTAGGATGGATGGTCTAGATCCTTGTAATGGTCATCTAATGCATATCAATGGTGCAAGGGAGGAATTTGTTCCATCAATAGGAATACAACCCCCTAAGTGTGCCACCTTCCAACCAAGAATGGAAAGGACATTAGAAATTCAAATAGCTCTCGATTTTCATCTAACAAACATTGACAACTATCAAACTCCCTAAATTCTAGAAAACATAAGATTCACCATGAAAAAAGGCCTTACATTGTAATTATGATTTATTGCACCAAGAGATGCTTTCTACAGCCTGGTAGGAGGGAGAAGTGTAATTTCATGGTCAACATGGAGATTGCACATGTCACTTTAATAACATAAAAATAATAAAATATTAAGTAAAGAAAATTTTTAGAATGTTGGCTCTAACCTAAAGTTCAAAACTAGTATGGGGGAGAAGTGTAATTACATGCTCAATGTAAAGCTCACACGTGGCACTTTAATAAAATAATAAAGTATTAAGTAAAAAAGTTTTTTTACAATGTCATCCCTAACCTAAAGTTATAAACTAAAGAGAGATATATTCCAATTAATTAAACTAACAAAATTAATTAAAATTGGATACTTCATGATATGTGATGAGTTGAGCCATCATTAACCTAGGATTTACAAACAAGGGATTGAGCACATACGAGAGATTTAAATATTGAATCAATATAGATCCATCTTAATTCCAGATCTACCAAGTTCCAAGAGGGATAAAATCCCTTAAGGTGCAATCTTTTACTTTATTTTTTCACTTAAAAAAACAATCATATAAAAAATAGAGGTAAATTAGTATATCTTAAAAAATGTAGGGGAATTACTATATCTTATAAAAATATAGAGGGAAAAAAAACGACGGAATTTATTTCTTAAAAAATAATATTATAATAAAAATTAAAAAATTATAATAATAATAACAAATAAAATAGGTGTTTTCACAGAGGAGGAAAATTGTAGGTATCACCCTATCTTCTATGCTTGGCATGCCCTCTTTTAAAAAAAAATACAAATCAGATAAAATTTTAAGGATCCATAATTTTCTTAAAGCGTAAAAACCTTGATGAATCCTACAAATTCTTAAACCTCCAACCATAAAATATTTGGCATTGTTTCCTAAAAATACTCAAAATTTTAGGGATTTTATACCGTTTATGAGCAATTTTGGTGATGTTTAGAGTAATTTTTTTAATCATTTGGGAGTTGGGTGAATCATTTTAGAAAATAATGGAAATTAGCGAATCTGTTTATGGAAAAACAAGATAAAAAATTAGCCCATGGACTAAATTTTGCCCCTAAATGTTTTCCTGAATAATAATGATAATAATTATAATAATAATAATAATAAACATTTGTTTTAATGCATTTTGTAAGGGGGTTGAGACCATGTTGAATATCTACACATTAAAAGTAGCTATTGGGGTAAAAATATATTGCCAAGGGCTTGAGAAAAGGTATCCCACATTGTAATTTTCCTATAAATGGAATTGCGTGGTTGTTTCTCATTGAATTCCATGTTTCAGTTTAGAGATCCATCTTATCTAGCCCAATATTGTGTGAGTCGGAAGTGTTGAGATTTATACATATAAGGACAGGTATTAGAATATGTGTTTATATTATGAATCTAGGATTCCAATAATATTCAGTAATTTTGGATACCATATCTGGATAGAGAAATGTGTGTATTTAGTTGGAAATCAAGAGTAGCCAACCTAGATTGTCGATGCATTATTTTTATTCAAGAAAGGGTTTATTTTTTGATAGTAGTGGATTTAGTGGAGTCTACATCATTTGAGGAGCTTATAGACATGGAGGAATACTATGTGAATCACCTAGAATAGTAAATAGGATGATGCTTCAGAAAAAAAAGGTTGATATTAGAAAACAAAAATGCATCTAGAGTGGGAGGGGAGACATGAATGAAATCAAACCAAAAACCAAAGGGTGTTTTTTAATCTAAGTTGAAATGAATCAAAATGTCTACCAAGAGCCACTATATCGAAGGGTAGACCTCAAAATGAACACAACAATATCATACAATTTAGGTGGAAATAAAGCCATGTTGATTAGGGAATGTTGATGTATATGTAACTTCATAATGTATTTCATATATGTATATTGTACTCCTATAGAGATGGTATTATTCCTCTATATGGAAGTGTTTGTATTCCTATAGAGATGTTATTATTCCTCTATACGGAAGTGTCATCATTTATATTGTAAGTGTCGTAACTTATACTTGATGGGTTATTAGACCACCTTGTTGGGGTCGGCCTTGTATAAGTCATGTGGGTCGAAGGGTTATTAGACCAACCTATTGGGGGTCAGCCATGTGGGACAAAGGGTTATTAGACCACCCTATTGGGTGTCGGCCCAGTCAGCATTATGTTATGTGGTTAAGTTAAGGCCGACCTAGTAAAGGTTATTAGGAAAGTCAAGTCAAGCAAATATTCCATGCAACACTCTCTCTCAGAGACAGTAACAATCTAGTGATCGAATTACAAAAATAGAAATACTCAACTCATTCTCCATAGCACAATTCCACCATGCACAACACAACATCTTGTGCTATCTCAATGCACCAATATATAGGATTTTCCGAGTTCTTGTGCCATCCCAATCAAATCGCAATCAATCCATCAATCCCTATTATTTAGGATCTTGTATGGTAGTTGAGATTTTAGATTGGATTTTATTGGTAAAATATCCTTTGTTGCTTTACACATGTTCTATGTCTGATGGTGGTGTCCCCTCATTCAACTGAATTCTCCAAGTTTCTTTTTATGTTATTAAAAATAAAACAATAATTTGTTGTGCAAAGTATCACTCACACATATTGTGAGTATTTTTGAGTTTTTAAGTAGCTTTTACAAAAATAATCATTTTGAAATATTTTCAAAAATATTACATCAAAAATAAAAATAATAATGTCTTGGAGGTATCACACTGGTGCTCCTTTAACCATGTGCACCGGTATTCTTTTGTAAAAAAACATTAGTGCTCCACTTTTGAAATGGCACATCGGTGCTCCTCTTAGGTTAAGGTGCATCGGTGTCTATACTCCTATTTGGTTAAGGTGCACTAGTTTTAGTGCTCCTTTTGCAATATAGGTGCATTGGTTCTCCTTTTATAGTCTACTATCTAGGTGGATCAGTGCTCCTTTTATAGTAAAGGTGCACCAGTGCTTCTGATAAACAAAACCAATGAACAATAAGTCATTTTTTTAACTTATTGACAAATGCAAAAAATTTTAAACGTTTAAAGAAGCGGGAAAATTTTCTTAAAGAGATGAAAAAAAGACTTGGCTTGTTTCATTTCTTAATTTCACATGATTCTACAAGAGAGTAGAAGAAGAGGAAGAGTATTGTAGCTAAGAAACCAATTTTTTCCCTCTTCATTATTTCTATTCTTTCTGTAATCTAATTTATTTATACTATTTTGGATTTTTCAATATTATTTGTAATTTCTTATTCAGTTTTGTTGTTTTTGTTGGTTAGTTTGAGGGTTTTCCTCTATTTTGCAGGTTAATGGTGGATTTCTTTTAGGATTTTACATCAAAATATATGGGTTTTCCCTGCTTATTGAAAGAAGCAATTTTTTTTAAACTTTTGAAAGAAGCGGGAAAACATCTTAATAAGAGGGGGGAAAAGAGGGTTTGTTTCATTTCTTCATTTCACATGGTTCTACAAGAGAGAAGAGGAAGAGGAAGTGTATTGCAGCCAATAAGCCATTTTTCCCTCTTCGTTGTTTTATTTCTTCCCATGATCTATTTTATTTCTATTATTTTACATTTCTCACTATTTTTCTTAATTTCTTATTTGGTTTTGTTGTTTTCTTTTGTTGGTCTGAGGGTTTTTCCTCTATTTTGTAGGTTAATGGTTGATTCAGTTTAGGGTTTTTCTTCAAAATATATGGATAACAAAGGAGGGGAAATTTTTGAAAATAAAATGATACATTTTTCATCAGCATAGGTGCATATCCATAGGGGATTTCACCTCCTTTTATTTTCAGGTTACCAAGGTTTCTATATGTGCGGAAAACTATTTTCTATTCACGACATTCTATTTTATGTTCACGGTGCTTCGGTGCTTCTATTTTGTGTGAGTGCACTAGTGATTCTCTTTGGTGAAGGAACATCAGTGCATATTTTGTATAAATGCACCAATTCTCTCTTTGGTAAAGGTGCACTAGTGTTAATATTTTGTGAAGGCACACCGATGCTTCTCTTTGGTGAAGCCACATCGATGCTTCTTTTTGGTGATGTGCACTGGTGCTCATTTTTTGTATAAGTGCGCTAATAGTCCTATTTTAAGTTCTAGGAACACGAGTGATATTCCTTCATCCAAGAGAATTGATTCTTCATGTTATGCATATTATCTCTAGCGGATGAGTGGTTTTGGAGAGTTCTCATCAAAAAATTTCATGTAACAATTGAGTGGTTTTGTAATTACAAAAGATACACTCATTAAGTGGTAAATGGAGTGGTTTGATAGTCACCATGGTTTTATATGGGTGGTTTCATCACCATTACTATAAATTGTAATGATTAACATTTCAATATTAATTATTGTACATTTTGATAGTAATTTTTTTTTAGTGATAATGTATTACTTCATATTCTTTTAACTGTAATTTTTTATTTCAAACAATCAAAATTATAATTTTCCTTTAATATTCGGTAAGTATTAAGAGATCATTAATAATAAAGGGTAATAAATAATACTTGGGATATTTAAAATCAAAGTTATTATATAACTACATTATAAGCGCATTGATACATCATTGTTATAAACACACCGGTGCATATTTGGTATAAGTGCATGGTGGGCTTGTCTCATTAAAGTGCATCGATGAAAAAACCTCCACTAAAGCCTTTGGCCATTGAGAATTTTTAGTTATAATAAATTTCTATAAAAACTTACACCAAAAAATATGATACCATTCGTAGAGGTTGTATCAGAGTTGTTTTTGACAATTTTGACCAATCTTGTAACATTAAAGACCTCCGCTATAACCTACGTTGTAAGGAATTTTCTTTGTAATGAGTGAAAGACTTGGATTAAAACTGTTCTGAGAGAAAACAAGTTTTTTTTGTTCGTTAGTACCACAGTGGTACCACCTTTGTCAAATCCGACTACTTTGAAAATTCATGAAGTGAAGGAAGCTAGAACTCAGAGTATTTTCCTAGATGGAGTGAGGGACCACCTAATCCCACATCTAGTTGAGAAGAACATAGCCAAGGAAATGTGGGACAAACTGAAGATATTGTATGATAAAAAAAATGAGAATGGGAATATGGCATTGAAGGAAAAGATCCACAACATGAGGATGTCCAATGGATAAAATGTGGCCTCTTATCTCACCCATCTCAAGAAAGTGAAGGATGTGTTGAGTGTTGTGTTAGAAAAATAGGATCGCAGAACAATAGCATAAAATAAGATGTAGAAACAAAACACATAAACACAATACAAGAGAGACAGTAATATACATGGTTCACCCAATCTAGGATACGTCTAAGGAGAAATTGCTAGTCCTTTTATTAATCTATCCATCAAATGAAGGGATACAACCCGTAGCATATCAATTGCAACTTCCTCTTCACTTTCTCACAATCTCTCTTACACAATCATAGAGATCTTTACAATACTACAATACTCAGCCATATTACAATTCCTTCCATTTATAGAGGTATTACTATGGGAAAATACCATGAGATACCCAATACCATGAGATCTTAAATCACTCTGTACTAATGAAGCCATGACTATGAAATTACAACATTTTACAAGGAAGTTTTTCCAAAAAAAATTCTATGGGGGAGCTGCCCCCGAACCCTGTTAGGGGGAGCTCCCAAAATTATTCCCCATGGTGACTATAGTTGGGGGGGAACCCACCCCATCCCCCCATTCATGGGGTGGGATCTAGACATGGCTGAAAACATGACCTCTGAATCAAGAAGATTATGCTCCACGACCAACAATATGTGAAAATACTCACAGCAGATCTAAGAGATGATGTGTACCTCACAAGAGTAATTATGATTAAGCAGGAAAATAGAAGAAGAGTGAACAATACAGTATAATGAGAAACAGAATAATATGGTACAGTAGAACTCAAATAGAAGCAATAATACTTCACACACACTGATTAATTAATCATAGTATGGACAAATAAATAGTACAATGGTGGAGAGGATTCGAATGCCTAAGGTGGCAATTCGAATTAGCCTCTCAGAGCGATCATAAGATCAATAGAGTGTCATTGGAGCACAACTAGGTGTCTTCATGATCATCGGAGCGCAACTGGAAGTCTTCATCATCATCAATGGAGTCATCAATGCTCAAGTAACTGTCAACCATCAGTCAAACTAACTCTGGTAGGTGTAACTGAGTGTAACTCAATGTAACTAAGTGTAAATGAGTGTGACTAAGTGTAACTGACTGTAACTGAGTGTAACTGAGTGTAACTGAGTGTAAATAAGTGTAAATGAGTGTAACTGACTGTAACTGAGTGTAAATGAGTGTAACTGAGTGACAACTGGACTAGTAGGTGAAGAAGGGTGAGTTGCTCCCTAAAATCAAGGAAGAAGGGCGCATTAAGAAACTAGAGGGCTAAAACTGAATAGTGAGAAGCTCCTGGGGGTTGGCTAATTGAGCGCTAGGTGCTGGACTGATGACTGAGATGAATGCAAAATGCATGCAAACCCTAAAGGTGCATGCATGACTGAAAATGTAAAGGATCAAAATACTGGTGGGACTAGGATGGAGTATAGGAATATCCTAACACCCCCCCTTAATCCATCCTGGGCCCTGGTAACTAAGACCAAAGGTCACCCAATACAATCAATAATAAAAATTAGTAAACCATGGAAGTGGGAAAATTTCATGGGAAACATACCCCCTCCTCAAAAAATAGACTGTAAAGCACACATAAAAATAAATGCTCCAAACTCAAGCATGTGTGATGCTTGGTCATATGTCTGGAGGTATCTTCTTCTTGGGAAGAAGTGGATCATGTTCAAAAAGCATGTGCTTATACTTGCTCTTCAGATCGAATGTGATGAGAACAAATCCAATAGTATGAGAATGATCCTTGAACCTGTGATTCGGATCATCTGAGATAGGATCAAATCTGTTAAAGTGCATATAGTCTTTTGTCTTCTCCTTCGAACCACCATGGGTGAGATTATGCCAAAAATAACTATTACATGTTTGCTTGAAATCAAAATCAGATTTAAGACTTAAGAAACAGTTTCTTGAGATCTCCTTTGAACCATGAGAGGTGAGATCAAAACTAGTAGATGCATGAGAAATTATCCCAAGCGAATGGCAATGGCCATATTCTTCAATGACCTTCTGAAAGCATGGAATTATGATCATATAGTAGTATAAAAGAGGATTTAGTTGGAGAGGAGTGAATGCATTACCTTCAAAATCTGTTTTGACCTCCGAAACAATCATGTGATCATGATGCGAACCAACAAACTCTGGTGCAAGAGAGGATTTAGGACCTTCTGCAATATCTAGAGTGTGAGATGGCAGAGAAAGAGAAGAAAGTTTAAGCATGCAGGTATAATCTGCAAGTTCTTTGTCAACAACTTCAATATGAGATGATACTGGTGCATGATCTGAGAGACCATCAAGAGGAGCGAATGCATCTCTTTGTTTTCTTTCGAATGGGTTGGGACCAAGTCCTTCATTCTCTCTACCAAATTTTCCATCCAGGTGAGACCATATCTCTTTTGGAGTCCATAACTCCTTTGGAGTTTCAACACCATTACGGTATTTGAATTGGAATCTCTGGCATGAAAACAAAGAAAACATTATTGCTTGAAAGTGCATTTCACTTTTATTTAACCAGTCAATCTTCTCTTCAGGGGATTCGAACTCTCTTTCAAAATAACAATAAAAAAGATCATGGATCTTCAAGTCTGCTATCATTCTTGGTTTCCATTCATCATAGTTGAGTGGATCAAGAGGAGTAATTCCTGATGAATACATAGAAGCTATAGAGGACCCGCAAAAACAATATAGAATAACTGTAACTGCTACTAGTACAAAAATGCAGAAACTGTTGCAACTGCTGCACTCAAAATCTTGTTAATAACCTGCAAAAAACTCTCAAGAATGGAGATAAACAATACTCTCAACATGCTCTGATACCATGTGAAAATACTCACAACAGATCTAAGAGATTATGTGTACCTCACAAGAGTAATTATGATTAAGCAGGAAAATAGAAGAAGAGTGAACAATACAGTATAATGAGCAACAGAATAATATGGTACAGTAAAACTCAGTTAGAATCAATAATACTTCACACACACTGATTAATTAATCACAGTAGGACAAATAAATAGTACAATGGTAGAGAGGATTCGAATTCCTAAGGTGGCGATTCGAATTAGCCTCTCAGAGTGATCATAAGATCAATAGAGCTTCATCGGAGCACAACTAGACTGGTAGGTGAAGAAGGGCGAGTTTCTCCATAAAATCAAGGAAGAAGGGTGCATTAAGCAACTGGAGGGCTAAAACTGAATAGTGAGAAGCTCCTGGGGGCTGGCTTACTGAGGGCTAGGTGCTGGACTGGTGACTGGGATGCATGCAAAATGCATGCAAACCCTAGAATGCATGTAGAACCTAAAGGTGCATGCATGACTGAAAATGTAAAGGATCAAAATACTGGTGGGACTAGGATGGAGTATAGGAATATCCTAACACAATATCCCAGTTGGAGACTGATCACAACAACTCCAATGATACTACATTTACTAGAATTATGCTCCAAAACTTGGAGCTGTCAAATTTCTCATCTTCACCTTCATGCTTGAAGGCCTACTAAAACTGAGTAGGAAATCAGTTTCTCTCTGGTTACTACCTTTGCCAACATGTCCGTAGGATTCTAGCTAATGTGTCTTTTCAAACTTCAATAGTTCATCTTCCAGAATAGATCGTATGAAATGGTACTTGAGTTGTATATGTTTATTATTATAATGGAAAGTTGATTTCTTTTCAAGATTAATGTCACTCTAGTTATCATTGTACAACCTTCTATTCTCCTACTTCTTACCCAATTCCTCCATGAACCTATATCACCAAATCATCTCTTTACTAGCCTTTGTAGCAGCAACATACTTTGCTTCCATTGTTGAAGTGTAATAACCTTTTGTAGTTTTGAAATCCAACTTACTGTTGTTCCACGTATAGTAAAAACATACCCTGTGGTGCTCTCCCTGCTATATTTATCACCTTCCATATCTGCATCAACATATCCATGTAGAACGGTCTCTGAACCTCCAAAACATAATGCATGAGTAGTATTACCTCTCAAATGCTTGAGAATCCACTTTAATTCCTTCCAATGTTCTTTACCTATATTTTTCATATAATACATGCTCACAACTCCCACCACATGTGCAATATCTGGTCTTGAGCACACCATGGAATACATCAAGATGCCAAATGTTGATGAATAAGGAACCTTGGACATGTATTCTATTTCATCCTCTAACATGGGACACATATCCTTACTTAGTTTGAAATGATTGGCCAAAGGTTTACTAACTGGTTTTTCATCATGCATTATAAACCTCTCCAACACCTTTTCTGTGTACTCACCCTAAGACAATGTCAATTTGAGATTATTCCCATCTCTTGTTATTCTCATACCAAGGATTTCCTTTACAGCACCCAAATCCTTCATCACAAATGAATTATCTAATTTCCTTTTGATCACATTTATATCATGCATGTTAGACCCTACAACAATCATGTAATCCACATACATTAACAAGATTATATATGTTCCAATATTTTGCCTCTTGAAATAAGCATAGTGGTCAAAATGACATTTATTATAACCCTGTTCTGTCATAAACTTGTCAACTTTCAAATACCAATACCTTGGAGCTTGCTTCAGGCCATACAAGCTCTTCTTAAACCTACATACTAAATTATCCTTCCCTTTGGCCTCATACCCCTGTGGTTGTTGCATATAAATCTCTTCCTCTAAATTCCCATGGAGAAAGGTTGTTTTTACATCTAACTATTCAAGATGCAAATCTTCTACTGCCACAAGACATAAAATAGTCCTAATTGAATTCATTTTAGAAACAGGAGAAAATATTTCATCAAAATCTATACATTTATTTTGTGCAAACCCCTTTACCACAAGTGTATCCTTGTACCACTTCTTGCCTCCATCTTCTTCCTTCAACCTATAAGCCAATTTATTTTTCAATTCCCTTTTACCTATAGGAAACTGAAACAAATACCATGTATGGTTTCTTACCAATGATTCCATCTCCTCATTCACTCTTTGATCCCACTTCTTTCTAGTTTCCCGCTACATTGCTTCTTCATAACATTATGGTTCACCAAAATCAATCATCAATAAATGATACAGTAAAGGAGAGTATCGTTGAGGGGGTATACTTAACCTGGTATATATTCTAACACTTTCAGAAGTTTGAGGTACCTACTGTTGTTCTTTCTTTTTTAGCACCTTTGGAGTTTCATTTTCTTTGATTTCAGTAAGCACTATGTATTATGTGTGTTCATTTTCCTGTTTCTTTCCATGCAACTGACATCCTCCTTATATTTCAATGGTTTGTTTCTCTTCAATGATTCCTCATCTACATCCTTCAGCCAGAATCCATAGCTGATATAGATTTAATCCTTGAAGGTCATGGCTTCACAAATCTCCTTACCTAATGCTAGGTACTCCTTGTAGCAGTGGAGCATTTTTTCACATACTTCTATCATATTTTCCAAATATTTATTAGACCTTGGAATATCAAACCTTATGTATTCTATGCTTTTAATATCACATGTGAAATAATCCTCGTCATGCAAAATGGACAAGCCTCTATATATGTAGACGATCTCTTCTTCCTCATTCAATTCCCAACCATAATCACCAAACAAAGACATGTATGTAATTATTTTTCAATTGAAGGTTTACAATTCATAGGTGTATAGGACCATGCTCTGATGCCACTATAATATCCCCAATCTAGAAATCAAAGATATTAATTCAATCACAAAATCCAATTTCAAAAATTATGAAACCAGGTGCAATTTGTAGCTTTTGGAGGCTTAGACACTTATGGATAGATAGTTTCCCAAAGACAACCAAAGGATCATGAATTTGGAAAAATAATTTCTTATGCTTACCTACAAAATCTAATCCACTTCTGGACCACACCAACTATACTTTTAACATGGTTTACTCATGGTCTTGCTTTGAGAGTTTGCACATTTCGAAGTGCATCACACATGGGCAGCCCAAAATGACCGGAGGCAATTTCCCCAAGAATTATGTGGAAAATTCTCTACTTATGGTGCAATAATGGAAACGGATTGGCCCTAACACATGTGTATCAGATCCTAGAATAAATCCACACACTTCATAACACCTTTGGATAGAGTTTTACATTCAAAGTTCCAAGACTAGGTTCTCATCACAACATAGGAAAATTGCTAGTTTCCAAGTCTTTCCAAACCATACCTAACAGCCACGATTTTATGCATAAACGTAGTGGTTGGGTCCTATTACATCCTAATTGAAATAAATTACCCTTAGACAGATATTTAGAACAACAATTGACATGTAGATAGAGCCAAACTTAAGCAAGTTTTTCAATTTTTCCAATTTACAACATGAGACAATTATGAACTAAATATTGGACATTTTGAGAAAGAGAAGCACATCGTCTATTGTGTCATAAAAACCTATGATTGGGAATCAGAGATATCACCAACATACATTTTAACTAGTTACAACGACAGGACAACATAAGGATACAACAAGCAAACATTCTTCTAAATGTAAAGAACTAAGACATGAAATTGGAATTAGATACGTGAACAATTGGCGGTTGATCCAAGCTCCCAAACTTCAGACTCTTGCTCCACTCCTCCACAGAGATCACCTGCAATAACATATACCTTCCTCAAAGATCATGACTTGAATAAGAATGAAATGTTTCATATGAAACTCATGTATAAAAAACAAGAAATATTCAAAACATACATTCATTAACATAAACAAGTATAAATGGGAAATGAACTTTCTGTATTAAAGCATTAAATGTAATCAACCAAACCTTCTTTGCAACTTGCACTGTTGAAACCTAGCCCTATGTTTCTGCTCCTCCTCCTCCAGTAGAATTTTCTCTAGCATAACACTAGCATAAAATTTGGTCTTTCTTCTCAAGGCCCTCCCGTTGTATTTATAGCAAGGCTGGGAGGATAGACTCGAAAGGGAAATTGGCTGAGGAGGTTAGGGTAGTTAGAATAAATGCCCTTAACTAATCCCTAATCATATTCAAATAATTTTTATCTTGATTTAGATATATCAGCAACTGTTACTCTTTACAAACAGCGAACAACTCATGAGTATTGTGTCTAGAAACTCATGAATGCAAATTCTAGGATGATACCTGCAGGTTCAATATATAGACTATCGTGAGTGACCCACGAGATGACTGAAGGTAGAGTCACGGTTATGTCTTGGAATTGATGACAAATAATAGTTTTTTTATTAGAAAATTGCAAATTCTAAGGCCAAAGCATCTATAACCAAATAGGCTCTTCCATCCATAATGTCCTTTTGTGTGACCGACAAAGCAATGTAGTCACAGATGGAGAAGTGTCATTTTAGTTGATAATAGATGCCTCGTAATGTATGAGGTTAGAGAGAAAGACGATGGACGAAATATATTACAAACAAGGACGTGGAGGAGCATAGGAACCACAGGAACAAGGTTACAAAAAGTACCTGAAACAGAAACAAGGTCAGTGAACAATTACAATCTTGATATCAGAAGATGTTCAGAATGTCAGAACATGGTCTCCAATACATATATAAAATGATGTATATAGCATGGCCATTGAAATACAAATGTGGATCCATGTCAAAAGGATATCATAGCCATAGAAACAAACTGGATCTATTTCTCATGATGAACCAATCAAATAGAGCTCGGTATTTCGTAACTTGGGTGATAAGAAATGAACTGTATCATAAACCCAATGTATTCAAACCAACCATTGATAGTACAAACCCTAAACCATGAGAATAGAAGGAGTTGAAGTTGAACAAGGAGAATTTCGTTTGATTACTGGTCAATGATGAAAACCATTAAAAATTGTAAGGAAACCCACCAATAATGAAATTGGGGTCCAAGGCACCTAGTACATCCTTACAAGTGTGAATAAGAGGTCTTGAAGTCAAACACTTGAGTAATCTGTTGAGTAAGGTACATTGATGTATTCCCATTACTCAATAGCAAAAGAATCTTCCACTGATGATTGCAAATATCAAGGTACTAAATGGGAAATTCTAATTCTTCTTCCTAGATAAAAATGTGTTGAAGTCGATAGGAAGAGACCCATGAAAAGGAAGGAATTAATGTATCCTTTGTCATCTCACATGAGGAACACTGGAATATTGAGTTGAAACAAAACTAATATAAGGAATGGCCAACATGAGGAGTCAAGATGAACTGCAAAAAGGATGACACAAGGGTGATCTTTGAACATTGAGCACCAAAGTAAGTTAGGCAGTTGTGGATTGACATAGGAAACATGATATAAGTTTTCTATACAGTAGACATAACAAACTCTCCATATGATCGGAAGAGTAACCAATCGATGGAGGACACAAATTTGGAATCAAGTTAAACCCTAAAGACAAAACTAAAACCCAGTGACTTATGAAAGTGTTGTGTTCAAGGATGGTTAAGACTGACTATCAATGAATGAATAAATAACAAAAAATTCCCTTTCCTCTCTTTTAAAAAATGGCATTTCTTAGTTTAACGAGCATGAAAATGTTGAAAAGAAAGCTTGACATTCTCTCTCTTGTAAAATTTTATTGAGTCCAAGAAAGTAAACTCAATAATCCATCTTCATTTTTGAAAACAAACTTGATCCAACTGTGTGTAATTTAACCTGTCCATAAGAGGGAAACTAATGACTTTCTTCAATGATTTTGAAGAAAATATATATTAATAATCGATAAGGCACTCATCCATGGATTTTAATATCGAGCCTGGATCTGTTCGTGCTCGCCGGAGTTTTCAATTTTAAGGAGTCTCAAAAACTTAAACAAAAACTCCATATACCTACTCGTGGATTTCACATCGAGCCCGAGTTGGTAGATGCTCGCCGGTATTTTCATCTTTCGAGAGTCTCAAAAACTTAAATAAGACTCCAAAGTGTACTTTTTCATAAAGTTAGCCTCCTCATCCAAAAAAGTGTAAAAGTGTTCGAGAGAGGACTCTTCTAGTCAAAAAGACCAGAGTATACATTTTTCGTAGTTAATCCAAAAATATCCGGAAAAGGGGTAAACTTATACCTAAGTGGATATCTGATCAATTCCTTTAACGAGTCTGAACAAGACAAGTATGCTTAGTAATCTTGTTAATTTTGAAAAAGTCTAACAAGAATGTAAAAATACTTTATCAAAGCAAGAAACTTAATATTAAGTAAAAATGATGTACAATGTATAAGTTCCTTCATATATCAAATGACGGATGGACTGTAGATAGAATCAAAGCCAATGGATTGCAAAAAATGGTAGTTCAAAGTGAACAAAGGAGTTTCAAAATGACATAAAATGACAAAATAAATTTAAAATGCTGAGCTAAACTGACATGTCAAAAGAAAACAAACCTTTGTATGAGACACATTCTATAACTGATAGTAAGAAAATCACCTTTTAAATATTTACCTAATAATAAACAACTAAAAAAGTCATTTGAAGATTAAATAAAATTAAAAAAGAATTTGAAACTATATAAAGGGGGTAAAAATTTGAAAATAATTTGTATAAATAGTGTCAAATTAGAAACATAACTCACAAAACCATTTTACCATTGGAGAAAAGGAGAAAACCCCTCTTACTTCAAACGCCGATTGCGGTCAAATCAGGAAGCGAAATCGAACTCCGTCACTTGTAGGTAAGATATCTCTACCTGCTCTATCAATTTAATCCATTACTTTTAGTTTTTAATGATGTTTTTGTGGTTTTTAAGAAAGTTTTAAAACTAGGAATTTGTACCAGCGAGTCTAGATGAGTAAAAGTCGTGGGCATGTGAAAAGTCCACGAGTTTAGTATAGGGAGACTCGCAAGTACCCGCCTCTATTGAAAAGGGGAACCCGTGGGTACCGTAGTTCAAAAGAAAAAACCACAAACTAATGCATGGAATGGAAATGGGTGATGCATGATGGTTTTAACTTTAAGGGAGAGGGAGCATGAGGCCAATGACAAGAATGCAATGGGGGATCCTCTTACTTTAAATGCGTTAAAGAGGTGTGGGCTCTTGAAAATTTTCCGTACTACAAATATGTGTGCGCAAATGCACCTCCTGCAAATGCTCATGGGATATTGGGATGCAGATCATGGAATGTTTAATATCCAAGGGGAGATGTTGGATATCACCATTGATGAATATACTTCATAACTAGACTATCTCGATCGGGTGAGGTGGTGAACCTCAAAGGGACATTTAGAGGAGTTAGTTCTTTGTCCATTCAAGATTACATCAACACCTACTGCGTAGTTGGCACCGAAAAAAGCGGGAGCCAATTTCCAATTGGGAAAATTGCAAGTTTCCCATTAAAAGTGATCTTGATTACAATAAACAAGATCGAGGGAAGTGTGGCGCAACACTTGGACTCACGGAATTATATGCAGATAGGCGTAGAATGTATACGTAATGTGATCTTCGACTGGTACTCAGGATTACTGGTAAACATGAAACACCGACTCATAGAATGAAAGATGGGAATAAAAATAATTTTCGATATGGTAGTATACTATGCACCTTTTTCTTCAAGCGAGTCGCTGCTCTTAGTCTAGGGATGGAGGACTGATGACTCGATGGGGTGCTATCTTCCTACGTCAGGGTGGTGACAAAACAAGCTTGTCATACTCCGATGAGGATTATCTAGGGTGGTGGAGCCACCAAGTACCATCACTAGAGAAGTTTCTTTATACGGGCATGGATTTCCAAGGTGATCAAGAGCTCATGCTGCCTCCAGAGGCATCCTAGGGAGAGATAGGTACCAAAATGTGTTTTTCTTTTAAATTATTTTTTTTGTATATACAATTTTTACAATGAGTATGAGT
Organism: Larix kaempferi; assembly: GCA_027924585.1. Lineage (NCBI taxonomy): Eukaryota > Viridiplantae > Streptophyta > Pinopsida > Pinales > Pinaceae > Larix > Larix kaempferi. The sequence goes on along the minus strand of BSBM01001356.1, from coordinate 351,355 downwards.
ACTAAAAAAATATATAACTTGTGCAAATGTGGGGCCAACGAGACCTACTAGGAATCCTAGAGTATACACATGACCAACTGAGCCTGGTGCTACAGATACAATGCTGAGGAGCATTAAGGGGAAGATGAGACAGTTGACTCATGATATCGCTACATACAAGATAGAGCAGATTCTGCTCGAGATGCAGGAACATGTAGTAGGAGTGCCCCCAGCATGGATCTGGCTACTTAGGAAAGTAGCTAGGCTAGTCATTTGTTATAGAGAGGCCGTAGTAGAGCTAGCTGAGGCTCCTCCCTCTCCTAATATTTTGTCATTCTTTCCTAAATAAATTTTGTGGACACTTCAAATTCTAGAGATATATTAAAATTTCTCCATACCATGGATCAATGGTGCTAATAAGGAAGATGTGTTCATCAGGAAATGACCGATCTTCTTCATGACATGGTACATCACTAGGAAACTCAGCAATAAGTTCCGCAAACACCAAAGACTTTTTTGACTTAATAGATTAAAAAGTAAGATCAGATTCTTGCAAAATGACAATCCATTTGTTAAATTTTCCCCCAATTATTGACCTCCACAGTGACTGTGGTAGTTCATAATAGGATGTAGTGACGTAGCCTCTGAACGGCATACACAACATCTAATGCCAACTTCTCGACATGAGAATACCTGAGTTCAGGATTTACAAGTGTGCGAGAAACATAATAAATGACATGCTCTTGGAGTTTTTCATCTTCTTGAACCAAGACTATGCCAATGGTAGTGATAGATGCGGCCAGATAAAGAATAAAATATTCAGTATAATCAGGTGGGCTCAACAAGGGGTTTGACAAGAGTGCATTTTTCAAAGCATCAAACGCGTTTTGTGTAGCCTCATCCTAGAAAAAAGGGCACCATGTTTAAGTAGTTGCATGAAACCTTTAGTGATCTTAGCATAGTTGATAATAAAATGCCTAAGAAATTTTGACATACCCTGTATGTTAAGATTCAATATGATAAGATAGATAACATCAGTAATCCATTCAATTTTCACAACAATAGCATATACAGGATCATTGAAAGAAAAACAAAAACATCATAAACACAAGAGACACAATTTATCCTGGGAAACCCTCATGGGGTAGAAAACCCAGCAAATCTTCCTCAATATAGATGACCAACAAATACAAAGATGTAATCCCCAAACAGGAGATCCTTCTCCTCCTTTGCAGATCTCTCTCTCTCCTATGCAAGTTTCACAAGTGAATGTATGTTAAATGAGGAACACACCCCCTCTGTTTATACTTTACTTCACTTGACTTTTAACCCTAACTAGGTCGGCCCCAACAACTTAACCACTCAACATAATGTTGACTGGGCCAACTCCTTTAGGGGACTTAAACACCCCATTACAATTGACTCTAGGGGATCTAATGCCCCGACTTACATGGAAGGTTTTACGTCAATGGATTTACATAATAATAACATTTCGACGGAGGAATAAAACATCTCCAGATGAATAATAACAAAGTACAAATAGAATATTCTTTGAAGTTACAATATTTCAACACTCCTCCTTAATGAGAAGGATATTCTAGCAACATCTGCAGGAGAAAGGAGTCATTAGCTACATCACAATGATACATGATACATCTATAAATCATTGGAATCTTTCTTCTATCATCATCAATAACTCAATCAGTTACTGGAACATAATCAATACTGGATCATCAACATTGTCAATACTGAGTCTTCATCTTCTGCAACACTTGATCAGCTACAGTAGCATCATCATCATCATCATCTATATCTCTTGATCAATAGCCTCATCATCTGGATCTCCCGATCAACAACATCATCTAGATCTCTCGATCAACAGCCTCATCTTCTAGATCTCCTGATCAAAATCATCATTTGGATCTCTTCGATCAACAACCTCATCGTTTGGATCTCCCGATCGACAGCATCATCTAGATCTCTCGATCAACAACCTCATCATCTGGATCTCCCGATCAACAACATCATCTAGATCTATTTGATCAACAACCTCATCATCTAGATCTCCCGATCAACAACATCATCATCTGCAACATACATGATCCTTCCTTTCAGAATTACGGGATCAATCTCATCACAATCAATTTTTAAGACTATCGTTCCTTTCAGAATTACTGGATTTACTATCTAGTGGTAATAAATCCCATCTCAATCAACATTTAAGACTATCCTTCCTTTCGGAATTACTGGATTTACTGTCTAGGGATGATGAATCCCATCACAATCAACATTTAAGACTATCCTTCCTTTCAAAATTACTGGATTTATTGTCTAAGGATGATCAATCCCATCTCAATCAACATTTAAGACTATCCTTCCTTTCGAAATTACTAGATTTATTGTCTAGGGATGATCAATCCCATCACAATCAACATTTAAGACTATCCTTTCTTTCAAAATTACTGGATCTAATGTCTAAGGATGATTAGTCCAATCACAATCAGCATTTAAGACTATCCTTCCTTTCGAAATTACTGGATTTACTGTCTAAGGAATATTAGTCCAATCACAATCAACATTTGCAACTATCCTTCCTTTCGGAATTACTGGATTTACTATCTAAGGATGATTAGTCCAATCACAAACAGCATTTAATACTATCCTTCTTTTCGGAATTACTGGATTTATTGTCTAAGGATGATTAGTCCAATAACAATCATCACTTAAGACTATCCTTCCTTTCAGAATTACTGGATTTACTGTCTAAGGATGATTAGTCCAATCACAATCAGCATTTAAGACTATCCTTCCTTTTAGAATTACTGGATTTACTGTCTAAGGATGATTAGTCCAATTACAATCAACATTTAAGACTATCCTTCCTTTCAGAATTATTGGATTTAATGTCTAAGGATGATTAGTCCAATCACAATCAACATTTAAGACTATCCTTCCTTTTGGAATTATTGGATTTATTGTCTAAGTATTATTAATCCTCAACCACTTATAGGATGGTTAATCCCGATCTCTTTAGGACATAAAATCCAAGGATGATTCAATCCACTCGTCTACTTAGACAAATTCTAAGGACCACACATCGACCTCATCGTCGGTATCATCGACCTCATCATCGATATCATCGACCTTATCGTCGAAACATGTATCCTCATCATCGATACAATATCCACATCATCGATACAAGTATCCACATCATCGACCTCAACATTGGTATAGGCATCCTCATCATCGATACAAGTATCCACATCATCGAACTCATCATCCGTACAGGCATCCTCATCATCGATACAAGTATCCACATCATCGATACAAGTATCCTCATCATCGATACAAGTATCCACATCATCGACCTCATCAATCCCCCTTTCGAGGAGGGTCCTTTTGAACTACACCAAGCTTGTCTTGGAAATACTCAAACTTTACTCGAGACAGAGGTTTGGTCAATTCATTAGCAACTTGCTCGTCGGTGCTCACATATTCGAGCCTTATCGCTCCTTTCTGCACCATAATCCCGTATATAAAAATATCGGATCTCTATGTGTTTTGAATTATTACGGAACACTGGTGTCATCTTGATACAACTTTGGTTATCACATAGGATCACAGTGGGATCCATCTCTAAGTCAAACAATCCTGATAACAACTTCTGAAGCCATATTGCTTCACAACTGGCAGAGCGAGCAGCTATATATTCTGCTTCAGTTGTGCTAAGAGCCACACTAGACTGCCTCCTTCTAAACCATGAGATCATGGCAGATCCCAGACAGTAACATCCCCCCGATGTTCTCTTCCCATCTGATACACTTCTAGCCCAATCAGCATCTGTGTAGCCATACAATCTAAAGTCATGATCTTCAAGATAATATAGACCGAAGTTTATCGTACCTTTTAGGTACCTCATCACATGCTTGACAGCTACCATATGAACACGTCTAGGTTCCACTAGATACTGACTCAAGGTGTTCATAGCAAAGCATATATCTGGCCTAGTATTCGTTAGATACATCAATGACCCAATAATCTGTTTGTACTAAGTTACATCCACCAATTGTGATGATTCATAAGCCAACAAATTCAAGTTGGAATCCATGGGAGTGGCCATGGATTTACATTCCAACATATCAAATCTTTTCAAGATTTCCACAACATACTTTCCCTGGTTGAGAAAGATTCCTTCCGAGCCTTGCCATACTTCCAGACCTAGGAAGTAATGCATCAATCCGAGATCTTTCATCTCAAATTCAGTAGCTAGCTTCTTTTTGCTTTCCATGATATGTTTCTCATTTTCTGTTAGAAATAGATCATCCACATACAGTAATAGTAATATAGGTTCATCATCCATAACCTTAAGGTAAAGGTTAGGGTCATCTTTACTGATGGTAAAGCCCAAGCTTGTAAAGAAGCTATCAATTCTCCCTCTGTGACTAAACATCATTCACACTCTACATTGAATGATCTTCTACATATCTATCTGTTCCATCTCCCGTTAGATGGGTCTACTGATATGAACTTCAAGATCATTCGAACTCTATGGTGAGTTCCTTCTTGCATTCTTCTAAGAGAAGAATGTAATCTGTATATATAAACCATCTTCAACCTTGTAGCAAAGGTTGAAATAGGCATCACCCATGGTGATCATTAACCTCATAAAATGACTATAGATCCTGGGTACCTATACAGAGCTTTCTTCAATCGTGTGATTCTCTATCGAATCTTGGGAGTTTTCTCAATTCACAATTCTTCTTCAATTACACCATTAAGAGAATGGTATTGTCTAGCCACATCTCGTTGTGATTCTCTCCCTCTTTCTAAGAGAATCCTCTAGCCATGATCCTTCTATAGTACATTTGATTTGTAAGTCTTCTTGTTGAACATCCATCACTTGTTCTTTGGAACATGTGTTCATCATCCTTCTTTTGTAGATCATACCACATCATCTTTCCTACAAATCAAAGTTCATTACATGATTAGTATTACTTCATAATCATCAAACCATGTTGACATGATAACCTATTATGCATACAACTATTACAAGCAATATCATTAACTATTCAGAGATTCAAATAACAACTCAAATACTTGTCTTTTATGTTTGTGTGGTTACCTCCCACTTGATCTCTATTTTCTCTTTATGATAGCATCATCTTTGAACTTCTATCCATTTTGTACCACTATGAATGATTAAGTGTGTACTAGTTTCATGATTGTGTCTGGATTATCATGCTTGCTAGTTATGTCTAACATACCCAAACAATGTCTTCTTTGTTCTCTTCAATGATTTAGAGACCCTGTACTAGTAGCCTACATATCTCATAAGTTAAGCATTGTACAACCAAATTATACATACCTTGTAAGTAGAGCTTCTATGTGATCAATGACTAAGGATGAGCGTTTGTCTTCATGTCATCATGGTCATATGGATTTGTCTTTCTTGATGTACCTTTCATGCTAGCAGACAACATCATCCTCATACAACATCACAAGTGAATTAGTACAATCATAAGTGTCATAACCCTAATCAATGAATGTCTTCTATTATTTGCATGCATTCATACTTTTGCTAATGTTATCAGAAAATCTAAAATTAATCATAATTGTACTAACCTCAATAATATGAAGACAAATAGATTTCAAAACATACATATATCTCCTCAAGTCATAGCTATCGAGATTGCTTGAAGTCTTCTTAATAAGGGTAAAAGCCTAACCATCCAAGGTATATCTCTTGTAAAACATCTTGTATAGGTTCATAGTGCTAGGATGATAAATATCAGTGCCATTTAAACCTCCTTCATTTCTTCCCTATGAGCCTCCCAACTTTGATAGGGTTTCTTCTTACTTGGAAACCCTAATTTTCAATCTCCTTCCTCCCACAACATTTTGATGAATGGATTCCAAATCCATTATCAAAGTTTCCAATGTTGCATCCAGTGTCTCCAACTTGTATCAGTTCTTTCCATAACTAAAAATTGAAAACCCTAAGTGAGAGCTTCCTCCTCCTCTTCCTTGGTTTCCTTTGTTGAGTCATTTCAAATGTGTCGTATTGTTTCTGGTGCATCTCTGAAATTTCGGATCTGGAGGGTCTAAAACTTCGGCCTCTGGTAGCTTGACCTATCATCTTTCCAACCCCATAGGTTTGAGCTTCATTGGATTCTCCATTAGAGATATATGCTTAGTTTCCCAACATCACCTGTTTAAGGGATGAAACAACATAGCGAACTTGTACGGAGCGCCATGTGTCACTGTTTCATCTTCTGCCTCTAAAAATAATACTTGTTCAACTAAATCCTATTCCCTAACTGTAACATTTTACGAAATTTCATTTGGAGCTTCCTAGGTTGAGATATGACCTTTTTCCCTAGATCACCTATTTAGGACTGCATTCTGGAAGAGGTCGGAACCCTAAATTGTATGGATCATATCTCAAAAAGTACAATGAATCTGAGGCTGAAATTTGACCACAAGGTACAAGAAAATTTCATCTTCGGCCTATCCATATTTCAAATCCTGAACCTTCGCCCAAATGGATTTATAGAGAAAGTTCCATCATGAATAGGTTTTGCTCTATAAAACCCTAACTTTCATATTGTCGCAAGTGAAACAAGTGTCATAAATGCCATACATTGCCTTTGTTCAAGTTATCTCTGATACCATGTTAAGATTCATTGCTAAGATAGGATATCTAGGATCACTGAAAGAACAACAAGCACAACATAAACACAAGAGAAATAATTTATCCTGGGAAACCCTCGTGGGGTAGATAACCCAACAAAGCTTCCTCAATATAGATGACCAACAAATACAAAGATGTAATCCCCAAACAAGAGCTCCTTCTCCTCCTTTGAAGATATCTCTCTCTCCTATGCGAGTTTCACAAGTGAGTGTATGTTAAATGAGGAGCACACCTCCTCTAAATATATCTTACTTCACTTGACTTTTAACGCTAACTAGGTCGACCCCAACAACTTAAGCACTCAACATAATGCTGTCTGGGCCAACTCCTCTATGGGACTTAAACACCCCATTACAATTGACTCTAGGGGAACTAATATCCCGACTTACATGGAAGGATTTACCTCAATGACCTTATATAATAATAACATCCCAATGAAGGAATAAAACATCTACGAATGAATAATAACAAAGTACAAATAGAATATTCTTTGAAGCTACAATATTTCAACACTGTAGACTCTGAAGTTGTCGGATTGTATGAGGAGGAGGCAATTTTAAAATAGCCTCAACTTTTAAAGGATTGACCATAATCCCACAATTAGACACAATGAAACCAAGTAAACATCTAGACTCGACGCAAAATACACATTTGTTAGCATTTAACCGAATCTTGTAGTATCTGCATCATTCAAATAGGATCCGTAAGTGTGCAAGATGATCTCTTCTCTTTCAAGTTCGTGCAGGTGAATAATGCAAATAAGGTTCAACTACATGTTTGATATAATGGAAAGTGAAGTTCATGGCTCACTGGAAAGTATCCACAACATTCTTCAATTAGAATGGCATTTTCCTATAGGAAAAAGTAGCGGGCAAGGATATATAAAATACGTTTTATGCTCGTCTTCAAGTTGGATCTGAATCTGATTATATCCTAAAAAACCATCCATGAAAGAAAACATTTCATGGCCTGCACATGCATCGATAATTTGATCAATGAATGGTGTGGGATAGTTTTCTTTTGGACAGGCTTTGTTAATATCCCTAAAATATGTGCATATGTGTATGGTACCATGCTTTTCATCAACCGGGACACGATTTGACACTAATTCTATCATGTTGATAGGATAAATGAAACCGACATTGAGGAGCTTTTCAACCTCAACCTTAGTGGTCACAACGTTCCTAGGATTGGCTGGACAAAGCTTTTGACAAACTGGTTTCACATTAGGGTATGTCGCAGTAATGTGTTCAAGAATGGATGGGTCGATTCCTGGCATCTCCTCATATGACCAGGCGAAAACATCATGGAATTTTCAAGGTACAAGAAAATTTCATCTTCGTCCTATCAAATTTTCAAATCCTGAAACTTCGCCAAAATGGATTTATAGTGAAAGTTCCATGATGAATAGGTTTTTCTATACAAAACCCTAACTTTCATATTGTCGTAAGTGAAACAATTGTCATAAGTGCCATACATTGCCTTCCTTCAAGTTATCTCTGATACCATGTTAAGATTCATTGCTAAGATAGGATATCCAAGATCACTGAAAGAACAACAAGCACAACATAAACACAAGAGAAACAATTTATCCTAGGAAACTATCATGGGGTAGATAACCCAACAAAGCTTCCTCAATATAAATGACCAACAAATACAAAGATGTAATCCCCAAACAAGAGCTCCTTCTCCTCCTTTGAAGATATCTCTCTCTCCTATGCGAGTTTCACAAGTGAGTGTATGTTAAATGAGGAACAAACCTCCTCTATTTATACCTTACTTCACTTGACTTTTAACCATAACTAGGTCGGCCCCAACAACTTAAGCACTCAACATAATGTTGTCTAGCCAACTCCTCTATGGGACTTAAACACCCCATTACAATTGACTCTAGGGGAACTAATGCCCCGACTTTCATGGAATGCTTTACCTCAATGACTTTATGTAATAATAACATCCCAATGAAGGAATAAAACATCTCTGGATGAATAATAACAAAGTACAAATAGAATATTCTTTGAAGTTACAATATTTCAACACTGTAGACTCTGAAGTTGTCGGATTGTATGAGGAGGAGGCAATTTTAAAATAGCTTCAACTTTTAAAGGATTGACCATAATCCCACAATTAGACACAATGAAGCCAAGTAAACATCTAGACTCGATGCAAAATACACATTTGTTAGGATTTAACCGAATCTTGTAGTATCTGCATCATTCAAATAGGATCCGTAAGTGTGCAAGATGATCTCTTCTCTTTCAAGTTCGTGCAGGTGAATAATGCAAATAAGGTTCAACTACATGTTTGATATCATGGAAAGTGAAGTTCATGGCTCACTGGAAAGTAGCCACAACATTCTTCAATCAGAATGGCATTTTCCTATAGGAAAAAGTAGCGGGCAAGGATATATAAAATCCATTTTATGCTCGTCTTCAAGTTGGATCTGAATCTGATTATATCCTAAAAAACCATCCATGAAAGAAAAAATTTCATGCCCTGCACATGCATCGATAATTTGATCAATGAATGGTGTGGGATAGCTTTCTTTTGGACAGGCTTTGTTAATATCCCTAAAATATGTGCATACATGTATGGTACCTTGCTTTTCATCAACCAGGACACGATTTGACACTCATTCTGTCATGTTGATAGGATAAATGAAACCAACATTGAGGATATTTTCAACCTCAGCCTTAGTGGTCACAACCTTCCTAGGATTGGCTGGACAAAGCTTTTGACAAACTGGTTTCACATTAGGGTATGTCGCAATAATGTGTTCAAGAATGGATGGGTCGATTCCTAGCATCTCCTCATATGACCAGGTGAAAACATCATGGAATTTTCAAGGTACAAGAAAATTTCATCTTTGGCCTATCAAATTTTCAAATCCTGAACCTTCGCCAAAATGGATTTATAGCGAAATTTCCATGATGAATAGGTTTTGCTATACAAAACCCTAACTTTCATATTGTTGCAAGTGAAACAAGTGTCATAAGTGCCATACATTGCCTTCCTTCAAGTTAGCTCTGATACCATGTTAAGATTCATTGCTAAGATAGGATATCCAGGATCACTGAAAGAACAACAAGCACAAGATAAACACAAGAGAAACAATTTATCCTGGGAAACCCTCATGGGGTAGATAACCTAACAAAGCTTCCTCAATATAGATGACCAACAAATACAAAGATGTAATCCCCAAACAAGAGCTCCTTCTCCTCCTTTGAAGATATCTCTCTCTCCTATGCGAGTTTCACAAGTGAGTGTATGTTAAATGAGGAACACACCTCTTCTAATTATACTTTACTTCACTTGACTTTTAACCCTAACTAGGTTGGCCCCAACAACTTAAGCACTCAACATAACGCTGTCTGGGCCAACTCCTCTATGGGACTTAAACACCTCATTACAATTGACTCTAGGGGAACTAATGCCCCGACTTACATGGAAGGTTTTACCTCAATGACCTTATATAATAATAACATCCCAAAAAATATTTTGTCTCACCATGGGTTGATTTGATTGTTGATTAAAGATGATTGAAAAAGGTTAAATCATACTTGGGAGTCCTTTACAGGGAATCCTTCTTCTTGTGAGAGATAGAGGGTTTTGGAGGAACCAGAGGAGATGATATTGCTGTAAAATGTGCCTATTATATACATATAAACCCCAATGAGAAAGAGAAGAAACCCCTGGAGAGAATCTTTGGTTGAGTCTTCAACTCGTCCTAGAATGAGGTCTAGGACATCAAAAACCCTGGAAGACATAGGATTTAAAAAAGATACTCCATTCAGGGGTGTATTGAGCAATAACAAAACCCTTCCTGAACCCTCAACTTGGTCTATAATGAGACCTAAGATACCAGTAAGTCTAAAGGAGGATCAAATATTGGTAAGTCTGAAGCAAGATGAATTTAAGGAATATGTTCAAACTATGGATATGCTAAAAACAGAGGTAAGAATGCAAATCCCAGGGGACCTTCAAAAGTTGACTAAGGATGAAGAGGAATTGGTGTTAATTTTTCGATAATTTCATTCCATTATCATTAGGATCTCTAAGAGAATAACATGTACAACATATCTACAACATATCAATCATAAACACAATCATTCAAGCACACAAGAGACATAGAGTTTCACTAGGGAAAACCAAGAAGGTGAAAAACCCCACAACTTCCTCAGAGATAGAATAAGCCCCAATACAAGATCACAAGGATTAAACCCAATAAGATGTCTCTTGCAGATGCTCCTCCTCCTCCACATGTGCGCCTCTTTCTCTCTTAGCTATGCGAGCTTGAGAAGTGAGTGAAAAAATCAAATGAGAGACACAACCTCTCTATTTATACACTGACTTGTCCTACCAATAAATCACTGGGGCCAACTTGCTACTCAAGTCTAATAACCCAACCACATGACCTAACTAGGGCCAACCCCTCACTAGTGGTCTAATAACCCATCAATACAAATGACGACACTTACAATGTAACTTGCGACACTTGCAAATACAAATGACGACACTTCCAATCAAAGGAATAATACATCTCTGTTGGATATACAATAAGGTACAAATGTAATATACAAGTGAATATCTTCTGAAGTTACAAATACATAACACTCCCTCTTAACTAGGAAGGTATTCAGAACATAGGTCATCAATACATATTGGTGCAAGTCTTCAAATATGGAGCTGGATCGTCATCACTGGATCACGGAGCATCATCATCATTACTGTTGTACTCAACATCTAGATCACTGGGCTATCTCTGAATTATGCTCGTCTTAGGAAGTTCTACAGAGCCAACCCTTTTTCATGCTGGATGTAGGCCCACCACTTGTAGGTCTTCATCATCACTACAAGTGGTATGATAGAGGTGGTCTCTCAGGACTCATTACGTGCATATGCAATTCCTGATAAGAGTATCCTAGGAACAGTTTACGTGCCTAAGTATGACCGACAAGATCTCCCAGGGATTATATGCATCCTTTCACAAAACCTTTAAAGAGTATCCCAGGATAAGTTTACATGCCTCAGCACGACCGGAAATATCTCTAAAGAGAATCCCAGGACTTATTACGAACACACAGCTCAACCTATCAGATCTCCAGGAATAATTACATGTGATTAGGAAAAACCTTAAAGAATATCCCAGCAATAGTTTATGTTCCTAAGCACGACCGACAAGATATCTAAAGAGCATCCCATGACTTATTACGAGCACACAACTCAACCTATCGGATCTCCAGGACTGATTGCATTCCTCCCTAGAAAAACCTCGAAAGAGCATCCTAGGACTGATTACGAGCACACAGCTCAACCTATCAGATCTCCAAGGATATTTTACATGCTATCCGCACAACCTACCACATATCCTCGACCTTTGAGTATCATCCTGAAACTCATGATTCACCTAATCATTCTTGCACGGAGCATCATCCTGATGCTAATGATCAACATGATCATCATCATACCATACATCATCATCACATGATCATCTTGATCATCGTCACTACATCATCCTAATGCATATCATCCAGAGCATCATCCTAATACTCATCACACATGATCATCCTGATCATTGTCACTGCATCGTCCTGATGCATGTACATATACATGATCCAACTAATCATACAAAGCATCCACCTGATGCATATCCAAAGCAGTAACTGGAGCATCATCCTAATGCTCATCACACAATGCTTACATCCACAACCATGGGAAGGATCCTCCTCTCACCATGCTTGGAATGGATCCCGAGAATGTGTCCCATCACTTATTTTTTGAAGTATCTTGTATCTAAAGAACACCAAGCCTCTCTCTGAAGTACTCAAACTTCACTCTGGCTAGTGGTTTTGTCAACACATCTGCAACCTGCTCATCCGTCGCAACATATAGGAGCTTCATTGCTCCTCTCTGCACGATATCCCTGATATAGTGATATTTGATCTCAATGTGCTTCGACCTATCATGGAACACCGGGTTCTCTGACAACTTGTTAGAAACCCATGTCTTTACTTTGTTAGTATATTGTTGTTGGATGCATATGCATTGTAAGTCGTGCCGTAGTATTTGTTGATCCATAGTTTTTGTTATTGTTGTTGGCGCATATGCTTTGTAAGTCGCCCATAGTTTTGTTGATCCATAGTTTGTATTGGACCATGGTTTTGACCCGTAATAATTGTTGATCTATATTTTGTATTGGCCCATGGTTTGTATTGATACATGGTATTCGCACTTAGACTTAGTATATAAGTGTGTGTTGAGGCCTATGAAGGCATCGTGAAGTTAATTGTATTGAGCTTGCTCAAAGGAGGTTTCCCCCTCGAAGTGGCCCGTGATCAATATAAAAGTGATTCTAAGTTCTGTTATTTTTGATATCTCATGTATTTGCATTAATTAATTATTGCAGGTTCATCACACAACTTCACACAACTCTAGTTGTCACAAAAGATACTAGTAGCATCCAACAGGAGATTAAATAACTCAGACAGTAGCTTCCTAAGCCATATTTCCTCACAACTAGCCGAACAAGCTACGACATACTTTGCTTTGGTTATACTAAGTGTTACGTAGGACTACTTCTTGCTAAACCAAGAGATCACACATGATCCCATACTGAAGCAGCACGCAGAAGTGCTCTTCCTATCTGCAGCACTACTTGCCAATCTGAATCAACATAACCCTCCAGGATCAACTTTTGATTTGCATCATACTTGAGCCCATAATCATTCGTACCCTTCAGGTACCTCAGGATATGCTTTACAGCAACCAGGTGAACAGCTCTGGGATCCGTCAGGAACTGGATCAATGTGTTAACCGCAAAGCAAATATCTGGTCTCGTGTTCGTCAAGTACATCAAAGAGCCAATCGTCTGATGATACACAGTGACATCAACCGGCTCAAATGAAGCATCACACAGAAGCTTCAGGTTTGATGCCATAGGTGTGGCTATGGCCTTGCAGTCCATCATCCCAAACCTCTTCTGGATCTCTATTGCATAGTTCCCTTAACCAAGGAAGATCCCATTTGCACTCTGCCAAACCTCCATACCTAGAAAGTAGTGCATCATCCCCAATTCCTTCATCTCAAACTCAGTAGCAAGCTTCCCTTTTGTGTCAACAATCAATCTATCCTCACCTATAACAAACAAGGCATCCGCATACAGGAGTAGTATCATAGGATTTCCTTCCTCAACCTTGTAGTAAAGGTTGAAATCCGCTTAACTCTTGGTAAAGCCCAAACTAGATAGAAATCTTCCCATCCTACCATACCAAGTCGTAGGAGCTTGCTTCAAGCCATACAATGCTTTCTTCAATCTGCACACATATTACTTCCTGTCATGTGTCTCAAAACCGACTGGCTGCTCCACATACAGTTCCTCTTCAACTACACCATTCAAGAAAGCTGTCTTGACATCCATCTGGTGTATCTTCCACTTCATCACTACAGCCAGAGAAAGTAATGTTCTGATGGAAGTGTATCTGGCTACAGGAGAAAACGTTTCTTCATAATCTATTCCCTCTTTCTGGGAGAAGCCACGATCTACAAACCTCGCCTTGTATTTCTCTATGCTACCATCTGCAGCATGCTTGATCTCATAGATCCACTTGGAAGTCACAACAGACTTCCCTTCTGGTCTTGGGACCAGATCCCAAACATCGTTCTTCATGATTGACTAATATTCCTCGATCATAACATCCTTCCATTCTTTCTTTTCCACTGCTTCTTCATAACTGGAAGGTTCTTTGTTCATAATGTCACAAAGCAAGGCAACATAACTAGTGTGTGACCTTGTCATTTTCCTTTCTCTGTGTTCCTCTTCCGGAATACCATACCTTTCTATATCTTCGATGAGCTCTCTAGCCCATGCAGGTTTCCTCTTGTGAGAGTTCTTCTCATGGGGTGGATCTATAGGTTGTTGTGGATTTCTATTTCACAATCCTTTTATGGAATTGTTTCATTCATAGTGGTGTCTTGAAATCTGGTTACCTTTGGTTCTTCATTGTCTTCAATAGGTGTCTTCCTTGATTTGATATATGCTGAGTCTTCATCAAATGTTACATCCCTGCTGATATCAATCCTCTTGAACCCTGGAAAGTAGATTCTGTATGCCTTCTAGCTTTCACTATAACCCACAAAGATGCCCTTCTTTCCTGAAGGATCTAGCTTTGTCCTCCTTTCTTTTGGAATGTGTGTGTATACTGGACAGCCAAATTTTTTGAGATGGCTAACTTTAGGTTTCTTACCAGAGAAGACTTCTTTTGGTGTCTTGTTCTCAAGAATCTCGTGAGGTGTTCTTTTCTGTACATATACAGTTTTCCTAGCTGGTTCTGCCCATAGATGCATAGGAAGATCTTGTCATGAAGTATTTCCCGTGCTGCTTCCATGATAGTTCTATTCTTCCTTTTCGCAAGTCCATTTTGTTGTGGATGGTAGGGAGTAGCCAACTCCCTCTTCATCCCTAAATCACTGCATAAGTTCTTGAAATCACCTGAAGTGAATTCTCCACCATTTGTTAAATTTTCAGAATTTACTTCAATCTGATCTAGGATCTTAACTGAGAGAACAACATGTACAGCATATCTACAGCATATCAATCATGGAGACAATAATGCAAGCACACAAGAGACACAAAGATTTACTTGGGGAAAACCATAAAGGTGAAAAACCCCAATAACTTCCTCAGAGATAGATAGAGCAATGATACAACCAAGAGATAGACATAACCTAGTAGCATATCCTCCTCCTCCATAAGTGCGCCACTCCTCCTTGAGTGCATGAGTGAGAAGTGAGTGAGTAAATAGAGTGCCTCCCGCACTCTATTTATACTTGACTTGACTTGCCTTTTTACCTAACTCATGTAGGCTCAAACTTAACCACATAACATAATGCTGACTGGGCCGACCCCCAATAGGGAGGTCTAATAACCCTTTGACCCACATGACTTATACAGGGCCGACCCCAAACAAGGTGGTCTAATAACCCATCAAGTATAAGTTACGACACTTACAATATAAATGACGACACTTTCATATAGAGGAATAATACCATCTCTATAGGAATACAATATACATATATGTGAAATACATTCCGAAGTTACATATACATCAACACTCCCTCTTAACTAGGAAGGTATTTCTCAGCACAGTTCTTCTAGCACAAGTCATCTTCTCTGGATCATCGTCACTGCTGCTGCTATCTCAATCAATCTCTGAATCTACTCGTCATAGGAAGTTCTACAAAGCCAGTCCTTTTTCATAATGGATGTAGGCCCACCACCTGTAGGTCTTCATCATCACTGGCCATACTGTGGAATCCTCAGGACTTATTACGTGCGTCACAAAACCTCGAAAGAGCATCCCAGGATGTTACGGGTACACAACTCCGACCTGTAGGATCTCCCAGGGCGCTATTACATGTGACCCCACCACAAAACCTCGAAAGAGCATCCCAGGATGTTACGGGTACACAACTCCAACCTGAAGGATCTCCCAGGGCACAAATTACATGTGGTCACCACAAAACCTAGCAAGAGCATCTCAGGATGTTATGGGTACACAACTCCGACTTGAAATCTCCCAGGGCACAAATTACATGTGGTCATGGCAAAACCTCGAAAGAGCATCTCAGGATGTTACGGGTACACAACTCCGACCTGAAATCTCCCAGGGCACAAATTACATGACATAGGACAAAACCTCG
This sequence comes from Larix kaempferi, assembly GCA_027924585.1. Classification (NCBI taxonomy): domain Eukaryota; kingdom Viridiplantae; phylum Streptophyta; class Pinopsida; order Pinales; family Pinaceae; genus Larix; species Larix kaempferi. The sequence continues at coordinate 334,986 of BSBM01001356.1, read as the reverse complement.
CAAGAGCATCTCAGGATGTTATGGGTACACAACTCCGACCTGAAATCTCCGAGGGCACAAATTACATGTCCTCCCATAGCAATGTCTCGAAAGAGCATCCCAGGCTATTACGGACACACAACTCTGACCTATAGGATCTCCCAGACATGCTCATCTGCACAACCTGATCCACGGCCACAGAGTATCAACCTGATACTCACCATACATCATCCTGATGTACTCATGATCATCCTGATCATCATCACTGCAACGTCCTGCTGCATGTCATTTGGAGCAACATCCTGAAGCTCATCATCCATGATCATCCTGATCATCACTGCAACATCCTGCTGCATGTCATCTGGAGCAACATCCTAAAGCTCATCATCCATGATCATCCTGATCATCACTGCAACATCCTGCTGCATGTCATCTGGAGCAACATCCTGAAGCTCATCATCCATGATCATCCTGATCATCACTGCAACATCTTGCTGCATGATCCACCTGATCATCAATGCATCTACCTAATGCATACCAAGTATCTACTTGATACATATCATCATACATGATCCTCCTGATCATAAATGCATCTACCTGATGCATACCAAGTATCTACCTGATACATATCATCATACATGATCCTCCTGATCATACAATGTATCCACCTGATACATGATACATATCACCATACATGATCCACCTGATCATGCAATGTATCCACCTGATACATATACAGATACATGGTCCAAGCATCCAACATGATGCATATACAAAATACATACACATGATCCAACTGATCATATCCAGCATCCAACATGATGCATACATACATAAATGATCCAACTGATCATATCCAGCACCCAACATGATGCGTACATACATACATAAAAATGATCCAGCTGATCATATCCAGCAGAAACCAGAACATCATCCTGATGCTCATCATCCAGCGCTTACATCCACAGCCATGTGAAGGACCCCCCTTCCAACATGCTTGGAATGGCTTCAGCAAATGTGTCCATCGCTTCTTCCTCGAAGTATCCTCAATCTGAAGCACGCCAAGCCTCTCTCTGAAGTACTCGAACTTCACCCTGGCTAGTGGCTTCGTCAGCACATCTGCAATCTGCTCGTCCGTCGCAACATATAGGAGCTTCACAGCTCCTCTTTGCACCATATCCCTGATATAGTGATATTTGATCTCTATGTGTTTCGACCTGTCATGAAACACTGGGTTCTCGGACAGCTTCACACAACTCTGGTTATCACAGAAGATACCAATAGCTTCCAATGGGAGATCAAATAACTCAGACAGTAGCTTCCGTAGCCATACTGCCTCACAACTAGCTGAACAGGCTGCAACATACTCTGCCTCAGTTGTACTCAGTGCCATGCAGGACTGCTTCCTGCTAAACCATGAGATCACACCTGATCCCATACTGAAGCAACACCCAGATGTGCTCTTCCTGTCTTCAACACTGCCAGCCCAATCTAAATCAACATAACCCTGCAGGTTAAACTTTTGATTCGCTTCATACTTGAGCCCATAATCCACTGTACCCTTCAGGTACCTCAGAACATGCTTTACAGCAACCAGGTGAACACTCCTCGGATCCGTCAGGAACTGGCTCAATGTGTTCACAGCAAAGCAAATGTCTGGTCTCGTGTTCGTCAGGTACATCAAGGACCCAATCATCTGACGATACAAAGAGACATCAACCGACTCAGATGAAGCATCACATAGAAGCTTCAGATTCGATGCCATAGGTGTGGCCATATCCTTGCAGTCCATCATCCGGAACCTCTTCAGGATCTCTACTACATACTTCCCTTGTCCAAGGAAGATTCCATCTACGCTCTACCACACCTCCATGCCAAAAACAAATAGTGCATCATCCCCAAGTTCTTCATCTCGAACTTGGCAGCAAGCTTCCGCTGCGAGTCGGCAATCAATCTATCCTCACCTGATACAAACAGGTCATCCAAATAGTAGTATCACTGGATTGCCTTCTTCAACCTTGTAGAAAAGGTTGGAATCCGCTTTATTCTTGGTAAAGACCAAACTGGATAGAAAGCTGTCTATCCTACCATACCAAGTTCTGCACACATATATGACTACACCATGCTGTCTTGGAATCCATCTGGTGTATCTTCTAATTCATCATTTTTATATTTCTCAATGCTGCCATCTGCAACATGCTTGATCTGATAGTTCCATTTGGAAGTCATAACAAACTTCCCTTCACGTCTTGGGACTACATCCCAAACATCATTCTTCATGATCGACAGATCATGGCATTCCATTTCTTCATCCCAGATCCTGGGAACTTCAATATCTTCAATAAATATCTTTGTTGCTGGAACAAATGTTGTAGTCCTTTTGTAGGTGAAGATATGCGGTCTTTCCTACAAAATAGGTTAAATTGCATGATTAGAAACATCTCATAGTTTTCAGAACAAATTCTTACACATAAAGAAATATGTCATACAGTCATGCAATTATCTTAGCCAATGCTTCAAAACAACATTTATCCATATCCCATAACTTTCTAGATGCCTTCCAATATCTACCAGAACATTGTTAAGAGTGTGCAAAACTCCCAACATGTCAGCAAAGAGGTTTCATTCTAGATAAGTAGCAATGGAATGTTGTACAGTGCCATAGTCCACTTACCCATGTATATTAGTAGTACACTGTTCATCAATGCAACTATTCTAATATGCACAATACATATCCTAAGTCTAGGAACATGAGCATATACATCATTGAACAATTTTACTTAAACAAACAAATATGCAAGAAATGATAATTAAAATACTTATCTTTTTTTGTTTGTTGGGTGAACTCCCTTTGAGTCTTCGCTTCCTTGCAGAAGATGCTGGAGTCCTAATCTGAAGTAGCTTCTTCTACACCTTTCTGTTGTAGAAAGATGGCCAACTCCCTCTGAATATCTGCATCCTTTCATAAACCACTGGAGTGTACTCCCTCTTGATCTTTGCTCCCTGGATTACCTGTCCTTGAACTTATATACATTCTCGATCCCTATGCATGCTTGTTAGTATCATCATTATGTTATCCTCTAGGTCTAATATAAAATCATACATTCATTAGTATATTATTAAAACACAATAATCTCAAGCATGTATAGTCATGATCATTTCAAACATAAATAATAAGCATTATCATTCAAGGTTTATGTAGGATTCTCATGGTTAGTCAAATCATAAGAAGCATAACATGTCTAAACCTATAATTACTCAAACCTATGACTCTTTAGTTGAATCATCAATCAAGATAAGAGATATAATATGCATAAAACCTGTGATTATTCGAACCTATACCTTCATGATTCTTCTGGTTAGTCATATCATCAATTATGGTAAGAAGCATAATATGCATACAACCATGATTATTCAAACCTATGACTTCATGAATAATCATTATCAACAATAGTATAAGATCCTAACACAAGGTAGGATTCTATCTTGATATAGGAAAAACATACCTGGATTAGCATGCTAGTTAGTTATGTCTAACATACTCACATGATGTCTTCTTGTTCTTCTTCAATGACTTGTGCTAGTAACCTGTATATCTCATAGGTTAGCCATTATAAAACCAAGTTATACATACCTCGTAAATGGATCTTCTATGAGATCCATGACAATGGATGAGTCTTTATCCTCATGTCATCATGATCATATATTCTTGAACTAGAACATGATTTGTCTTTCTTGGTGTACCTTTCATGTTAGTAGACAACATAAACCTCATACAACACCATAATGCATTAGTACAATCATAAGTGTCAACACCCTAACCAATGAATATCTTCTATCATGCATTCATAATTTTGTTAAGGTGATACGACAAATCTAAAATCAAGATTGTACTAACCGTAATAACATGAAGACAAACATACCATAAACTTAATCATGAACAAATCTCAAAACATACCTCGATGAGTCATACCTGTCGAGATTGCTTGTAATCTTCTTATGTAAGGCCTTAGCTTCATCTCCCTCTGAAACAGGAACATCTTCACTTATGTAGGTGACCAATCCATCTTCTTCTAGGATTAACCCAATCCACTTGATTTGCAAGAACTGGACCTGGAGCTGGATATGGGTTTGTCAGAGAAACCCCAAAAATTCAAACTTTGAATTTCAAACTTTTGAAAGGATAGAAATATGCGCCTTGATGAGCTGATCAAACTGGTATATTCAGAATTTGAAAACTGCAAAGTTTCACTCCTCAATTTTGCCTTTGAAACTTTCGGATTCACTAGACGTGACCCTGAAATGGGGTTTGATGAATCCCACTCTTCTGCCCAATCAAAAGGTTTGATCCAAAGCTCTAAGCTTCTATTTTTCTGAGGAGCTTCCAGCCATGGTCATAGATTTCAAAAATTCCCATTTTTACAGAAGCCCTAATTTTCCACTTTTCTAATCAAAGTCCCGAACTAGGGTTTGATCAAGCCCGGCCTTCTACCCAGCCAAAAATTCTGATCTTGGTCTCTAAATTTTTATTTTGATGAGAATCATTCATCCGTGGTCTCTGATTACAAAAATTCCAACTTTCTACGAAGCCCTAAATTCCGGAAGCCATGAATGAAGGTACTCAAAAATAATTATGTTTTGACATAAATATGTACCTGATTGTTTCTGGTGTAACTCTGAACTTTTTGATCCACAAGGTCTGAAAAAGTTTCCTGAGATATCCTGACTTGTTATCTTTCCATCCTGACAGGTCTGACCTCAATTGGATTCTCTGAGAGAGAGTTATTCCAAATGTCGCAACGTGACCTGTTTTGGGATAATTCAGGAGAGCGAACTTGTACGGCGTGCCACGTGTCACTGTTTGAACTTCGGCCTCTAAAAAAGTTTTCTAAGATATCTAGGCTTGTTATATTTCCATCCTGATAGGTTTGACCTCAATTGGACTCTCTGAGTGAGATTTATGCCAAGTGTCGCAACGTGACCTGTTTATGGGATAATACAGGAGAGCAAACTTGTACGGCGTGCCACGTGTCACTGGTTCAACTTCGGCCTCTGAAAACGTTTTCTGAGATAGTACAGACTGTGTACTACCTGTCACTTTCTATGAAATTTCATTTGGAGCTTCCTATCCCAAGATATGACCTTTTTCCCAAGGTCACCTGATTTTGACTCATATTTGGAAGAGGCAGAAACCCTATATTGTACAGATCATAAATCACAAAGTACAACGAATTAGAGGTTTTCCTTTGGACACAAGGTACCTGGAGATTTAATATTCATCCTGCAACAATTTCAGATCCGAAAAATTCGCCAAAACGGATTTATAGCGAAAGTGCTACGATGACTGGTTTTTGCTATATCAAGCCCTAGCATCGTAAGTGCAACAAGTTTCATACATGCCATATCATGCCTTCTTTCAGGCTAGCTCTGATACCATGTTAAATTTTCAGAATTTACTTCAATATGATCTAGGATCTTAACTGAGAGAACAACATGTACAGCATATCTACAGCATATCAATCATGGAGACAATAATGCAAGCACACAAGAGACACAAAGATTTACTTGGGGAAAACCATAAAGGTGAAAAACCCCAATAACTTCCTCAGAGATAGATAGAGCAATGATACAACCAAGAGATAGACATAACCTAGTAGCAGATCCTCCTCCTCCATAAGTGCGCCACTCCTCCTTGAGTGCATGAGTGAGAAGTGAGTGAGTAAATAGAGTGCCTCCCGCACTCTATTTATACTTGACTTGACTTGCCTTTTTACATAACTCATGTAGGCTCAAACCTAACCACATAACATAATGCTGACTGGGCCGACCCCCAATAGGGTGGTCTAATAACCCTTTGACCCACATGGCCGACCCCCAATAGGGTGGTCTAATAACCCTTTGACCCACATGACTTATACAGGGCCGACCCCAAACAAGGTGGTCTAATAACCCATCAAGTATAAGTTACGACACTTACAATATAAATGACGACACTTTTGTATAGAGGAATAATACCATCTCTATAGGAATACAATATACATATATGTGAAATACATTCCGAAGTTACATATACATCAACACCATTGTCGGATCTGAAAGTCTTAATCTTCTTATGTGTTTGATTTTCTAACAAGGCTTTGAATTCCTTGAACTTATCAAACACTTCATCTTTATTCTCCAAGAAATAAACCCAAATCTTCCTAGATAAATAATCAATGAAGGAGACATAGTATACATACCCACTCAAGGAACTGGATGACAATGGTATGCATACATCAGAGTGGATAATCTCCAAGATTCCTTTTGCTTTGCTTTCACTACTTGGAAATGCCTTCTTTGTGTTCTTTCCTTTTGCACATCCTTTGCAAACACCTTCATGCTTAGACTGAATTTTAGGAAGACCTTCTACAACTTTGCTTGCAATTGGTAGTGCCCTATAGTGCACATGAGAAAGCCTTCTATGCCAAAGTTCACTTGGCTCCATGGATTCATGTACCATGGCATGTTTAGATTGTCCCTTCAAGTTGTACAATCCTCCCTCTTGCTCTCCAATCACTACTATATCATCTATAGTCTTATGCTTTGGCCACATGAGTACTTGGCCATCCACAAATGCAACTCTAATCCCCTTTGCATCCAAAGATGATATGGATAGGAGATTCTTCTTGAGTCCGGGTACATATAGAACATCTTTCATTTTCAAAGACTTCCCAAAGTCTAGCTTTTAGGAGGCTTCACCACTTCCTTTGATAGGATATTGATAGTCATCCCCAAGTTTCACCTTGTGAGGTGACTCATGTTGAGATAGGTCTAAAAAGGATTCTTTAAATCCATCATGTGTTTGGAAGCCCCAATATCAATAAGCCAATCATCACATCCATGTGAGATAGTACCTGTGAGAGCAGAGATCAACACATATTCTTTCTCACTTGAGGAGTCTTCACTTTCTTCCCTATTCTTCTTCTTGGTAGGTTCATCATCCTTAGCAATATGATCATGATGCCTCTTCTTGATGTTCTTCTTGTTGTTGTTGTTGGAGTCTTTCCTTCTCTTGGGACATTCATAAGCAAAGTTTCCTTTCTCATTGCATGAGAAGCATCTTAAATCTTTCTTATCTCTTGGATGGGAGTGAGAAGATTTCTTGTGATGATGAGATGGTTCTCTCTTTAAATTTCTTTTCTTGGTGTGTGATGTGAGAGCTTGATCCTCACTTCCCATCTTTTCTTCTCGAGCCACAAGCCTAGCTTCTTCTTGTGAACATTCCTCCCATAGTCTAGTGAAGGAAATCAATTTCTTTCTTGCACAGATTCCTTGGATGAAGGAGTCTCATCACCTAGGTAGGCCATTTAATGTGGTCATGACAATTTCTCCATTCTCCACCACTTCATCCACTGCTTCAAGTTGTTCCTTGATTTGAGAGACATTAGAGAAGTAGGATTGAATGGTCTCTCCATTCTAGATCTTTACACCTTTCAATTGGTTCTACAGAGTCATTTTCTGATTTATGTTCTTTCCTTCAAACAACTTAGTCAAAGAGTCAAACATCTCCTTAGGTGTCTTTAGGGAAGACACATGGGGAATGAGATGGTCCTTAATAGAATAAGCAATGATCCTTTTGGCTTTGACCAAGTTCTTCTTGTGTAAGGCCTTAGCCACATCTCCCTCTATAACTAGAACCACTTCTTTTATGTAGTTGTCCAACTCATTCTCTTCTAGGATTAACCCAATCCTGTACTTCCAGGCTCAGAAATTATCAGCCCCTTCAAGCTTATCCTCAATCTTGGTGTGGTGAGACATATTAAAGAGTACTTGAAATGGAAATAGAAAAGATTTAGGTCTTGCCACTTGATTTGTTGAAAACTGGATTTGGTGCTGGATTATGGTTTGTCAGAGAAACCATAAAAATAAAATTTGAATTTCAAACTTCTGAAAGGATAGAAAGATGCGCCTTGCTGAGCTGGTCAAGCTGGTATACTCAGAATTTGAATTCTGCAAAGTTTCACCCCTCACAATTGATTTTGAAACTTCCAGATTCACAAGACAAGACCCTGAATAAGGGTTTGAATTTCCTGGAGCTTCACCCAACCAAAAAGTTCAATCCAAATCTCTAGACTTCAATGCTTCAAAGGAGCTTCAAGCCATGGACTCAGATTTCAAAAATTCCAATTTTTACACAAACCCTAATTTTTAGGTCAAAAACTGAAAAAGCTTAGAATTGAATTCTCTCTTGACAAAAAGATGCGCCCTTGCAAGGAGAGTCAATCTAGCCTCCTTCCTTTGATGATCTGTGGAGAGAAACCCAAATACTAAGAATCCCTAGCTTCCACAGCTATACAATACCTTCTTCTTAGGTTAGCTCTGATACCATGTTAATTTTTCGATAATTTCATTCCATTATCATTAGGATCTCTAAGAGAATAACATGTGCATCATATCTAGAGCATATAAATCATAAACACAATCATGCAAGAACACACGAGACACAGAGTTTCATCGGGGAAAACCAAGAAGGTAAAAAACCCTGCAACTTCCTCAGAGATAAAATATGCCCCAATACAAGATCACAAGGATCAAACCCAATAAGATGTCTCTAGCAGATGCTCCTTCTCCTCCACATGTGCACCACTTTCTCTCTTAGCTATGAGAGCTTGAGAAGTGAGTGAAAAAATAAAATGAGAGACACAACCTCTCTATTTATACACTGACTTGACCTGCCAATAAATCACTGGGGCCGACTTGCTACTCAATTCTAATAACCCAACCACATGATCTAACTAGGGCCGAACCCTCACTGGTGGTCTAATAACACATCAATACAAATGACGACACTTACAATGTAACTTGCGACACTTGCAAATACAGATGACGACACTTCCAATCAAAGGAATAATACATCTATGTTGGATATACAATAAGGTACAAATGTAATATACAAGTGAATATCTTCTGAATTTAAAAATACATCAACAATTGGAAGTAGTAGTAGAAGAAGGAGCAGGGATGAAACATAAGAGAAATTTAGAAAATAGAAGGGAGCCACACAATTTGATATTTAAAAATCATTATCTGCTTCTGCTAACAAAGTATAGAAGAGCTTATGCATGACTTAAAATATCATATTGGAATCTCAAGTTGTCCCATGAAGAGCAGTTAAGAGAACTAGCAATGTTGAGGGAATTAAAAGACCTTAAGCATTAAGGAGGAATGGAAACCATGGTAGAAGCTATCGAAACAATAGAAGATTGGCTTGATAAAAATGAGATATCATCATCAATAAATAAGGTTATCGGGAAAAATATTGTGGGACCAAGTGCTCTAGAGGATGAAGATCAACAAAGAAGAGAAGAGGATTTTGGAGGTGATAAGGATGGTCTACCGTCTAACGAAGTCTTGATACAGAAATTGGAAAAAGCTCTAGAAAAAATTAAAATAACAATGGTTGAATTAGAAAAAGGGCTTATGGATGCTATGTTGGAAAAGGAAAGGCTAATCTAGGAATAGGAAGGGTAGAAGTAGAATACAGAATGATCACTCCTTACCTTTCAACAACTTAATATGAGGATTGAAAGGTTACAACATAACAAGAAGTATTTGGGTCATCTGGCTCACGCTATGAGGAACCTGGGACCACCTCCAAACATGTATTCAATTTACCTAAAATAACATATGATTTCCTTACACATTAGGTTGGTATCATTGAGAAATGATGACCAAATTGAAACCGAGGAACCATTTATAAGGATATTTTCAAGGGAAAATTAGGAATATTGTGATCTCGTCTCTGAACTGTATCGTCAAAACATGGTCATGGTCAATATTGATGACTAAGACCCAAATCCTTATGTGGGAGAGTTTTAGTTGCATGCCTTTACATTTTTTATGAGAAATCAATTAAAATGGCGCAAATATCTCTATTTTTTCCAAGCTACTAAATGGTAGGATTCTTTGTGGGTCAGAGGTTGTCCAAACCCAACAAGGTTGTTTCCAGAAAAAACCATGATCCTATAGGAGCAACCATTTGTTATCTGATTAAAAGAAGCCTAGAAAATGGTTGTAGAGGCATGTCATGGGTGGATATCTATCCATAATATGGAATCTTTTTTATGTTTTAAGAATAGGTCTCAGCTTCTAGATCCATAATTAAGGTGGAGGGATCCATTCACTCCTAAAAAACTAGAAATCACACTAGAACGTCTCCAAGTGTACTAAGACTGTTTTAAAGTATATGGCACTGAATGGATCAGGATTCAATTTTGTTATCCACTTATTTGGAGTCTAGTTATTGAAAACAAAGATGACGATTTTTTGAACATAATGACCTAGTAGTTGGGATTCTAGATGGAGACTGATGAAGGGAACCCCCCTTATCAATGGAGTAATGAACTAGAAAGAGATATTTACATCACTTCCACTCATGCGAAGTAATTTTGTTTGGCTTGAGGACATGCCAAAATTTAGTTTGGGGGGAGATGACGAGTCGTGTAATTGGTACCTTTTTGAACAGCCCTTTCATTATCCTAGCTCGTTTAATTATCTCTAGGGAACCTTTGTATACACATTTCTATTCCTTTTTTCCTATACTTGTGGTTATGATATGAAATAAGGTTATTTCTACATGATTTGTTTGACATGGAATGTATGAGTGATTGATTGTGTAAATTTGATACTTCTTGGAGGTTTTTTATCCTTCAATTTAGCAACAGTTACCATCTTCAGGGAGCTGTGGATCCTATGTAAGCTACGGAACTGATCCAACAACTACAGAAGTGACATCATAATATGACATGAGCTACACAATCAAGCACAACAATTTCATAGCTCGTGTCACAACCCAATTTTTCTCTTGGATTCATCCGATCGTGCATCAGATGGAGGAGTTAGTTTTTTTTGCTAATATCGAAGTTATTATTAGCTTATTGATTATTGTACTTGTGATTTTGATCTATTCATATCCATGTAATAGAAGATCAAGATTTAGGTTATGATTAGTATATTTATGATATGTTGATAATTTTCCTCCTTCAGACTCAGTTCTCCTTTGATTATGCACAAGAACTAGAATTTTTGGATATGTATAAAAATGGATCGAACTCCTCTAGCCGAGTTAGCCATATTTTTGCACATAATTACTGAACTTTTTTACACGGATTATATTTTTATAAAATCAACTTCTTCTGTTGGTTCCTAATGTTGAGTGATTCTATGTGACTGATTGGCTTTCTCAACCCTTGTCTTTGAAGGAAGGGCCGCCTTCTTCAGATAGGTGTTATGGTAGATTAGTGTTTCTTTTCCTTTCTACAATTTTAATAAAAGGATTCGTGTGAATGTTTTGCTTCTGGTACATAGATTTAATTGAGTGATTTTCCATTGGTTTTTTCTACAATTATTATTGCTTCATCTTGGGTGTGTAATGTCAAGAGAGTGTGAGGGTTGGATAGATATTGGAGACGAGAAATTTCATGGTCAATTGGTTTGAATAGTTAATGTCTCGTTGTTGTATCTTAGTTGTAGTTCTAAAGCATTATTGTTTTCCAATAGGGTTGATTCATCGTTATGGAATAGAGAGGTTTTTGTGATTTTTTTACAAATCCTTCTGGTTGATTCTTTTCTACAGTTGGTTTTAGCAAGCATCATAACATATTGGTTAATTTTTCCCATAGAGATAGCTAAAGTTGATTTATTGATTCCATAGTTGGTAGCCAAGATAATTCATGAGTACAACCTTAGAGTGTTAAATTATTTCCTTCTCGCTTGAAGAATAGTTGGTCGCGGTCACTCTCTACCAGGATTGCTAGTAGTTTCTTGCTCTCAATTTCAACCCATTCCAGTGCATTACTCTTTTTTTCATAACCCATTAAATTTTAGTTTCTGGAATAGATTTCTCCTAGTGGTTCATAAATACTTTCGAACAACCATGGTTGATAATTAATGTACAAATTTCCATTCCTTCCTGAGTTAATTAGAAGGTGATAGAAAATCTTGTGAACATGTGAATTATCACTGCTCACGTCCATGTCTGCATCCACATTGTGCACATGATTCCTCCAATGAGCCCAGTAGAAGCTGAGGTTTGGTGGCTTGGGGTAAAATACATATCCAAATCATGTAGGTTTGTATTCTTATCCTCTGGGATACAAGCCAATATCCCACCCTACTCATTGATTGAGTCCATCATTTATTCCACTATTATTTCTAGTTCTAAAATCTATTCCTGTCGGTCATTGAAGATATTGGAAATGGCCCTCTACAAACCAACCACTTCCTCCCTCGGAGTGTGAACCTCACATCGCATATTCATCAATTCGTAAGACAAACAATGGTTGCAGGCCATTTCTTCTTCATTATCTAGGTTCTCTGTAATCTGATTTTGTTCTAACTATGTTTGGACTAATCCTTCATCTCCCTTTTCTTCCAACTAGAAAATATCTTATCCCTTAGTGCCCACCAATGATTGTAGGTTCTTGCATCCAAGGCCGATTACAAGAAGGACATTCCAATGACCACCTCCTCCAAATTTCTCTTCCCATATAGCTTCCGAAGAATGATATGGTTCATGAATTCCAAATACACCCCTCTTAACATCTTTTTAGTTGTGCAATGGAAGATGTGAGTCATCTCTTTGATATGGCTTAATGTTTGATCACCTGTGTGAGAAATGAAGGAGCATGTCCCATCCATTGCCTCCCTTTCAATATATTGTACCCTTTCATCATTGGCAAGATGCGTGCCCTCGACAACTAAACTTGTGCCCAATGTAGTGACATCATGACACATGGAGGTGGGTTCAACCCCTTTGTTGATTTCAAGGTCCCATTGATTGAATTGGGACCCTTGGTTTGTTAAATAGTAGGTCATCTGGTCATTTCACCTTAGGATGTGGTGATAAAATATACTTTCAGATGATGAATAAATATACCTTAACCTTCTAAAAAATTTCCCCAGAGGTGAGATATCACCCTCTACTACTAGGTGTATTGCTTGAGTAATCATCATCAATTCTCTGAACACTTTAATGTTGTAGATTCATCATTCTTGGGTCAGTCACAGGACGAGATAGAGGGAAAGGGATTCTACCATGTTGTTTGTTTCCTTCCCTGTCCCCCTACCATAGCTTTGTTCTTGTTATCCATCGAGGTCGTATATGATCCCCCTTGCATCGGTCACCCATGGACTTTATTTATAATTACCATCCATCATCATAGTCTAATTAATTTCATATTAGCACTTTTATTTGAATGTTTAGGGCTTAAATTCCATGGAGTACAATCATCCTTCACTAAAACCATCCAAACACATAAATTAAAGTACAAATTTCCTAGAATACACACATGTACATTGCATATTTATTAATATATTTAAAATGTTATTATGATTTTTAGAAACAAATTATTAATTTTACTCCTTAATGGATATTTTGAAATTAAAGAATATTTAGGTATAAATTTTGTTTTACCACAATGGATTTGTTCCCTGTTAAATTTTCAGAATTTACTTCAATTTGATCTAGGATCTTAACTGAGAGAACAACATGTACAGCATATCTATAGCATATCAATCATGAACACAATAATGCAAGCACACAAGAGACACAGAGTTTACTTGGGAAAAACCATAAAGGTGAAAAACCCCAATAACTTCCTTAGAGATAGATAGAGCAATGATACAACCCAAGCATAAGAGATAGACATCTCCTATCAGTAGCTTCTCCTCCTCCACAAGTGCACCACTCTCCCGATAATGTGAGAGAGAGAATAGAATGATGAAATAGAGTGTCTCCCGCACTCTATTTATACTTGACTTGACTTGCCTAATAACCTTTACTAGGTTGGCCTTAACTTAACCACATAACATAATGCTGACTGGGTCGACACCCAATAGGGTGGTCTAATAACCCTTTGACCCACATGGCTGACCCCCAATAGGGTGGTATAATAACCCTTCGACCCACATGACTTATATAGGGCTAACCCCAACAACGTGCTCTAATAACCCATCAAGTATAAGTTACGACACTTACAATATAAATGATGACACTTCTATATAGAGGAATAATAACATCTCTATAGGAATACAAACACTTCTGTATAGAGGAATAATACCATCTCTATAGGAGTACAATATACATATATGAAATACATTCCGAAGTTACATATACATCAGCACTCCCTCTTAACTAGGAAGGTATTTCTCGACACAGGTCTTCTAGAACAAGTCTTCTTCTCTAGATCATCGTCACTGGATAATCATCATCGATTCATCGTCATCGTCACTGCTACTGCTATCTCAATCAATCTCTGAATCTACTCATCATAGGAAGTTCTACAGAGCCAGTCCTTTTTCATACTGGATGCAGGCCCACCACCTGCAGGTCTTCATCATCACTGGCCATACTGTGGAATCCTGAGGACTTATTACACGCGTCACAAAACCTCGAAAGAGCATCCCAGGATGTTACAGGTACACAACTCCGACCTGTAGGATCTCCCAGGGTGCTATTACATGTGACCCCACCACAAAACCTGGGAAGAGCATCCTAAGATGTTACGGGTACACAACTCCGACCTATAGGATCTCCCAGGGCACAAATTACACGTGGTCACCACAAAACCTCGCAAGAGCATCCCAAGATGTTACGGGTACACAACTCTGACCTGTAGGATCTCCCAAGGCACATATTACATGTGGTCATGGCAAAACCTCGAAAGAGCATCCCAGGATGTTATGGGTACACAACTCCGACCTGAAGGATCTCCAAGGGTGCTATTATATGCCATAGGAAAAAACCTCGAAAGAGCATCCCAGGATGTTACAGGTACACAACTCTGACCTGAAGGATCTCCCAAGGCACAAATTATATGTCCTCCCAGAGCAATGTCTCCAAAGAGCATCCTAGGCTATTACGGGTACACAACTCCGACCTATAAGATCTCCCATACATGCTCATCTGCACAGCCTATTCCACAACCACAGAGTATCATCCTGATACTCACCATACATCATCCTGATGTACACATGATCATCATCACTTCATCATCCTGATGCATGTCATCTGGAGCAACATCCTGAAGCTCGTCAACCATGATCATCCTGATCATACAATGCATCTACCTAATGGATACCAAGTATCTACCTGATACATATCATCATACATGATCCACCCGATCATACAATGTATCCTCCTGATACATACATAGATACATGATCCACCTGATCACACAATGTGTCTACCTGATACATATCAACATACATGATCTACCTGATCATACAAAGTATCCACCTGATACATATACAGATACATGTCCAAACATCCAACATGATGCATATACATATACAGAGTAGTAACTGGAGCATCGTCCTAATGCTCATCATCCATGATCCCCTTGATCATCATAGCATCGTCCTCTTCAGATCATCTCATCATCCACGAAGCACAGTCTAGATGCACATCATCCAACACTTACACCACCGACATGGGAGAACACATCTACCACCATTCGGGGAAGGCTCTAGCCCTTACTTTTTCATCATGGGAGAACACATCTACCACCATTCGGGGAAGGCTCTAGCCCTTACTTTTTCATCATGGGAGAACACATTTACCACCATGTGAAAAATGGCTCAGCAATTACATCATGACCATGGGAGAACACATCAACCATGTCATAAAATCTCATGTGCATTTGCATCTTCCGGACTCATCACTTCCCTTTGGAAGGAACCTCGATCTGAAGTGCACCAAGCCTCTCTCTGAAGTACTCAAACTGCACTTTGGCCAATGGCTTGGTCAATACATTTACAACCTGCTCATTTGTTGCAACATACTCTGCTTCAGCTGTACTCAGTGCTATGCAGGACTGCTTTCTGCTAAACCAAGAGATCACACCTGATCCCATACTGGAGCAACACCTAGAAGTGCTCTTCCTATCTACAGCACTACCTGCCCAATCTGAATCAACATATCCCTGCAGGTTAAACTTTTGATTCGCATCATACTTGAGCCCATAATCAACTATACCCTTCAGGTACCTCAGAATATGCTTTACAACAACCAGGTGAACACTCCTCGGATCTGTCAGGAACTGGCTCAATGTGTTCACCGCAAAGCAAATATCTGGTCTCATGTTCGTCAGGTACATCAAGGACTCTCCATTCTCAACCTTGTTCAGATATTGAAGGAAATAGGATTGATGATGCATATGTTCCCAAGGATGATCTAGACCTACCATGGATTCCAGAATAGCCTCATATGATGGGAAAACAATGTCTAAACAATCAAATGAATGGGTGGAGTCAATTTCCCATGCAAGTGCATAATCGATAGCTGACTCCATAGAGGCCAAAAAAATGAAGATATGATCTATCACGGCAATTTTTTATGCTTGGTAAGTGACTTCTGTGATAGAGAGGGGCACGATTGGTTCATCCGGAGTAGGAAGGATCCAAGGATCAGTTGTTCGAGAATCAGTGAAGATCTCCTTGGATAACACATTAACATTACTCATGGAACCAATATAATTGATAGGAGCAGGTAAGTCAAAATTTACCACCAAGGATGAGTACATACCTACCCCTACACTCTCACTAGCCGGACGAGCTTGATCAATCAAAGGGATATTAGAATCCGAAGGAGTTGTAATTTTCTGTTGGCATAAGCTAATTGATCAATGGTGACAATATTGCCATCATGTGGGAACATAAGCACCTGAAAAACAAATGAAGGAATATCTTGCATTGCATATGTCCAGCTCCTTCCCAACAACAAATTGTAGTCAAGAGCAGCATCTACAAATTCTACTTCTACCGACACTACTTTACCTGCAAGATGGATCTCAAATCAGGGTAATATTCCATGTGGATGGAAAGACCTCCCATCAAAAGCAATAAGTAATGTAGTTGAAGGGACTAACTCTAGAGAGCCTAGGTCTTTCCAGCAAGAGATATACTTTACGCGCATTGACGCGCCTTCATCCACTATTGTTGGTCCAATGGTTTTAACACCATGGACTAATTCGATTTGGAAGGCCACGTGGTAGGGAAACTGGGGTTTGACATTTGACATCTCAAAACTAGCTAGCATACTTGAAGAATCCATACTGCCTATTGCCACCAGAAGTGAATTCCACTACGATGGAAAACTTTGCAAATCTTCTACAGCAGACATAGAGAAAGGTGTTTGGGATAGGTCCTCTACAACTGACTACTTTGGAGCATCCCATTCATTAGGGTTTTGTGTTTCCCATTTGTAGACACCTTTCAGAATCTTCGTCATAGGATCTATAGGTCTCTCTACATGAAGAGGAATAGATGACTCAGGGATCTCTTTATCTTTATGCTCCATACCGAGGGTATAATTCTAGGCTCTCGTTTGCAACAAAGCATGGAATTTAATCATATTAATGTAATATTGATCAACCTGTGTGGTACGAGGAGTGCCCCCAATATTAGTGCTGCCAGAAGTTGAACCTTGTCCTTTGGGAAAATGATCCTTCAGAATGGCGGTATTCTTTTCACTTAACAACTTCTGGGCTTCATCTATGAGAGGACATTGATGAGTGAGGTGATCGTCCTTACAAAGTTTGCAAGGAAACTTCACCTTCCTCTTTTCTCGCTTCCCCTCCTTGTCATTTTTAGTAGTTTTGGGATTTTCTTGGTTTCCCTCCCCTTTCTTTCCCTTTTTCTTATTGTTGGGTTTCCTAGAACCCTTTTGATTTGACTGCACATTCTGTACAGTTTCAGTTTTTGACATGGAGGGTGCAACAATAGTTTCTTCCACATCAGAATAATTGATAGATAATGCATGAAATTGTTTCTGCAAATATTCTAATGTGGATGTGTCAGCTGAACCCACTATTACATATGGGCGGATTGTTCCACCAAATATTTCCATGTTTTCAACATTCGTGGGTTAAAAAAATGAATTTTTAATTTTTTTTTTCAGGGCGGAAAAACCGTGGCAATATCCACGATTTTTAAAGTTCCATGAACTTTCGTCCCTATATCGATGAAATTTCTAGGTTTCACTTTTTGTTGCAATATAGACGAATGTCGAGCTATATATACTACATAATCTCACCATTATTTACACATTTTATATTCTTGCAATACATTGAGCTCGTATTTTGGACTTGCGGGGTGATTGTTTGAGCTTGGATATTTTACATAGCTCTGATTTTGAACTTGAAAGGTTAGTAATATGTGACTTTTTGTCTTTATTTTTATAAGGGTTAGAATTTAATATTGTTTAGTAATGAGGCTTAGGTATTTCAAGTCAAATATAATAACTACTTTGCAAATGACTCCCTACTTTCCATCTAACTTTCCCAAATTCTTGTTGAAAAAGCATTGGATTGTTTGAATGTTTTTCTTATGGCGAATAGCATAAGCATTAGTCATGACAAGATTAATTTTTGGTTGATTGGAGCTAAGGATAAACCTTATTGGTTAATCTATCATTGGTGACACGTAGGAGACACACTTATTGTTTGCTATTTAGACATTATGTTTGGTGTGAATCTCTCTTTGTTAAACATGTGGGAATGGTGCCTTGAAAAGATGTAGGAAAAAATGCATAGTTTGTGGTACAAGGATATTCAATTGATAAATGGTTCACGGTTCTTAGCATTGTTATGGATGGACATGATTCGTCAAGCACCCTTCTTGCAAATCCATTTCCACCAATATCTAGGTGATTGAACAATATTTTGATTCATGGAATCTCATATGTGCTTCTACATAGGGATCCTAGACTATTCCCAGTATCTTTGAAAACCACATTTTATCATAACTCAAGGGGTAATGTGGGTAGCTTGACCTAGGTTGCACAAAATACATTTCTAGTCCAGGTTTGAAAAATGGGATCCCTTTTATTAAAGTTAAGAGTGATCTCTCCCATGTCCAATGGCATTTCAAAATATTAGATGCATCCTTTTTAAGCTTGAAAATGAATTCCAACCAACCCCTAGTCATAGTGTGGAAGACATGCAAATATCCAATCACCGAAAAACATTCGATTTCTATCCATGTCTTCATATTTTTATTATTGAATTTTCACCCATGAAATATTCCTACCAATGCCTGGTTTACTAGCTCAATGACTTGATTCATTTGAAATAATATTATTGATACTTATTAATACAATTATTAATAATACAATACATTTATATTAATAATACAATACAATTATTAATAATACAATACAATTATTGATACATTACTTATTAATACAATTATTAATATATAATATTATTGTTTAAACAATAAAAAATAACACAACCAAAAAACATTTGATACCTGTCGCAAGAGATCTGTTGCATTGTTGGTTTCGACGGCACCCCCCTACAACGGGCTCTTGGGTCATGACCTCCTTCATTGTGCTTTCATACATGTTGCATGAGCTTTGTTGTTCTGTTGGCTTTGATGGCACCCCCCTACAACCGTTGGGTTCAACGGCACCCCTTGCAATCGGCTCTTGGGCCGTGACCTCCTTCACTATGCGTGTTCCTTTGGGATTTTGGTGGCACCTAGTCCGATTTTCTACGAGTCTGGACTGTGCATTCCTTTGGGATTTTGGTTGCACCTACTCCATCCCTGTCCTCATTTGGATTTGCAGCAAGCACTATTGAATTGGGTTTTTTTGTGGCACCCACTTCGGCTGTGTCTGCATATCCCTGTAGACCCTCAATGGCAACTATAAGTTTAAACCCTCCTCTATTGAGTCGAATTTCTTCATTTTTGGGTGAGAATTAGGTGTTGTTGATTTCATTTGTTAATTGGGTGGTTTTGATTTTATTTCAAATCGTTGGATATTCATTTTGTTTTCTAAATTATTTGAGGCCTACTTGGGGGAGGGATTTAGTAATAAAAATCAAATTTTAGACATAGTTTCCAAAAAGACGATGAATTTAGTGAATTTAGGGGGACGGTGAATTTAGATCAGAACCTTGTTAGCTTGCAATGAAATGATGGGACAAGTAATGCATGTTGTTGGTTAAAAGAGGCAATTACAGATATGCATTATATCCATGTTTTAGGTTTATAGACTTGTGAACTTGTGTAACGAAATCAACAGACATGGAACGCTTGGTGTTGATTGAAGTAAAGGCTGTAGTTCTATTTAACACACAAATAGTGATCCAAATTTCATTGATATGGTTTTTGAAAACAGTTGCAAACCAGTTTTATTTGGATATTTTTGTGCAAGTGGATTCTAGGAATATGAATTAGATATGTGCTCATTATCACATTTTGAGGGTGTTTATGCCTGTAGTTTAATTTGTATTTTAAGCAATTTTAAATCTCTCTGTCAGTAGCAACATTCTCCTTGGTTTGAGCTAATGTGAGTTTGGAGCTTTGTTGTAATCCTAATTTTGGTTTAAGCAGTTTTGTATCTCCGCCTTTTGCCACATTCTCTTGATTTGAGTTGGTGAGAGTTTGAGGCTTTTCTGTTATCCAGCAAGCATTTCTTGGGTTGTTTGCCCATGATTCGAAGGCATAGTTTAACCTTCATGGCCATAGAATATTGATCGTCTCAATGATATTGTACCTAGATTTTAGATTTTGGTTTTCAAATTTGAACCAGATTGCTTTCCAAGTTGTATGTGAAAATTTTAATAATTTATTAAAATAAAACATTATGTTTCTGGGTATTAATGCTCAGGATGTGAATTCGCATTTGGTCTGTTAAGCTCATCTAGATTTTCACATAGATTTTGGATATGATAGCTATTTTAATTGGCGATATTAATGTGATTGCTTCAAACGAGGTCTTGAATTTCAACATCGCCCTGAAAGTGCTCTTGAATTTCTTCATGATAAAATAATTGGACGTTGGTCATCTTTTGAGTTGGGTCTCATAAATTGTCCATTATGTCAGAGATGGAATCAATTTGTGTTCTATTATTCATGTTATAAGCCCTTCTCATTTGATGAGAGTCTCGGCTTGAGTCTTGCATGGTGTGATTGATCTAATTTGAGGCACATTGCAAAGTATGCTGAAAACAGAGCCCAAGAACAAAAAGTAGAAACCTACAAACTTGAGGATTTGGAGCCAAGTATCTTCTCATTACCTGTACCAAATAGAAAATAATATTGTTTATTAGTCCTGGGCATTTTGATTTCTTGTTTAACTTTAGAAATTTGCAACTCTTCCTACCTCAATTTAATCCCTTTCACCTTATTTTTTGGTTTTGTAGCATCATGTGAAATCATGAGCTTGTCAACCTTCCTTTGTAAAAATTCTACTTGAGCTTCATGTTCTAACAACAACTGCTTTAGTTCTTCAAAACTTTATTTTTCAATACCAACTTGAGGATTTTCTTCCTCTTTCATCTTTGTATACTACACCATGGGTTCCTTACCTCAATGCATTTTTGCATCTCATTTGCTTCATCACATGAAGTGGATGAAACAAAATTATTTTCAACGTCAATGGCTTACAATAGGGTGTCCAATCCATGCTTATACTGCTGGAATTTTGACTTTCTTTTTAGCTCCGTTAACTCATGCTGCAACTTAAGATTGGCCTCCGTAGACTCAACCTTATCCTTGTTCATCTTTTGATACGAGCTTCTAAGATGGGGTATGAAGAGAAAATATTAGTGTAAGGACTCACTCTCATGTTCAAGTGCTCTTGCTTTGTTGCTATTCTCCTCCAAGAAATTTGAGGCTTCTTCAACTTGAGTGGCATGAATATCTACATAATTAGTATGAACAATCATGAACTTGAAGTTCCTCGATTTAAGCCTTTAAGTGATTTCACATCATCTCAACATATGCATCAATTGAATTTGAAGGGCCTCCTAACATAGAGTTATCAGCATGCAAACTTATTATTGATCATCTTAGGCACAATGACTTAGAATCTAAAGCTAGAAATAATCCGATGTTGCATATGAAGATATCTGCAATGTTCCTTCTCACTACACACATCCCCATTTGCATCAATGTCCCTGAACCCACAAAACCTGACAAATTAGTTCAAAAGCCTTCAAGTTTTAACTGATTGTGAATTTAGAATGAAGATTGTTTGTCAGGACATCACGTCTGCTACAAGCACTACTAGTTCCTGGGTATGGATATTAAACTATAGGTGTTACTGGCCTCCTATTAACTCTCACCCACAACCTAGCGGATCTATAAATTCTGGAGCTCACCTTAGTAAACTAGTACTACAACTAAATTTAGAAGTGTTGGATATGCATCTCGATAAGTGCACCAATAAAATATCATGGGTCTCAATCACTCCATTATATAAATCATCTATGCTTAGGATGCTTAATTTAAAGCAGATGAGCCTACCACTTATGCAATAGTCAACATGAGTACCTTCAAAGGTAAAGTATCTATGTCTGTGATCAAAATATGGATCTCTATCTTTATAGTACCTATGGAGTAGCAAGTGTCCACATACCCTTGTACTCTGAGCGCCAGTCCACCCTTTCCACCTCCTTTTAGTTTAACTGAAAATCATCACCGAGATAGTATAGTGATGAAGTATAGATAATCCAATGTGAACTCTAAAACCTCCCCATCTATAACGAAATCAGTTTAGTTAGGATCCCAATAAATCACCAACAATTGCAGCAATTTCTTTTGGGATCACATGTTGGGAAGTTGGTATAATTTGAGCAACCTGCAATTGTGAAGGGCATCCAACGTGTATTCATATTCAAGTGCAACACTATCCTCATCCAACTATTGATATTTGTATTAGATAATTGTTTATGTTACTGGTTATGGATATTTGTATTGGATAACTGTTTATGTAACTGGTTATGTTACTAGTATTATATAATCAGAAATTTCAGCGTATGGTGAATGATATGTTTGAGATTTGGATTTATTATGAATTCATGGTATATTCTATATGGCTTTGTGATTCGTTACTAGCTATTGAGGGAAAAACCCTATCTCTGATATGTCAACAATTATTGTAGGTTGATTTCCTTGGACCAGAGTCTCCCCACTAGTCTATATGTAATCATAATCCCCAACATCAACCAGATGAACATCTATGAAAGCACTATTCTCAACATCAACATCTAAAGATGCTAATTATTCATTTCTAATAGTAGGTTCAACACCCATAGTAAGACTATAAGATATCATAGCCCTAGTTTCAGCATGAAATGCATTATTAGCATGCAATTCCAACTCAGATGATGGAAATTCATGAACTTCATCAGTTGTACATTATGTCTGCAAAAGCAAACTCTTATCATTCTTAGCATCTACAACACTCTTCTCTCCATCAACATCTACAAATTCTCTCTTGTTACTTCTAGTAGTAATTTCAACACCTGGAGGGAGACAGCAAACTGAAGTGGGTCCAGTATCAGCCTGCAAGCCATTATTAAATGAAAACTCTAAATTAGAAGATGGAACTTTGTGAAATTCAAGTGCAAGATCACTCATGTCACCATCAATATACAAAGATGCTCTCTTGTCACTATCAACGTCTACAGAGACACTCTTTTCACTTCTAGTAGCCAAGGCACAAAAATTCATTGATACCATTAGGATACCATTAGGATAAATATTTAAATAACAACATTCGGGAGGAAATTAGCCTTGGTAAACTCACTCATGTCATGCACTCACTGCTTAGGTTTGTGTTTTAATGTGTCAATCACTATGTCTGTGACATTAGACAACCACTACAAGGCCCAAAACAAGGCCAACTAGAACCACAAACCAAGAAGAGGTTGATTTATATATTGACATAGACATGTGGCACTATGAACACAATATGGAGAAACAATGAGTTAGCAAAAACATTTGCACCAAAGTACCACAATGGTTACTAATAAGAGAATATTTGACACAGGAGAATGTTGTTAATTTTTAACAAGCAAGCCTGAAACAAACGAGCCTAGTGCAAGCGAGCACGAGGCAAGCGAGCGTAGAAGGTCAAAGCAGAATCCAGTGGGCCCATAACCCACAAGTAAACATGAAAATATCTGCTTGGACTAGAGGACAAAATCATATCTATGCTATCAATGATAATATGAGTTGGTTGGATTATATGCAAGACTGGAAACCTAGGTGGGAGTTGAGACATGTTGAAGTGTTAGATGCTAACTTACAGGGATCTGATGCTTTTTTTAGACTAGTGCCAGAACTCAGAAGAATGCCTATGGGATCCAGTATTGTACCAGAGATGATTTACAACAAATCCCTGAGAAAAGCAGCTGATGGAAGCAATTGGTTAACACACCTCTACCAAGATATTAACTTAATCTCGACAGAGGGTTCTACATCTCACCCCAGGATACAACTAGACCAACAATACTACTATATTAATCGGATACGTTCTATGGAAGCATGGCCACATCAAGATGCTAGTATCTGGTTTCTAAGTACTACACACACTTATGAAAAATATAAAAAATTATGTTGGAAATTCTTGAGAAAAGAAATTACAGATAGAACATATTATACCATGCTAAAGTTTGGACTTCAAATTCCATAAACCTATGAGGGTGCTTCATTCTACCTCTCTGATTGGATTAGAGACTGGTGGCGGTTATTTGGCATCAACATAACAACATTAGAACAAACTATTATTTATAATCTAAAATGAGGAGTTGGAGAATATCTTGAGCAAGTCAAAGATATTTTGCAGACAAAGCTTACTGAGGCTCAAATCATTGGGTACTACATTAGAAACCAAAAACAGTCTTGTCAAAACCCACACAGACATCCACGTGCATCAGAATAGACACGTGGTCGTGAGGTATTTTTATTCAAAGGCATGGGATACTAGATCCAATGTCTTTCGAGAATTATATGGTCCCCCATACTCTGATGAGTTGTGAATATCTCAAAAGTATTTGGCTATGAGTGGGGCCTGTCCATTCAAATTGTCATAAAGATTGAAAAGAAAGTCATAAAAACTTTTAGATCTTACTTTTGAAAGCCATACAAACTTTTATATGTTTTCCATAATGGTTAGTTACTTTTATGTTGTCATCAATGACAATCCTATTCATCATGAGACTATGAAAATTGACTTCATATCTTCTTTGTATGCATGATGTTTTCGAATTTTCAAAATTGTCATATTGCACATTAGATTTTCAGCTATCATTGTAGTCATGGTTTGGTTGTTTCCAACACTTATATCTCTTTTTTATTTCACTTAAGTTAAGGGTTAAATTGTCAAGGATTTGAATGTTTGCATAAAGCACATGTGGTGTATAAGGGTTGTTTGAGGGTCTTACATAACATTCCCCACACATTTAACTGCAACTAAGACATTGGTCCCGAATGTTGTTATTTAATTATTTATCCTAATGGTATCAATGACCTCTATGATTTTGACTACCAAGTGCTGAGGTGGCATCCTTCGGTTGTTTGCTTACCTGGGAGACTAGAGTGCTCCCCTTATTTGGCATATCTTGTAGTTATTTGGAGGCATAGAAAACTTAATACCAGTCTATTAAAAAGTTCATTGACACCATTAGGATAAATAAATAAATAACAACATTCGGGAGGAAATTAGCTTTGGTACACTCAATTCAAAGTCCTCAATAGTTGATGTTATCCAGTTCTATAGCATGAATTCCAAAACCCCAAAGTCATCCCACTAGTCAGCTAGCAAGAGATGATTCCCACATAGCTGACTTGTGATTATCAGGTTCACTTGTGCTAAAAGTTTGTATTGGAAGGCATGATGCCCAATTACTGCATATTGCAGGAGTTTGTTGTAGCCAGAGCAATCCGATGAAAAGGTTCATACTTATCCAAACTCTACTCAACACACCCATGATTTCTTCTCTTAGCCTTTCCATACCTCAAATTTTGCAAGTGTCTCATGTTGTAAGAAGACATGGATAGTCTTAATTTGCGCCCAAAACTACCTCACATCCATAAAATTGGCCCAGAACTAAATGATGAGGTTGCTAGAGGTGAAACATGTCTACTAATGTTTAAAACATTACCCATATATGTTTAATTACTATTGTAGCTTGTCATTATAGGGACCAGAACTTCCCATATGTGAGGTATATGGCATGTTTATTGGATACTGAGACGATGATTTGTGGAAATATAAAATTGTTTCCACGTAGGTGCTGAACCTGCCACGAGTGTTTGTGAATTGATGCGTGGATATTGAGACGATGATTCATGGAAATATAAAATTGTTTCCACGCAGGTGCTGAACCTGCCACAAAAGTTTGTGAATATAAAATTAAGACATGTATAGTCTTAATTTGCACCCAAAACTACCTCACATCCACAAAACTGGCCCAGAACTAAATGATGAGGCTGCTAGAAGGTGAAACGTGTCTACTAATGTTCAAAACATTACCCATATATGTTTAATTACTATTGTAGCTTGTCATTATAGGGCCCAGAACTGCCCAGATGTGAGGTATAGGGCATGTTCATTGCCTTCCATTGTCCACAGGTGGCATGGGATGCCCAAAATTCATTTTACAACTAATAAAAAGGAAAAATCACACTTTAGAGTCGTGAATTAGTGATAGATTACACAAGATTATGGATTATATTTGGTTTATTAATATTTGAGCAAACCCTAGTTCTTTCCATTGTAGTATTAGTGAAAAAGCATTTGAGGAGTTGAATAGGTAAGGGACAGTAGAGAGAAGTGTTGTTGAATCTGAAAGCACATTCTGGTAGCTATTACAGGAACCTATTTTTCACTAGAAAACCCACCCACAACTTGTTTTACAGCTTTAGGAGCAAGTGAA
The DNA here is from genome assembly GCA_027924585.1 of Larix kaempferi. NCBI lineage: Eukaryota > Viridiplantae > Streptophyta > Pinopsida > Pinales > Pinaceae > Larix > Larix kaempferi. The sequence continues at coordinate 308,293 of BSBM01001356.1, read as the reverse complement.
TTTACCATAAATAGTTAAGAGAGAAATTTGTGGAAATTGACCATGGGAGCATATATGAATAAGTACATTCATAGGGTATTGAAAAACAAAACACTATAAGAAGATTTCATTAGTGATAAACCCTAGGTGTCACACTAGTGTTTTTTTGGTTGCTTTGTATATATTCATATTCTCGAGGAGAAAAGGATTGAATTGAAATCCTCCATTTCAAAGGGTGTTTTTGCTGGATATAGCGAGTACTCCAAGGCTTACAGAGTAAAACACCAATGTTCAAAAGCTTCCTGAAACCAAAAAAATTTCCTTGTCTACATTTGGCCTAGATCTCTTAATGTTGTGTGTTACCCCCTTTTTGTGATTAATGTGTTTATCTTACATTACATGTCACTGAAAATTGTATTAGCACATTGACCTAACTGGTAGTGTTGAAGTTTCTTCAACACAGTGACCGACTTGGGACTGCTCTTAGGTTGACATTTTTCTAGTTTGGTCCTCCTTCTTGGTTGATGGATCTGCTCATTCTTGATTGAAATTTATTATTTGTTTTAAAAAAAAAAACCAATATAGTCGGAAAACATTAGAGAAATTTTAAGGTCAAAAAATGGCCTCAAAACAAAGAAAATGTAGTATAAAATAAAACCAATCATATTCTAGTAGATGACATCATCCCCCTTGGTGAGGTGGCATTGCATGAGTTAAGAATGCTTATTTGTCAAATTTTCTATGGTGGATGAAAACACATAGTTAACCAAGGTAGTGGTGTAAGTACTTTTAAGTCATAAAGTAAAGTACTCATAATGAATGTTTTTTCACACTTTCTCATAAAATAATATTATTGTCATTTTCAAGTGAAGTACTCTTAATTCATAAAGAAAGTCCTTTCACATTTTTTTATAAAATAATATATTATCATTTTGATGTTTTTAATTTTAAATTATTATTTTTTTTCCACAGAAATTTTAATTTTAAATTATATATTCACTCCATTCTATTTAATAACATAATGTCAAACTAATAAAGAATAATAATAGATTTAATAAATAATAATAATAATGATGATGATGATGATGATGCAATGTGGATTATAATAATATTATTGACATTTTACATGTAAATAAATTCTCAATTAAATTACATTATTAAATTCATGAGAAAAGTACTAAATATAAAAAGTCAACATAAAATTAAAAAAATAGCTCTTAAAAATGTTTTTTATTATTTAATTTTATTTGCAAGTTCAAGACAAATAAATGCTAAAGGACAATAAATTTTTGGGAATTTACAATGAATCTCAATCACATCAATGTAGACTTATTTTATTAATTTTATTTCTAGTGAATTTTAAAAAGTAACTCAACCATGGTTATTTATATTGTGCATAGAAAATAGTGTGGGAGGTGACTTGTCATATATACCTACCCCATAAAACCCCCAATTCATAGTATTTTAATATATCTCATATTTTTGTAGTACATCTCTTAGGAGGCCATTTTTTGACCTCAAAATCTCTCTAATGTCAATATACACATAATGCCTGAAAATAGTCTTTGAAAATCAAATTTCTCATGGCCATTTGAGTGCCAATTTGCATGAATTTGAAATTTGCAACATGGGTAAGGTGTAATATTTCACCTAAGTTAGCTGATGTATTTTGCATTCTCTGCTGTAGTATTTTACTGATTGTTTTGTTAAGATGTATTGACATGAAACAGTTACAAACACTGCTGCAATGTACTTCTGAGTTGACCCTCTCACTATAGTTATGGTTTGTTGGGTTGGTATAGTCAATTAATGTTTCTTAGTTGAGTGATTTTGCCAAACAGTTCACTAACAAATAGTTTTTCCACAAATCGTCCTCCCAATACCAAACACTTCAACTGAGATTTGTAACACTACACCCACTAGGGTTCGGCATGTCCCTCCTAAGCCTCAGATTTGAGGGAAGTAAATATGTTTAACTAAGTAAATGTGTACTTTTAAAGAAGAAAGAAAACACAGTCTTGTTTATTGTTGTTTTCTCGAGTGTAGGTACCACCAAATAGGTATCTGTCAGATCTATCTTCCTCAAGTGATGATGAAGATATACTCAGAGAGGTTGAAAGTGAGACGAGTTGTACTAGATCTACCGGTTCTATATCAACTAGATCTGAAAAGTTAAGGAAAATATTTCATAGACGCATGAAATATTTTATTGCCAACAGTGGGTCGTGTAATTATGATGCTGAGAGCATAGGAGACATTGATTTTCCATTGAGGTATAAACATCTAGTGCAATGATTGGTAACTAATATGTTACCTCAAGTGGACACAGATTTCCTCATCAATGGGAGGATGTATCGCATCGCTCCTTCGTCCTTACATGGATTGGGGCTATTTTCCATGGATGGAATAAAGGTCCGGTATGGCACTGTAACTGAATTGATGGAGTATGTAGGACCACTATACAGATACAATAACTGGTTGATCTTGGTCCAATATACTCGAAGTATGCAGAGATATGGAGTTGCCGCGAATTATATTCAACTACCAGAAAACAATAAAAATAAAGGGTCGACTATGTATATTGATGGGAGACCAAAAGCATCCGGAAACGTTGTTGGATTTATAAATAGTACACGACCAGTGACAACAAATAAGAAACCAAATTGTGAATTCGAGGGACGCGAACAACATTGTATATTTGTATGTGCAATAAAACCAATACTTGCAGGTGAAGAGTTGTTGATCGATTACAACTTAAATCAAATAGATGTGGCTTTTGCGGTCTAGGGTAACCGTGGACTGTTAGAAACTATGCCTCATTAAGTAAATGCTAAATGTAGTAACTAAACATGCCTACCATAACTAAATATTTCATTTTTTTCTGTTAACATTCGATTTCCATTGTTGACATTCGCTTTTTCGTGCTTATTATGAATATTTCCATGTGATTACATGATGATTACACTACTATGAATATCTCATTTTGGTTTATGATGCAATTATTGACTCAACGTTTGTTTAGGGTGGCGGCAGTGGAAAGGCACATGCTGCTTCCATGGTCAAAGGTGACCATGGAAGGTTAGAATCTATGCCTCGTCAGGTAAATGTTAACTATAGCAAATAAATATGACTACAATAACAAGATTTTCCAATTTTCACTGTCAGCATACGCTTTTTCCGTGCTTATTGTTAATATTTCCATATGATAACATGCTTAATAAACTGTGGCAGGAGTCTGCACATCGACATGCAGTAGTACATGTTTCTTCTACTTCTGAGGTAAAAATAAATATTAATGCAATATCTCATTTTTGTTTATGTTACAATTATTTAGTATGAGATAAATGTTTATTTATTGATTTATTATGTTAGGGTGGTGCCATTGGAAAGGCACCTGCTACTTCCATGGTCGAGGGAGACCATGGAAAGTCACACTTTATGGCCCGTCAGGTAAGTGTTACGTACAATAACTAAATGTTTCGATTTAGTATGTTAACATTCAATGTCCACTATTGACATTCACATTTTTCTAAGCTTATGATGGATTATTGGTTCATTTTTCTGACATTATGATGGATTACTGGTTCATTCAAGACTGTGGAAAGGCACCTGTTACTTCCACAGTGTCGGTTGATCATGGACACTCACTGGCCATAACACCGCATCAGGTAAGTGTTAGTGCATAATAGTAACTTAATTTTCATTACAATATCAATATTTGAATGATGTTAAATTTATATTGCTTAATTTAATTTATTGTTTGATGAATTTAGTCACGTGTACTCGATATGGGTGATGAGGGGTTTGAGGAAGATATTTTCTATTCCACTAACCCACTACACACTTTTAGAGTAGCCTTGAAAAAGCAAAACATGGAAATTATTGCCTTGGCTCAAAAAAGGCCCTTGACACAGGAGAACAGGGCAAGGATTCTAGAGCTGCAAGATCAAATACAATCTTATGGGGTAAGTGGAATCTTCACCAATTTTTTTGAGCTATGACATGATTTCATATCTCATATTATTTTTTTTATTTTTCCAAGTGATCTGATAAAGTAAATTTTATTGTTTGTAGGTTTTTTTAAAACCCGTGTCTAGAGAACCTGTTGAGACAAGTATAGGTAGCAGTGATGGTCCAATGCAGCAAGAAAGAAGCAATGTACCAATGAGGCTTTTTTCCACTCCTGCAGTTGGCCTCAAATCCATTGATGACGCGGGCACTGATGATACGGGGCATGATTCCGTGCCGGAGCATGATTCAATGCCAGAGCATGATGAGATGGAGCCTAGGACTCCACATGTCTCTGAAGATGAACGTACTGTACACGACCAAGAAACATTTCCTGGAGCAGCACAAGTTAAAAGCACCAAATCACTAGATATCACCTTTCTGGTGGATGAATCTTGTGTTCCTATTAAGGTTCATAAGATTGAAGGTATTTATTAATTAATTTATTGATTTTAATCATGAAATTGAAATAGACATACGTTGAAAATATTATAAATTAATGGATTACATGTTTTTGTAGGAAACAATGTCTTCTACACGCATTTGAATGACAAAGCCTTGGATATATTTGGCCTCACCATTCGCACACAGTGGAATAGCCAAGATAGAAAAAAGAGAGATGAATTGATGGACCACATGGTCAACTTGTTCGGCAATACTTTCAACAGGAAAGTTGTTGCAAAGTTAGCCGGTGATAATTTGAAATATATCAGGGCCCAACATAGGAAAAGATTGCAAGTTGACCTAAAGCATGAGCTCCCTCCCATGGTTTCAGAGAAAGATTGGAAGGCACTCATATATGATGCAAAGGAGAACTTGCTAAAAAAACAAGGAAAACAACCACGACCTGGTAAAGCAAGGTACAACATATATCATCTTTTTACTGAAATAAGCTCAATTATTATTTTCTTTTTTGTTTTAAGTAAGATTTTTGATATATAAGGTTTTTCAAATTTTCATATATAGGCTACCTGACACCTCCAAAGCAACCAAGGCTAGAATGGAAAAGCACAGGCAACAAAGACTCGGCCAGGGTGGTTATAGAAAAGTAAGAGCAAGAATCGTAAGTATTAAAGGATTAATTGTTGGGAATATTTATTTAACAGTACTGAACAAATATCTGATTTTGATACTGGAAATTTTAAAATGTGTTATTATGCATTGTAGGAAAATACGTTCCAAGGTACTGCCACCGAGGAAGACCTAAATCTTGGTTTCAAGTTTGGATTTAAAAGTGTGGTTGAATATCGGAAAATCTTGGGGCAGAGTCCAATCTCCCCAATGACGCAAATGTGGGTATATCACCAATTGTAGTATACTATTGAAGTCTATTCATTTTTTATTATATCACCCATAACTAAAAATTTATGTTTGTTTTTAAGCAACAATGCTACCACAGTAGTGAATCTAGCGGTACTCAGCAAGTACCAGTTGATGTTGGGGTCCACATGTCCCATGATAGTGTGGAGCATAGTGTCCATTCTGCTATGTATACTTTGGAAATAGAAATATCTACTGTGATTAGATATATATATTTCTTGATGTATACTTATAAATATTCTTCTTTCAATGGAAGACCATGCAACTTAGGAGCCTGAACTACAAGAGGAAGCAAGTAGACCTCCAATTAACACCCCAGCACCTGTCACATCCACATAGACAGGTAAGGAGAAATATTGTAATTTTAATCAAAATAATGAAATATTTATTTTGACGTCATATATATATGCTCATTTCCGTTGTGGCAGTTCACACCCCTTCAGATTTGACTCCACAACCTGCTCAACGATGTACAAGAAGTGGCATACATGAGGGCATGGAAACACAAACAATAATAGGAGATATCGTAGTAAATATTGCTCCAAGTGATGATTGTGATACCGTACTCGCAAGTTTTTTCAATGCAAAAAAACATAAATCAACGAAAAAGTAGATGCAACATAAATTCATGACTTGTATTTTGATGTATATCGATGTTGTTAGTATGAAACATGGATTCTCTTGGAAATTTTCAAATTTTGTGTTTTCTCACACATCATCACTCCTGCATGTGCTGCATGTAGATATATTAGTCTAAAACATTCATTCCCATTCATTCTCTTTATATTAGATATATTAGATATGTTCATCATGACTTCGATCATCATCACTCTTTATAATTTGATTACTTCCCATTACATCTCAAGGACCAACTTCAGCATAGGGACCACAGAGGAGTGTTGAAGTTGATAGAGATCAAATTTATGTTATAAAATCTTAAACTGTTGCTTTAGCACTAGTCAGAAATTTGGATGGTAATTGTGAGGAAATTTCGCTTTTGTAGACCATATTGCTAAATTGAAAGGTAACACAGGTGGCTTTTATTTTCTATAGTACAAGGTACTATATTTGTACCCACACTTCAGATCTAATTTTTGGTTTAATGTTGACGTGGAGATCTTCAACTATATCTCTCTTATTGTTATTTGATCAATATGTTTATTTTATTACCTTTTACTAAAATAGATGAAAATTATGTAATAATATGTCTTACTATTGCTTTAGCACTATTCAAATATAGTACCGTTTTATAATGCAGATGTAGAATTGTTATGTTATTGTACCTTTCTTTCATCTGTGTGCTTAATTGTTGTAGTATGTGGACTATGTTAACCTGTTTGAGGTATGTACTTAACTTTTCCTCTCTCTGAAGGTACTTTCACGTTCCCTTGGTGACTTGTCCCTTGAAAGGAAGTCTAATCAATTTTTATTCGCTTTTTTCATTGCTTATTTTCTACTGCTGCATATGTTATAATTTGATTACTACCCATTACATCTTGAGGACCAACTTCAGGACAGGGAGCACAGAGGAGTGCTGCAGTTGATAGAGATCAAAATTATGTTATAAAATCTTTTACTGTTGCTTTAGCACTAGTCAGAAATTTGGATGGTAATTGTGATGAAATTTTGCTTTTGTAGACCATATTGCTAAATTGAAAGGTAACATAGGTGGCTTTTATTTTCTATAGTACAAGGTACTATATCTGTACCCACACTTCAGATCTGATTTTTGGTTTAATATTGACGTGAAGATTTTCAACTATACCTCTCTTATTGTTATTTGATCAATATGTTTATTTTATTACCTTTTACTGAAAGAGATGAAAATTATGTTATAATATGTTTTACTGTTTCTTTAGCACTATTCAAATATAGTACCGTTTTATAATGCAGCTGTAGAATTGTTATGTTACTGTACCTTTCTTTCATCTATGTGCTTAATTGTTGTAGTATGTGGACTGTGTTAACCTGTTTGAGGTATGTACTTAACTTTTCCTCTCTCTCAAGGTACTTTCACGTTCTCTTGGTGACTTGTCCCTTGAAAGGAAGCCTAATCAATTTTTATTCGCTATTTTCATTGCTTATTTACTGTTGTTGCATATGTTATAATTTGATTACTTCCCATTACATCTTGAGGACCAACTTTAGCACAGGGACCACAGAGGAGTGCCGAAGTTGATAGAGATCAAAATTATGTTATAAAATCTTTTACTGCTGCTTTAGCACTAGTTAGAAACTTGGATGTTAATTGTGATTAAATTTTTTCTTTTGTAGACCATATTCCTAAATTGAAAGGTAACATAGGTTGCTTTTTTTTATATATAGTACAATGTACTTATCTGTTATGTGATGCTATCAGTATTGCATAGAGAGAAATGAGGGATATTTTTATTTTGCATCCCACAACGCTTCCTTATACTGTGATGATGAACTTTCAGTTTATATTGGATGGCTGTATATTTGAGAGAGATATGACTGGTTGTACCTTCCCCACCTTGATTGAGCTATGATTGGTCTTGTGGTACCTTATCTTTCACTTGTGTATAATGGGGTCATTTACCCTCCTTGAGTAACTTTTTTAAAACCGCCTTGTTGAAGTTTTGCTCTTATAGAGTACTATGGTTATTTGGCCACATTTGGAACATACCATTGGTTCTAAGGGTCATGGGTCTTCTACTACCCACACCTATGTTATGACCATTGTTTATATTTGTACCCACACATCAAATCTGATTTTTTGTTTAATGTTGACGTGGAGATCTTTAACTATACGTCTCTTATTGTTATATGATCAATATGTTTATTTTATTACCTATTACTGATTGAGTTATTAAATACTTGTTGTACCTTCCCCACCTTGATTGAGTTTTTATTGGACTTGTGGTAACTTGTCTTTGACTTGTGGTTAATGCGTACATTTACCCTTCTTCATTTTTTTTATACCACCTTGTTGAATTTTTGGTCTTATAGAGTACTTGACTTTGATCACCTGTGATCAGTTGTGGTGTACTGATAATCACTTCTCTTCTGCTGAGACTTGGATGAAGTTTATAATTTTTGTGACTTTATTTATGTTGAGTTATGTACTGTGCTTGATTTTCATTGACCTAATCAACTCTAGTCATTTCTCTCTCTTTGGTTTGTACACACCCTCTTGTAGGGTCAGCTGGTTCCTAGAGAAAACTGGCCTCTCCTTGGCACAAACAGTCTTTTATGAAAGTAACACTTCTGAGTATATTTTCAAGAATGGTTTCACACCTAGGTTGGTATCTTCAACTATATCTCTCTTTTTGTTATATGATATATATGTTTATTTTATTACATGTACTGAATATTAGTTTATCATTTTAGTTTGCTTGTGTAACATACCCTTTTTGCTAAAAAACATTTTTTGTTAGCAAACATTATTATAACTTTTATTGTAAAATTTTATGTTGGACAGGTGTCCAAGGATGGCTATAATTTGCACAATATATTATTATTAAATAAATAAAATAGGAGGCAAACACCTAAGAGGGCTGTTGAAAGAGTGGTTACTGATCCACTAAGTGGAATGGAATATGGGGTAGAAGGCAATGTACAAGTGGCAGCATCATGATGCAACTAACTAGCTATTGGTATGGGACAACTCCCTTGAAATGTGGTCATAGTTCCCTGAAAGATGGGACTGGAGCTTGAGGCTCATTTATTCCAAATTGACCACTAAAAGACCTAGGTAGTCTATATAATAGCCATCAAATTTTGAACTGAGGTTCATCACTTTTCCTGACGAGGAAATTTACCTTGAAGTTTTGCTGCGTTTGCACCCAAGAGATTTGATGAGGGGATATGCTATGTTGTTGATCATGTTGTGGGTCTGCCAAACTCTTATTGAGTTCAGGAGGTTGATGCTAAGTGGAGAAGGCATGTTATTTCAGGAGGTTGATGCTGAGTGCAGAAGGCATTTTTGAGTGCCTTGCTTCTACACAGATTTCACCCACTTATTGGTTCAGTAATCAGGCTCGGGGGTTCACAAGAATCTAGCAGTTGAGTTGCTTCTTCTGGAATAAGTTGGGAGGAACAAGCCTCCTTGGGTGCTCGTCGGTCCTATCTTTATCTACAGGTTCCATTATCTTATCTATTTTCATATATCTTAAAGTTCTGTCACATATTAATTTTCACTGTTTTGTTTTTATAAGCCATTTCAGTTTCCTAAGTAAATTAATAATTCTATATGAATTTGATTTGATTGAATGAAATAGCCTCTACATTTTTCCCCATGCAAAAAGGAATAGCATCGTACTCTACTACAGAGATAGATTAAAGTAGATAGATATGATAGGCAAATTGCCAAGATGAAGGAAGTACCATTCTGTATATTCTGTTAATTTATCTACTAATAGTAATTAGTATTATTTACTGCATTTCTTTACATTATTGTTCTCATTTCTATATTTTATTTCATCAAATAGAAGTTTATTGTCTTAAAAGATTATTACTGTGCTTTATAATTATTATTGAGATCATTCCTGATACAGAATTAAAAATGATTGCATAACCTCATCATACAGAACTGATATGTCATTTTCAAGTTTCAATTTAGGGTTTATAGTTTCCATTTATTTTGTTCTCAAAGTTTACTATAATCTACTGTTATTTCCATTACTGTACTTACAGGATAGATAAGCAAACAAAAGCCTCATATCACCAAACCTAGGGTTACATATTTCACTTTCAAAACCAAACTTAAAACTACTGAATTTATTATCGAATGATAGCAACAAGGATATTAAAGATATCTTTTATTTAAACAGTTCTCAACTACTTTCCAAACACATGTTTCTTTAGCCATAAAACAAAAATTACACAAATGCATTCTTTTCTATAGAATCGATCTAGTTAAACAAGCTCCCTATCATTACATAGTTTCATTATTTTATTAACAATAGAATGCCTCTAAATTGCAGAAGTAAAAATAAGTGTTGATTGCCTAGGGCTTGTTGACGAGTCAACTAATATCCATACATTTTAAACAGAGCCAAACCCTAACCCATGACAAGGATTATAGATAAAAAACACAAACATTTCTTACAAATCGACGAAGCTTCATATAGGCCGAAGCCTATCATGTATTACAAACACATAACCATTGTTTAAAAGGCAGTAGCAGTATTTTCATTATTCATACATAGCACACGATTTCCTTTCCCAATGTTTAAACATTTCATAATTTCACAGTCCATAAAGAAAACAATAGCAACAAGTGTGATAAAACCTAGTTGCAGAACTATTATCGTATTACATCAAATTTGAATGCAGAGGTCGGTTAACACACAAATTCTTTCAATTTTATAAATCGATGAGTCACAGGTTTTGTTCACGGGCCAAGACCCAAAACAACGAACACAAAACAGTTACTGCCACATAGATTGGGAAACATCTTTTATTATCAATTCATCAGAGTTTGAAACCCTTTTTAATGAAGAAACATTGCCTAGTTCAAACTCAGAACCAAACACTGTACAGTAACACTACAAAAATATTACATCAACTCTGCAAATCGAGAAGTATCCTAACACAGGCGTAACACAAAGCAACATGGGTTTTGAACCACGATTTCCAGGACAAGTTGTTACAACTTCAAACCTTTGCCACAAATATGCCAGGAGAACCTACGGAGGGTTTTCCACCGGGGCTTACCATTTTATAGCGTGCTATCCATTGCCATCAAAACCCAGCACTGTAAAATCCACAACGAAGGCAATACCTGCCACATGAACTGCATTAAGTTAACAACGAGACTCCAATGAATATTATTAAAGCCAAAACCGTATTACATAAACATTGTTACGAGATGACTTGTCTTCACTTTGATAGACGGATGGAATGCTTCCTGCTTCCAATTCCTTCAACCAATGCAACAAGGCGGCATGCATCTTAACCTTAACCAAACTCAGAGTCTAAACCTCATCGAAAACCTAACCTGTCACTGTTGAGCCTAGAATTGGGCCCTTTTAATCATCCTTGATCACCTGTTCTTCCCCTGTCCTACACCATTTAGCATGTTAATCAGACCTGTTGTCCTCACTTTATTCCCCCAAGCTGCCAAGGTATGACTGATCATTGCTCTATCTTATTAATGCTTATGATTGTGATAATTAAGGCTGTTTATCTCTCAAATTGTGCTAACATGTTATGATTTATGAAGGTAGTTTGAGATAAGTGGACTGCAGGAAGGTGGGGCTGAACAAGTCTTGAAAGGAGGGATGTTCGCTGCTTAGAAAGGATCCTCGGGGCTCCGATCATCAATTAAGGCACATGGTTCTAATGTAACATCCTAGATGGAGCTGTGACAAGGAAGCTGTAACATAATGCGCTATAATTGGAGATCTTTAGTATGTTGCTGCTCGAGTATAGTTATGATCCAGAAAGATCGCCACTCCTGGGCCAATCAACAGATTCCTCACGTTTTTCTATGTCATTACTATGCCAGGTTTGTAACAGCTTGTATTATTTAGGGCGCCTGAAGATCAAAGATCTTCATGGCTTCCCGTTAATAGGATCGGATGTTATGATTTGCATGTATAAATATGGGGAGCTGTCTCGACCCAGGGGGTTGAACAACGGAGAATTTATTCATTGTATTAACAGTAAAAGCAAACTGTGTAATCATTCTTCTGTTAATATAAGGAGTTACCTCTGAGTTAAAGGAACTTTACATTGTTCAGCCAGCATCTCTTTGTGAAGGTTGGGCCCGTCTTGCACAGAGATTGCTGAGTTAAATTAAGATTCTTCAATTTATTGTTGTGTGATCTTTTGTTGATGATATCTCCTTTGTATGCAGCAGTAGTAAGTGTGGTGTGGATTTCCAGTATAATTAAGATTATATTCCTTTGAGATTGGCAAGTAGTACAGAGTGACAGTCGACTGAGTAAGAAACTTTATGCAATTCGTGTGACGGTTGTACACAGCCTTGTTCATCTTGCAGTTAAGTTGTGATCCCATGAGCCCTTGCAATTTATCTTTCCTGTTATGATTGTTGATTTTCATTCCTGTAATTCAATCTCTTAGAGCAGCTGAACTCAATCCTTTGCAATTGAATTTATAGATTAATATTCAGTTTATGCTTATGGTTTTCAAGAGTGATCAGATTGAAGAAGTGAGTTACTTGTTCTAGGATGTGAATAGGATTTCTTTTTATCTGCAATTGTCTTTGAATCTTATATTATTTCTTGTTGATGCATGGTAGAAAGGAATTGAAATTATAGTATTTAGAAAGCAATTGGGATTACACAGATATTTGGGATGGACAAAGTTGTTAGAGGATAAAAGTATTCAATTATAGTGATTCGATGTTTAAGCATAGACTATGCATCTATCCTTTGAAATAAAAAGACTTTCTCGGGTTGACAATAAATCTCGTCTGCTCTGTATGTTGGAATAATCTATCTGCATATTGGGTGCTCGACATTTTGGCGCTGCGAACATACTCGGCTCTCATTAAGCACTGAAAAGTGCCATATGATGATGAGTGAAGGGGTGGTATTAGGGAATTTCATCTCTACCAATGGCATTCAAGTGGATCCTTCAAAAATCTAGGTGATAAAAAATATACCGACTCCTTCAACTCAGAAAGAGGTGCAAAGCTTTTTGGGACATGCTGGATATTACCGGAGGTTTATAGGAAACTTCTCCAAACTTGCTTCTCCTTTGTTTTCTCTGTTAAAGAAGGATGCACAGTTTGTATGGAGTGAAGCATGCCAGACAGCGTTTGATAAGCTTAAGGAGAAGCTGTCCACAGCTCCGATCTTAAGGGGACCTAATTGGACCCTACCCTTCCACATTTCTTCAGATGCTTCTGATACCGCCATTGGAGCAATATTAGGACAGTAGGATGGTCAAGTACCTTATGCCATCTATTATGTTAGTAAAAACTTAGCCCCTGCTGAACTTAATTATACTGTTACTGAAAAAGAATTCCTCGCTATTATTTACTCTATTAATAAATTTCGGCATTACATTACTGGGTATCCTACATTTGTGCACACTGACCACTCTGCCATTAAATATTTAATGAACAAACCTGTCACCAATGCCAGAGTGACCAGGTGGCTCTTATTATTGCAGGAATTTGATATTACCATTATAGATAAACCTGGAAAAGAAAATGTTGTTGCTAATTTTTTATCTCGTTTTACTAACAGTGATGACAGTTCGCCTGTTGAGGACTCTTTTCCAGATGAACATCTATTTGCACTTTCAGCTCATTCCCCCTGGTATGCAGACGTTGCTAATTATTTGGTTGCAGGAAAGCTCCCGCCACACATGTCCAAACGAGAAAAGAGAAAAATCATCCAGCATAGTGCCATGTACTGTTGGCTCAATGGTCATCTCTTCTACACAGGGCCCGATCTTGAGATTAGGAGATGCGTAAGGGAAGATGAGATCTTTCACATACTAAAAGCCTGTCATGATGGAGCTTGTGGGGGACACTTTGCAGACAAAAGAACAGGGCATAAAGCACTGAGGATGGGATACTATTGGTCGACTCTGTTCAGGGACGCTAAAAGGTATGTTCAGTCCTGTGACAGCTGCCAAAGGATGGGCCAGCCTAATAAAACAGATCAGATGCCTCTACAACCTCAAGTAGTAGTTGAACCATTTGATAGATGGGCACTGGATTTTGTTGGCCCTATCAGCCCTCCTTCCAGACAGAAAGTTTACATTCTAGTTTGTACTGATTATATGACCAAGTGGGTAGAGGCTATAGCTTTGGCTAAGGCTAATGACCAGGCAGTGATTGATTTTCTGTATGAAGAGATCTTTACCTGCTTTGGGGTACCAAAGGAAGTAGTTACCAATGGGGGGTCGCAATTCATGTCACACCAATTTGAATCCTTGCTCCGGAAGTATCATGTGCAGCATAGGTTGGCTTCACCTTACCACCCCCAAGCCAATGGTCAGGTGAAAAGTACTAATAAAGTTATTGAAGCAATCCTTACTAAAACAGTTAAGAGCCATAGAAAGGATTGGGCTGACAGGCTTCCGGAAGCATTATGGGCATATCGCACAACTTGGTGCAACACCACAGGGTTCTCTCCCTATGATTTAGTGTATGGAAAGAGTGCCATCTTTCCAATTGAGTTTGAGATCAAAACCCTGAAAAAAGCCACCGAAATGAATCTCGATGTAACAAAATCCCAAAAGAGAAGATTGAATTAACTAAATGAATTGGATGAGAAATGGTTAGCTGCAGTAGACCAGACTGTGTTGCTTCAGCAACAGAGATCCAACTGGCATGACCGATTTATTAAAAAGAAAATCTTCTGTGAGGGAGGCTGGGCGCTACTATATGACTCCAGGTTCAAGAGGGATTTTAAAGGTAAATTACGTACAAGATGGATGGGTCCATATTTGGTCGACAGGGTATTTGACAATGGCACTTTCTGTCTGGTGACCATCGATGAAAACCGTATACCATTACTTGCTAATGGCCACAGACTGCGACTGTATCGTAAGCCTATTTCGAAAGATGCATTCATTTCGCAAATTGCCGCCGATCCAGATTATCAGCTAGCACCAGAGCAGGAATTTCTCTCTGCCCTTGCCAATCCTTAAACTGAAAATCACATTTTAAATTACTGTACATAAATAACTTTCTGCTGTAGCGTATAATTGTTTTTTTTTCTCTTTGCATTTGATCTTTTCGTTTGCTGTTGTTTTTCAAAAATTTCCAGGGAAGCGCCAGAAGAACGAACTGATTGGGCCTGTCAAATGAGAGTCTCCCTATGCCGTCCTGTGCTGTATTTCCCTTTTTCCTTAAAAAAAAAAAAAAAGAGAAAAAAAATTCCGGAAGTTGCAACATATTTCCCGGTAGCTGCAACATCTTTTCCGGCAGCTGCGACACATTTTCCGGCAGCTGCAATATCTTTTTTCGACAGCCACGATATATTTCCCGGTAGACGTAAAATCCTTTTTCCTAGCAGCCGTGAACAACTTTCTCAGCGGCTGCAACAACTTTTCCCGGTAGCCGTGAACCATTTCCCAGTGGCTGCAACATCATATTTCCTAGCGGCTGCAACAAATTTTTTCGGCAGCCATGAACCATTTCCTAGCGGCTGCAAAACCTTTTCCCGGAAGCCTTGAACCATTTCCCAGCGGCTGCAACATCATTTCCTAGCGGCTACAACATCATTTCCCAGCGGCTGCGATATAGTTTTTTCGGAGGCCGTAAACCATTTTCCGGCAGCTGTGAACTATTTCCCGGGAGCTGCAACAACTATCCCAGCGGCTGTAATATTATTTCCCGGTAGCTGCAACAACTTTCCCAACGGCTGCAATATCATTTCCCGGTAGCTGTAAAACCTTTTTCCTGGCAGTTGTGCACCATTTCCCGGCAGCTGCAACAACTTTTCCGGCGGCTGCAACATTTTTTCCCGGTAGCCGTGAACCATTTCCCAGTAACTGCGACATATCTCCTGGCGCCGTAAAACTTTTCCTTGGCAGCCATGACTTTTTATTTCGATGGCCGTAAAACCTTTTTCCCAGCTGCCGTGAACCAGTTTCCGATAGCTGCAACATATTTTCCGGCGGCTACGACATATCTCCCTGCACCGTAAAACTTTTCCCTGACAGCCGTAATTTTTCCCGATCCCGTAAATCCTTTTCCCGATGGTCGTGAATCTTTCCTAGTGGCTACAACATCTTTTTCGTCAGCCGTGATATCATTTCTGGCAACTTCCATTGGTAACTCCCATGTTAACACGAAAATTGCTCCAAACCTGCTAAAATATGGCTCTGATTCATCCTAGTCGTGTCGGCTAATTCATCATTCCAACCCCGTGGACGCGAAGGTTTGTGTTTCACATGCGGAAGGAATTATTGCATTATCCTAGTCATCATGATCAAATTTGTCACTGTGCACGAGTTTGGTTCCGCAACGTCACCAATCGCACGCTCCACCATTTTCCGCAGGATATCTGACGCACAGTCTCATGAGGTATGGCTTTCATTTATCACGTGATTAAGTGTTGATATAATTGAACAATATCAGTCGTACCTTTATACGTATCGCCATTATGCCTAAGTAGACCTTTCCCTCGTACGACGTAAACATTAATAACTTCCCACCTTCCCCAATTCGGAATGGAAATTTTGAACTTTTTTCTGTGCTCAGCTTTCCAAATTTGTCGATCTCTTCAACATCTCCGCTCAGCGATTCGTGCATCCTCTGTGCTGCAACTTCTATTCTTGGATTCTGTCATCTGTGGGATAGCACCTTCAACTTGTAGCCAAGACCTTGGGGATTCCAGTTCGTCATGAACCTTTGAATACACAGGAAATCAGGAAAAATCTTCAGGTTCTTGCCATCTTTCAAGCTGTCGGCTGGCTCGAATTTTTTGAGCGACTAGATGGATTCAATCGGGAAGCGACCTTGCAATTTGCCTTAAACCTCACCAAAACTCACTCCAACATGTGGGGGCTGCACATAGAATTCTCCGAGGCCATTATATCCGAGGTTACTGCCATCCCGCAGGTAGGAAGGGCATGGTTTAATCGACGAGTCCCCACGATGACTGCACGGGAAGCATTTTTACTAGAGGGGGAGCAAGTTGAATCATCCAGAAGAGGGATTGCACTGCACTCATTGCCGCGGCCATGGGACCAGGTTGCTATCTTTCTCAAGAAGTACATCACTTGTGAAGGTAGATATCAAACTGTTTATAACTCTGAACTCCCTTTACTTTCTCATCTCCGCCATGGCATTTTATTGAACATTCCATATTATCTATTGCATGACTTGCGTCATATGGCGGCATTTGTCCAGTCTGCTAAGCACCCACTTTCCTCCCTCACCCACCATGGCCTTATCAAATTAATAATTGTAAGAACCCTTGCCTAGCATCATATAACCTGGGAGCAATTCAGAGCTCGAGCTCAACAACCCGCTCCTTTGCGGGTTGTCCCATTATAGCAGATACGAGTTCCACCACAACTGGAGGATCGGAGTCCCTCCACTGAAGTTGGGAAGGGGATGAAATGGACGAAGAACAGCAACCAGGGGCACAAGCAGAGCCATTTGGGGGGGATGAAACTGCATTAGAAGAAGAACAATTGGGGGCACAAGTAGAGCCATTGGGGGAGGATGTAGAAAAAAACCATGTGGAAAACCCAGATAGCAGGGCAGCTCCGATAGCAGAAGGTGAAATTGGAGCAACATTAAATGCTGCGACAATTGAACCTAAAGATGACAGATCCAGGGCAATAGAAGAAAACATTGAGTTGGTAACTATTGAATCCTCACCTGAGTGGGTAGGAGGAGCTTTAATTGAAGAAGAATAGCATGAGGAGCAAGAAAACATTCCTTCGACCTCAGCTCTGAATCCCTATATACCAGCTCCACAAAAGAAAACACCACAAAGGAAGAGAAAGAGATCAATCAATGAATTTAACATAACTGCACCAATCAGAAAGAAAAGAACTAGATCAGCTACAGTAGCAGAAGCAGCCAGAAAAAGATGGGCAACCTTAGAGGCACAGGTTGAGCCCCCGATCCTTGTACCGAGACCAATGGATGCTCCACAAAGGCCAATTGAGGAAGAACCCAGAATTGAAGGACTTCTGGCTAAGAACACACTGTTAAAAGAGGACCTCCAAGTACTCCGAAGGGAATTGGAAACTTGGAAGGAAACCTGTAGAAAACTAGGTGAAAGGAAACTTTATACATTGGTAGAGGCTGCAGAGCAACTGGAGGAATCAAAATATACCGAGCCTAGCAAGGAAGATGAATGAGTAATCTGTCCCACCTATGGAGAAATCTTTAAGGAGGCAGGCCACAAGATTATACTTCGTACCTGCTCAGTACAACAGCTCGCGCCCACAATAGAGGAAGCTGCAGAAAAAGGAGATGCTGCCACACAAGAACCAGCATCTTTAACCATCCTTGCTGAAGCTGCCACCAATCCTGTGACAGAAGAGCTGAGGGATGTAATCATGTATGATGATGGGGATAAAGAATATACTGTAACCACATAATGCTCCCATGACACAGAGATTATAGAGCAGATGGGAGAAGAACCTGGAATGGAGGACACTCTGTAGCTTAATAAAGAATATACTGTAACCCCAGAGTGCTCCCATGACACAGAAATTATAGAGCAGATGGGAGAAGAACCTGGAATGGAGAACACTATGGAGTTTAATGAAGAATTCTATACTGTGACCCCAGAATGCTCCCACGACACAGAGATTTTGGAAGCTGAGCCACAAAGACAAGACATTGATAAACTTGAATAGGGTGCTGTAACACAAGAACCAGCAAACCTGAGTAAACTTGTCCAATTGGCCGAACAAATGGGAGGAGAACCTGGGATAGAGGACATTCTGGAGTTTAATGAAGAACTCTAGGTTGTAACCCCAGATGGTTCCCATGACACAGAGCTCATAGGAGATGAATTGCAACAACAGGAGGATGAAGAGGCAAGCCAGGATGTTGCTACAGAAGAACCAACATCCTTGAAGGTTGCAGTAGGAACTCCTGAATTTCAATTAGAAGATAATCCTGGAATGGATATCATTCCCGATACACAGTGGAGTGAGGATGAACAGGTATAGTCACAATTCTCAGGTGACACCAAAATCTTGGAGGAGGAGCTGCACAATGAGAAAGATATTCAATCCCAGCAGCAGAAGGACAAAGAAAACACTGTTACACAAGAACCAGTGTCTCTAAAAGTAATGAATGTAGCTGTTGAAGAGAATCTAAAGGATGTTGTTGTTACACAAGAACCAGCAACTCTCATATTAAACTTAGATGTGCTGGAAGACACTGTCCCATAAGAACTAGTGCTTCTACCTCCTAAAAATGTCATTGATTTGGACTCAGATTAAGATTTCCTTTCAAGGTCCCCTAGTCATAGCATGTAATGAGATAGTAGGAAGGAGTGGTTTCCACTTGCACCAACTACATTTCCAGACAACAGCAGGTATCATTGGAAGGGAGTAAGCACAGATGGCAGAATGCCTCCTTTGCACTAATCCTTACTGTTTCAAGAATTTCAAGAAGGCACTTTCCAGAGTCAAGGGCTATGTGGGAAATATGAGGGAAAGTGGAGTTAATTGGTTGGGTTTGAAATTCAATTTCCCCCTCATTTGGTGGCCAGTAAAACCATATAATATGGATTTTTCCTTGACTGGGCAGAAAAGCAGTGATGCTGGAAAGTATTGGGTTACTCACAAAGTTTTTTAAAGACAGATAAGGTGCCTTAGTTTCCTACAACTTTTCCTCCCTCCAAGAACAGAGCTCAGTACAGGACTCGGATTTCGAATAATGTAGGTTGTTTCATGGGGACATGCAACAGGATAGTTGGAGGGAGATGTTGAGCCCAGAATTGGCCCCTTTTAATCATCCTCGATCACCTGTTCTTCCCCTGTCCTACACCATTTAGCATGTTAATCAGACCTGTTGTCCTCACTTTATCCCCCCAAGCTGCCAAGGTATGACTGATCATTGCTCTATCTTATTAATGCTTATGATTGTGATAATTAAGGCTGTTTATCTCTCAAATTGTGCTAACATGTTATGATTTATGAAGGTAGTTTGAGATAAGTGGACTGCAGGAAGGTGGGGCTCAACAAGTCTTGAAAGGAGGGATTTTCGCTGCTTAGAAAGGATCCTCGAGGCTCCGATCATCAATTAAGGCACATGGTTCTAATGTAACATCCTAGATGGAGCTGTGACAGGGCAGCTGTAACAGAATGCGCTATAATTGGAGATCTTTAGTATGTTGCTGCTTGAGTATAGTTGTGATCTGGAAAGATCGCCACTCCTGGGCCAATCAACAGATTCCTCACGTTTTTCTATGTCTTTACTATGCCACGTTTGTAACATCTTGTATTATTTAGGGTGCCTGAAGATCAGAGATCTTCATGGCTACCTGTTAATAGGATCGGATGTTATGATTTGCATGTATAAATATGGGGAGCTGTCTCGACCCAGGGGGTTGAACAACGGAGAATTTATTCATTGTATTAACAGTAAAAGCAAACTGTGTAATCATTCTTCTGTTAATATAAGGAGTTACCTCTGAGTTAAAGGAACTTTACGTTGTTCAGCCAGCATCTCTGTGTGAAGGCTGGGCCCGTCTTCCACAAAGATTGCTGAGTTAAATTAGTATTCTTCAATTTATTGTTGTGTGATGTTTTGTTGATGATATCTCCTTTGTACGCAGCAGTAGTAAGTGTGGTGTGGATTTCCAGTATAATTAAGATTATATTCCTTTGAGATTGGCAAGTAGTACAGAGTGACAGTCGACTGAGTAAGAAACTTTATGCAATTCGTGTGACAGTTGTACACAGCCTTGTTCATCTTGCAGTTAAGTTGTGATCCCATGAGCCCTTGCAATTTATCTTTCCTGTTATGATTGTTGATTTTCATTCCTGTAATTCAATCTCTTAGAGCAGCTGAACTCAATCCTTTGCAATTGAATTTCTAGATTAATATTCAGTTTATGCTTATGGTTTTCAAGAGTGATCAGATTGAAGAAGTGAGTTACTTGTTCTGGGATGTGAATAGGATTTCTTTTTATCTGCAATTGTCTTTGAATATTATATTATTTCTTGTTGATGCACGGTAGAAAGGAATTGAAATTATAGTATTTAGAAAGCAATTGGGATTACACAGATCTTTGGGATGGACATAGTTGTTAGAGGATAAAAGTATTCAATTATAGTGATTCGGTGTTTAAGCATAGACTGTGCATCTATCCTTTGAAATAAAAAGACTTTCTCAGGTTGACAATAAATCTCATCTGCTCTGTATGTTGGAATAATCTATCTGCATATTGGGTGCTCGATAGTCACCTGATGAAATCCACAGGGCTTCATTGCTTTACACTCATCAAACCCGAGAAACTTATATAGTAGGTTTCACCATAAAAATTTTAGAGAATGGAGTTACGAAGCCATCAGCAAACCACCCAAGGTCGAGCCCTGCTAACTAGTGGTGCGTCGGCCTCTTCCCCAAACAAAAACACCAAATGAATACATTAAGGCAAACAACAAACGTTATTGCGAGACTGCCTTAGGGTTTCAGATCTCAATGATCGAGGCAACAGATCAATGATCAATATTTGGCCAACCAAGCCATGACAGTACCAAGGCAGAGAAACGATCGATCACCATTAATAACATCAATAAATAGCCAACACAGTTGAAGTGCCTTATCACCAGGGCTGAGCCTACAGCTCGGCTAAGTTATCACCATTAATATAACTATATCACGCGGAGCCAGTAACAAGTAGGAGCCATCGAAGCAAACCACTACCATCACACAGGTTTTATATTTAATGCTGAAAATTTCGTATCACCTGCCAGGCCTTTACCTGCAACTACATTTAATTCATGTCAACATCGAGTTATGGTTATAGTGTAATCTCGGGATTGTATCACTACTACATTACAACTGTATTACAACCCGTGGCATAGTTTGCAAACCATAGGGTAATATAATATCACTACCATAATACAACCGTTGTATAGTTCCAACCATAAGATATTATCACACTACGATATTAATTTCACGACTAAAGCTTTAAACCATGTTATAATTCGTATAACATGTGTGCAATGCGCATTCAAACCATAGGAGATTTGCATCTAGTGTTTCCAATGCTATTCATTTCACATAGTTTTTATATGTTGCCAAATCATAGAACATGATATATTTTTATATCAAGCACGTATTAGAAATCAATACAAGCCTTAGTTTGTAGGCGCTACCAAAAGTTTGACATTTAAATTCATGCACATAATAAACATGAATTACAATTACAAAAGCTAGGTCACTTTGCATAAGGTTAATGTATTGAAAGTCTAACCCTCACACTATTTATAAAGCTAGGGTTTGACCACCAAATCTTATGTGTTGCATACGATATATGTCAAGCAACATCTTGTTTATAAAGTGATATAACAGAACATCATTACATTGGCTTTTCAAACTTAATACATTGCAAATGTCACATCTCACGAGTTCCACTTTAATCTAATTGTGGCACTATCTTCCCAAGGTCATTCATCGATCAACCCTATCGCATTTTTCAGACTGATAATATAAGTCGTAATAACACTGATCCTACCAACAGATACAACGGAAGTATAGTGTAAAACATTGATAGCGACACATATAAATGTTATCATAAAGATAATACAAGTTGATAAAGATAAACCAAAATTACATACCATCGACATCTTCATGCACGGTAGTATATACATTTATCTTAAAAATAGAGACGACTAGCTGAAGCTTATAACTTGTCTTGAACTACTCTATTACCTTACCTGCAGATCTGCGAAAGAAAAGAATCCAATGCTTTAGCTCTCAAAGCTAAGTAAACCCAAGCGCACCATGTAGGAACCCCTTCAGAAGTATGCAAACAGTTCATCACTATTGTTACCAGATCATTACACATAACGAAATAAACATTGTTCTGTCACATCTTATTTATAATCAAGTATATTTTTATGTTCAAGAATAAATACGATAATTTTATGAAGCTATTATTATCTATTAGTTAAATAACTTTCATTCTGCAGATAACATTTCTCTTATGAATTAGGCTATATCAAAAATTTTTAATTTTTGTGATTTTTGGGATGTTACACCTTGTCAGTGTAACTCATTATAATATATTGATATGGCAGTTTTGAATATACCAAAGAGCCTGTGTTAAGAACTTATGGGTTGTACATTTGGAGTTATTGGTTACAAGAGGTAAGTATGCATGTGAAACAACTTGGGTATCATTTGGGGTGTCAGGTGATTAACCATATATCCCTTGTTTGTTAGTATCCTGATCTTATGATTCCTGTGTAAACACGGGTATCGATTACCATATCACAGTGTTTAAGATGTTGATTTCCTTAAGTTGTAAGAATCCGAGAAAGAAAATAAAGATGATGGGTCAGCTTAAGTAATTAAGTATTGATTTCATGGGATAGAGTCTTCTTTTTTAACTCAAGGGAAATACTGCAATGTTCCTGCAACTTAGAACAAAAACTGTATTTTTCTACACTTACATTTTGATGTGTTTTGAAGAGTCTTACCCATATCCAGACAATTCTTGAGAACCTGAAGTTGTAGAAACACATACAATGCAATATCAGAGTATGTTGTCTATTTTATATTTGCATTGTAAGGTGTAAGATGTAGAAATGCTTAAACTAAAATGATATTATATGTTTCCTATGGAATGGGAGAGGTCCCGCAAGCAATTCAAAATTTCAAATTCCAATAACCTCCCTTTTCTCTGCTTGTAACCTACGCTAAAAACCCTAGTGTCTTATAAGAGAAAACCCTAGCAATTTGCAAGATAAAACTCTCTAAGAACATCCAAGAAAAACATCTCTTCTAGTTGTCTTCTTCTAAGGTTTATATCACACACCTAGGTGTCTTTCTTCCTACAAGACTTATCTAAGACAATTACAAATATAGAATAAAGTACAATGATGATGTGTGATAAAAAAATCTATCTTTTCCTTTTATATACAACATGTGAGGGAGGATAACATAAAACATGGAGTTACTTGAATTAACCAACAAGTTTTTCTCAATTTTAATTTCCAAGTGTCCTCATCCAAGGTGTTAACACCCAAAATGACCCCCTAGGTTGTGGGAGAGGGCAGACTAGGGTAACCACTAACCAATCTTTAGCTTGTTCTACTGACCCAACACAAACATAGAGGGATCTCTCTATAACATTCACATAATATTGGAAATCATCAAGATTGTCAATAATGAAGAAACACACCAGCATTCATCATTCAAGACAATCATTCAAAACACCTTCAGAAGGTCAGACTTTTGTAGAGCAGATTGTTTAAGGTTTTGGTAAGATAATCATAGAGAAAACTATTGGGCAATGGAGTCAAAATATGAAACATAAAACAAATAGGAGTGCTGCATGAAACATCTAGACAGAGGTAGGGTAGCAACCAGCTAGTAGTCAAAGTGATTTTTAATTGGTGAGACAGAAGAGAAAGAAACAACCCATTGATGTAAGGCATACAATAATGAATCCTACATCAACTTTAGCATAAATTTGATGGTGAAATGCTTGAAAAGAGAAGAACATAGCATATTTTTTAGGAATCCTATCCTACTACTACATTTATCCAAGCATGAAAGAATATTACAGGCTGAAATAACAAAGAAAGAGACACAGATTTACATAATAAAAAGAAAGACAGACTACTCCACCAATTACACAAGAAATCTCTAAAAAATCCACCTTCAACACTGCAATTGTATTAAGGAAAATGCTTTCGAAACAGAGGGCCTTAGCCAACTGATTTTCTCACCCTTAACTCTTCTATTACAAAATATATATATAGCTGCCTTGAGTCTCATACTCGACCTAATCATAACAGAAAATAGTTAAAAGTTTAGTGACACATCACCAATACATATATGCCACCTCTACTTTACAAAACAGAAATAGCCCTAACTACTTTTTACATCTAGCAGCATTTTACTAAATGAGACCCTATCTTATCATTTCTTTGCTGCCACCCATCAAAGGATTCGCCTATCGGCAACCCAGGTGATTTTTGGAAAGGGTACCGAGATACCATCATCATCATAAAAATGGTGTGTTGGACATTACAACTGAATACTTGCAATATGCTCCATTATCTTAAGATAGCCCTCAAAAAATGGGCTCGTTAATGCTTGCAGCCATGGCAACAAGCCATTCTCGATTCCAACCTTAATATGATGAACATGCAAAATCTGAGGCCACATATAAAACTGAGACAGATGCGAAAATGCCAAACCCCACTAGATCTCTATTTCCGGTATTCCTCCGAATTTCTGTAGAAAATCCAGCTACCTGAAAGTCCTTAAACTGCTACAAACAAAAAGAGCCAGATTATGAAAGCGATGCTAGGTCACTAGATAGATCCCCCACGCGCAGACCACCGAGCCATCTTATGCTGTGACTAAAACATTCGACTGCACCTGTGCCGAACTATGATGCGTGCCACACCCTCCATGAGCATCAAGGGATATGCAGTTGGTGTCCATTGAAGTAATTGCCACCGCCAACTATCCTTAGTTGAAGAAATGAAACGAACGAATGAACATCGGATACTGCGTAGCAGGTGTAGCTGGGTTGATATTAATTTTTCATACCTGTGAGGATACCCTGCAGGGTTTCTATGATCTTTGGCTTGGTTGGCATTATCTTGACAATCCCATCATTTCGCTGCCAGGGAGCCTTCGACTCTTTCTTCAATGACCGGGCTGCAGCATTTGAAACCAAGAACCCTACAGTTTCTGCCTCGGCTATGGAAGAATGGCGGCAGCATCAACTGTTGGGTGAAAAAATGTCAAATCTGGATGTGGATACAACAACCTTGAAAAAAATCATATTCGAGAAGGGTCGATTTCCTTTGCTACAGCAAATACCCTGGCTTCTTAGACAGATGGCGCTCTCTTCCTTATCAGATTTGGCGTTTAGGGTTTGGGAGCTTTGATACCTTGGTCACTTTAAAAGATAAATCACCTAAAATAGACGTCCTTCCTTTTATACTTCCCCAAATGGCTTTATTGCTAAAAGCAAGATGGTATCGCATGGGCTCCAAGTCGTTTCTAATACCATTTTATGTTCATGAGACGACCCTAGAGAATGACACGTGGATCAACGGTTTTCTCATCGCAAGCACCAATTCCTTATCTCCCGAGCCTTTTGTCAATGCAATGTCAACATGGACCATAGATCCCATCTGCACATGCTCCATCTTCGTTCTGCATGCAATAATCTCTAGAAAACACTGCTAAATGGTGTCCAACATGTTGATCCATTTGGTGCAACAACGGAGCTTGGGTTAATGGGCAGTACCCTTTCATCATCACTTGTCGAACATTGCAGTGATAACAGCTGACAGCGATGGAGATTGGGCGTTATCCAATATCGAATAATCAGACACCTCCATACTCTTTCCTACGAATTTATTGCGATCATCACTATCTGAAACGAATAATTGACCTAAGTCCTTCATTCGTAGGTTTTGACGAAGGGTTGAATTTGCGTTTGGAATGGCAGTGTGCAGGCTAGAATATCCATTCAACGCTCACATATTTCCTCTTTATTTTGGGGGGACTTATCCCACATGCAAAGCTGGACCAGTTACTCCACTCCTTATATATCCCAATGCTTTTATATTATTGACGTTAACAAATAAAGGAGAGGCCCTTGGTCATGGGCGATGGAGGATATGTGATGCATGGAGTTTTGTTGGCTTGGCGCTCGGTGCCATGGTGAGCCTTTGGTGTTGGGCACATTTACTTTTGCTCCACTTTTTGACATATTCATGAAAACCTAAAATTCTCCTCTACTAAAGCCGATACTTGGGTTAAAAAATTATGCCTCATCATAAAAATCATGAAAACCTAAAATTCTCCTCTACTAAAGTCGATACTTGGGCTAAAAAATTATGCCTCTCTTCATAAAAATCAAAACCTCTATAAAGTCCAACTTTGACTTTAATAAAATATCAAGCCTTTCCATAAAGCCTCCAACTTTGGCCAAAATTTACCAATGCTTTTATGCATACATGGGCTATATAATTTTATAAAAATTTAAAGTCTTTCCTCTTAAATTTTTGTTTTGGCCATTGTAGAAATTTAAAAGATCTTCTAGGTTCCTTCTCATAAAGATTTAAAGGCTTAGTTCATAAACCCATAGAGATAATAAAACCATTCTTCAATTGCGACCATGGTGTCTACACCCGAGGACAGTTTCTTCTTCTCGACCATGCTTAAAATCCCCCTGTGATGAGAAAATGCTCTAATTTTGCACCGCCAATGCTATCTAAAGAAAGTTAATCATAAAAAATTAATGGGGTGCTAACACAAGGTATTCCTCCTCTAATTGTGTGGCATGTTACCCCTCATATGACATGAGGCCTTGAACTAGTGTTGAAGTCCATGTTTCAACATGTTGCACATGGATATTTTCCTTTGGAGGTCTGTGTAGTAGATGTTGATGTATTTTCTTTCACGGAGGTTCATCTTTTTAGGGAATCACTACACATATGGAAACTTTGATATTTTACATCCATGCCTTATCTTTTTATGCATTCACATATTCGGGGGCAAGACACATTATTAAGTGTCTAGGTTTTTTCTATTAGATAAGAGTGTCATTAGAGCTACCTCAAAAGCTAACAACAGTGTGGGTAGTGTTATCATGTAGATTTGCACAAGTAAATTCACTATATAATTATAGGAAAACCAACCCTTGTCGCAGCTGACTCTTGTCATGGTTGGTGAGTCTCTATGTTTGGATTGGCGATCGGTCCCATGGTGAGCCTTTGGTGTTGGGCACATATACCTTTTGCTCCACTTTTTGACATATTCATGAAAACCTAAAATTCTCCTCTACTAAAGCCGATACTTGGGCTAAAAATTATGCCTCTCTTCATAAAAATCAAAACCTCTATAAAGTCTAACTTTGACATTAATAAAATATCAAAGCCTTTCCATAAAGCCTCCAACTTTCGCCAAATGTTACCAATGCTTTTCTCCATACATAGGCTATATAATTTTATAAAAAATTAAAGTCTTTCCTCATAAATTTTTGACTTTGGCCATTGTAGAAATTTAAAAGATCTTCTAGGTTCCTTCTCATAAAGATTTAAAGGCTTAGTTCATAAACTCATAGAGATAATAAAACAATTCTTCTTTTGCGACCATGGCGTCTACACCTGAGGACAGTTTCTTCTTCTCGACCAGGCTCAAAATCACCCTATCACGAGAGAATGCTCTAATTTTGCACCGCCAATGCTATCTGAAGAAAGTTAATTATAAAAAATTAATGGGGTGCTAACACAAGGTATTCCTCCTCTAATTGTGTGGCATGTTACACCTCATATGACATGAGGCCTTGAACTATTGTTGAAGTCCATGTTTCAACATGTTGCACATGGATATTTTCCTTTGGAGGTCTGTGTAGTAGATGTTGATGTCTTTTCTTTCAAGGAGGTTCATCTTTTTAGGGAATCACTACACATATGGAAACTTTGATATTTTATATCCATGCCTTATCTTTTTATGCATTCACATATTTGGGGGCAAGACACATTATTAAGTGTCTAGGTTTTTGCTATTAGATAGGAGTGTTATTAGAGCTACCTCGAAAGCTAACAATAGTGTGGGTAGTGTTATCATGTAGATTTGCACAAGTAAATTCACTATATAATTATAGGAAAACCAACCCTTGTCGTAGTTGACTCTTGTCATGGTTGGTGAGTCTCTATGTTTGGACTGGCGCTCGATCCCATGGTGAGCCTTTTGTGTTGGGCACATATACCTTTTGCTCCACTTTTTGACATATTCATGAAAGCCTAAAATTCTCCTCTACTAAAGCCGATACTTGGGCTAAAAAATTATGCCTCTCTTCATAAAAATCAAAACCTCTATAAAGTCTAACTTTGACATTAATAAAATATCAAAGCCTTTCCATAAAGCCTCCAACTTTGGCCAAACTTTACCAATGCTTTTCTCCGTACATAGGCTATATAATTTTATAAAAATTTAAAGTCTTTCCTCATAAATTTTTGAATTTGACCATTGTAGAAATTTAAAACATCTTCTAGGTTCCTTCTCATAAAGATTTAAAGGCTTAGTTCATAAACCCATAGAGATAATAAAACCATTCTTCATTTGCGACCATGGTGTCTACACCCGAGGACAGTTTCTTCTTCTCGACCAGGCTTAAAATCCCCATGTCATGAGAAAATGCTCTAATTTTGCACCGCCAATGCTATCTGAAGAAAGTTAATCATAAAAAATTAATGGGGTGCTAACACAAGGTATTCCTCCTCTAATTGTGTAGCATGCTACCCCTCATATGACATGAGGCCTTGAACTAGTGTTGAAGTCCATGTTTCAACATGTTGCACATGGATATTTTCCTTTGGAGGTCTATGTAGTAGATGTTGATGTCTTTTCTTTCACGAAGGTTCATCTTTTTAGGGAATCACTACACATATGGAAACTTTGATATTTTATATCCATGCCTTATCTTTTTATGCATTCACATATTTGGGGGCAAGACACATTATTAAGTGTCTAGGTTTTTTCTATTAGATAGGAGTGTTATTAGAGCTACCTCGAAATCTAACAGTAGTGTGGGTAGTGTTATCATGTAGATTTGCACAAGTAAATTCACTATATAATTATAGGAAAACCAACCCTTGTCGCAGTTGACTCTTGTCATGGTTGGTGAGTCTCTATGTTTGGACTGGCACTCAGTCCCATGGTGAGCCTTTGGTGTTGGGAACATATACCTTTTGCTCCACTTTTTGACATTTTTATGAAAACCTAAAATTCTCCTCTACTAAAGTCGATACTTGGGCTAAAGAGTTATGCCTCTCTTCATAAAAATCAAAACCTCTATAAAGTCTAACTTTGACTTTAATAAAATATCAAAGCCTTTCCATAAAGCCTCCAACTTTGGCCAAAATTTACCAATGCTTTTCTCCATACATAGGCTATATAATTTTATAAAAATTTAAAGTCTTTCCTCATAAATTTTTGACTTTGGCCATTGTAGAAATTTAAAAGATCTTCTAGGTTCCTTCTCATAAAGATTTAAAGGCTTAGTTCATAAACCCATAGAGATAATAAAACCATTCTTCTTTTGCGACCATGGAGTCTACACCCGAGGACAGTTTCTTCTTCTCGACCATGCTTAAAATCCCCATGTCATGAGAAAATGCTCTAATTTTGCACCACCAATGCTATCTGAAGAAAGTTAATCATAAAAAATTAATGGGGTGCTAACACAAAGTATTCCTCCTCTAATTGTGTGGTATGCTACCCCTCATATGACATGAGGCCTTGAACTAGTGTTGAAGTCCATGTTTCAACATGTTGCACATGGATATTTTCCTTTGGAGGTCTGTGTAGTACATGTTGATGTCTTTTCTTTCATGGAGGTTCATCTTTTTAGGGAATCACTACACATATGGAAACTTTGATATTTTATATCCATGCCTTATCTTTTTATGCATTCACATATTTGGGGGCAAGACACATTATTAAGTGTCTAGGTTTTTTCTATTAGATAGGAGTGTTATTAGAGCTACCTCGAAAGCTAACAATAGTGTGGGTAGTGTTATCATGTAGATTTGCACAAGTAAATTCACTATATAATTATAGGAAAACCAACCCTTGTCGCAGTTGAATCTTGTCATGGTTGGTGATTCTCTATGTTTTGACTGGCGCTCAGTCCCATGCTGAGCCTTTGGTGTTGGGTAGATATACCTTTTGCTCCACTTTTTGACATACTCATGAAAACCTAAAATTCTCCTCCACTGAAGCCGATACTTGGGCTAAAAGATTATGCCTCTCTTCATAAAAATCAAAACCTCTATAAAGTCTAACTTTGACATTAATAAAATATCAAAGCCTTTCCATAAAGCCTCCAACTTTGGCCAAAATTTACCAATGCTTTTCTCCATACATAGGCTATATAATTTTATAAAAAGTTAAAGTCTTTCCTCATAAATTTTTGACTTTGGCCATTGTAGAAATTTAAAAGATCTTCTAGGTTCCTTCTCATAAAGATTTAAAGGCTTAGTTCATAAACCCATAGAGATAATAAAACCATTCTTCTTTTGCGACCATGGTGTCTACACCCGAGTAAAATTTCTTCTTCTTGGCCAGGCTTAAAATCCCCCTATCATGAGAAAATGCTCTAATTTTGCACCGCCAATGCTATCTGAAGAAAGTTAATCATAAAAAATTAATGGGGTGCTAACACAAGGTATTCCTCCTCTAATTGTGTGGCATGCTACCCCTCATATGACATGAGGCCTTGAACTAGTGTTGAAGTCCATGTTTCAACATGTTGCACATGGATATTTTCCTTTGGAGGTCTGTGTAGTAGATGTTGATGTCTTTTCTTTCACAGAGGTTCATCTTTTTAGGGAATCACTACACATATGGAAACTTTGATATTTTATATCCATGCCTTATCTTTTTATGCATTCACATATTTGGGGGCAAGACACATTATTAAGTGTCTAGGTTTTTTCTATTAGATAGGAGTGTTATTAGAGCTACCTCGGAAGCTAACAATAGTGTGGGTAGTGTTATCATGTAGATTTGCACAAGTAAATTCACTATATAATTATAGGAAAACCAACCCTTGTCGCAGTTGACTCTTGTCATGGTTTGTGAGTCTCTATGTTTGGACTAGCACTCGATCCCATGGTGAGCCTTTGGTGTTGGGCACATATACCTTTTGCTCCACTTTTTGACATATTCATGAAAACCTGAAATTCTCCTCTACTAAAGCCGATACTTGGGCTAAAAAATTATGCCTCTCTTCATAAAAATCAAAACCTCTATAAAGTCTAACTTTGACATTAATAAAATATCAAAGCCTTTCCATAAAGCCTCCAACTTTGGCCAAAATTTACCAATGCTTTTCTCCATACATAGGCTATATAATTTTATAAAAATTTAAAGTCTTTCTTCATAAATTTTTTACTTTGGCCATTGTAGAAATTTAAAAGATCTTCTAGGTTCCTTCTCATAAAGATTTAAAGTCTTAGTTCATAAACCCATAGAGATAATAAAACCATTCTTCTTTTGCGACCATGGTGTTTACACCCGAGGACAATTTCTTCTTCTCGACCAGCTTTAAAATCCCCCTGTGATGAGAAAATGCTCTAATTTTGCACTGCCAATGCTGTCTGAAGAAAGTTAATCATAAAAAATTAATGGAGTGCTAACACAAGGTATTCCTCCTCTAATTTTGTTGCATGCTACCCCTCATATGACATGAGGCCTTGAACTAGTGTTGAAGTCCATGTTTCAACATGTTCCAGATGGATATTTTCCTTTGGAGGTCTGTGTAGTAGATGTTGATGGCTTTTCTTTTACGGAGGTTCATCTTTTTAGGGAATCACTACACATATGGAAACTTTGATATTTTATATCCATGCCTTATCTTTTTATGCATTCACAGATTTGGGGGAAAGACACATTATTAAGTGTCTAGGTTTTTTCTATTAGATAGGAGTGTTATTAGAGCTACCTCGAAAGCTAACAATAGTGTGGGTAGTGTTATCATGTAGATTTGCACAAGTAAATTCACTATATAATTATAGGAAAACCAACCCTTGTCGCAGTTGACTCTTGTCATGGTTGGTGAGTCTCTATGTTTGGACTGTTGCTTTTCCAATTACAGGGGGTGTCTCTAGAATTCATATACTCTGCTTTGATACAAAAATATGCATAGATAAGAAAGAAAACATTGTACTAAAACTCCCTCTTTTACTGTCCTAAAACAATTAAGAACAAGGGTTATTTCAAGGACTGAATTTAAATTATTGAGAATAGATTTTAGAAGTAATTATAATAGGAAAACAAATAGAATGAAGTGAAAGAATTGTTCCTAAGTGAAGAAAGAATTAACTGAAATGGGCAATTAAACAGGTCTGATATATAGCTATGGGTAATATGTTCTGCTCATCGCTGCACATACATAGACGCTTCGATCTAAAAGGGTCATCTCAAGGTTGCTCAACAAACAAACTTGAAATTGAAGAAACAACAACTCTCAAGGATATGGATTTGGACTTTGTATTTTACCTTGAGCCGTATTGACATTGAGCACTTGTAACGAAAGTTCATTTATCCTATGTTTATGTTGTTATTGTTATGTGTGCATTTTCCTTTGCTTTTGATCGGTGAACATAATACATTCAAGGCTTTTAACTTTTATACATCCTTAATGTGTTTGGATTCTGAATGTTTTTGGCATATTTGAATGCTAGCCTCTTAGGGTTGGCAAGTAAAAGTACCGATGGATAACCCCTTAATAATATTAGATGACAGATTTTATCATTGAATCAAAGTGCATAATCCTTTTCATTTGAATTTAGACATCCTTAAAAGACGTTGAATGTGCCATAAGAGTGATGCATTCAAGAAAAGGCCTGCATTTTCTTTGTGTGAAACCGTTGATTCATAATCGAATTGGTTAGATATAATCTTGTGACTTTGTTCTCCATGTGCCCTGACATATAAAAACTTGAAATTTTAATTTTTTTTTTGGAAATTGTATTTTTATTATTAATGTACAATATTTAGTGTTTTTGAATTGTAAATGGAACCCACCTGGAGGAGGAAACATGGAGTAGAAATCTTACAGGAAACAACAAAATATGTGGGAAACATCAGGAAATGGGGAAG
Organism: Larix kaempferi; assembly: GCA_027924585.1. Taxonomy (NCBI): domain Eukaryota; kingdom Viridiplantae; phylum Streptophyta; class Pinopsida; order Pinales; family Pinaceae; genus Larix; species Larix kaempferi. The sequence goes on along the minus strand of BSBM01001356.1, from coordinate 274,737 downwards.
TCTCAAGATTGTACAACCTAATTGGGCCTAATGGTTAAGGTCACAGGTTCAATTCAAGAGGGGGTAGGTTCTTTACATTTTAAGAAAGATGTTGTTTGTGGATATTTGTGTGGGGTTTACAAGGTACCAAGAACCTCATTCTCACTTATGGGATTGATATTGCGGTGATCTGTACTTCCTTGACATATCTCAATGCCTAAATGTGTTTTATAGATTAAGTGGGCCTAACAGTTAAGAACATGTTATCTACTTGGAGGTCACAGGTTTTATTACGTACATGTTTAAGAAAGTTTTTTGTGGATATTTTCATGGATCTTGCAAGGTACCATCAACCTCATTCTCACTTATGGGGTCGAGAGGGGTGATCTATATTTCCTGTACAGACCTCAGACCTCAATACCCAAAAATGTTAGCCTGGTGGGTTGGCTCGAGTGGTTTTGTTGTGAATGGAAAATAGGAGGTCATGGGATAAGGTCCCTGGGATGGACACCTCGGTGAATATTGTAGGCCTCACTCAATGTCCTTGTTGGGTTAGGTTTCCAAAACTAAAACTGAATGGTTTATCTTACCATCCTCGAAATCAAGGGAAGTACCTAGAGGGTCTCATGTGATGTGCATTCCACTGGAAAAGAATAAAAGTAGGGAAGTCTCAAGAAAGAAGAAAGGAAACTAACATCAAAGAGTAATATCTTTGACTGTTTAGACTATTTATTCATCATTCGTACATAGTTTCGTACATAAGTTGTGTTAAATCCTAATACATAGATTGATAGAATTGCCACTGGCATCTTTCATATCAAGTTTGAAATATCAAATCATGATTTAGAATTTTAGATTCATGTCAAATTAGGAAGTTGTGCCATATTATCATAAATCTAATAAAATGACTAATGTCACCATCGTAATTTAGAGAATATGCTTGTTATTGTGCCTAAAAAATCACTATCTTTTAAAAATTGGCGGCTAACTATTTTTCATTGTTTATGTATTAGTATTCTTATGGCTGTACACGGCTTAGTATTCTTATGGTATATTGTAGTTCAATAATATAGGTGTTAGGGAAGCTTCCAGCAATGGTATGAAACTGCCTGGAAATTTATGAGCTTTTGAGAAATGTCTTGATAGCAGATCAAGTATCGAATGGGTTTCTGTAGTAAAAAATCTGCTTGGCCTGATTGGAAATGGCTTCCGGGACTGATACTCGAACAAAATAACATTATATTAATTGCCCATATTCCAATTTTGCTTGGGAAATCTAGGTTTTAGATTCTTTTGTCGTATGGATGTCAATATGAGATTCTTGTTTGGATTATATCCAAACATATCCAACCATAAGTTATATTCTATTTCAATCTAAAATTTTATAGTAATTAGGTTGAAAGGGTTTTTCATATTGTTATATTTTTCACATAGGCAATTATATTTTAAGAGTTAGACCATTTTTAGAATCCTTTGTCTATTGCCATTTTTATTTTTCAGAAGCTCATCTAAACCTTTTAAAATATGTTTTATCTATGTAAAGATTCTAACAAGACGTTTGTGCTGATAGAATGTGTACTGCTACAAACAAACTGAGCATGACTGCAAATTGTTGGAAGATGAGAAAATTATGGACTATAGTCTTTTACTTGGTGTTCACCTACAAGCTCCCCAGTTTCCTGCCAACTTTTCACCAGGGAATTCTTGAAACATTCCTCATTCAGTTGATGCAATTTTTGAAACATCGAAGTTTGAACTTGAAGGTAAGCCTTTACTCCAAAAACATGTATACTAGATTCAGTCATTGTCATCTACACTTATGTTTAATTCTTTCACCATTTGAATTCCAATTGTCTATATTTTTTTCACTTGATGTGCCACATACCAAACTTTGTTGTTTTTGTTGCCATAAACTTGAGTTTCATCATTTCGAATTTCCTTTAGTTTCAAATTATAGTATCAAATTACATGAAGATATTGTAGCTCTACTTTAGAAGAAAATGCTCCATTGAGATTGATGCCTAGTGGGAGAAAAATACAAAAGGATCTGTCACTATGACTCCATTTTTATTTTTGCTTTTTTACAATGGGTCTTGGTGATAAAAATACACATTTTTCTTATATATTGAATTTGTAGTAATGAATTTTCATTTGATTCACTTGAAATTATGTTATGCAAATATCTCATTTCCTATCACAATGTTGCAAAAATTTCCTAATTCCCATAAGTTACTTGGCAAATCTACATGATAACACTACCCACTTTGCACACATATATATGCAGATCCAATCTATATGGGATTGATTATCATGATTACAGGACTGCTCACATTCTGTTAGCGCACATGTTGAGGTCCTCCTATTTTCAGGAGATTCATCCCTTATACAAAAATTCTCCAACTTTTCAAGTCCTATATACCTCTTGATTAAGTCAACATTTTCTTGCAATGCTTTCATCTCACCAAAATGTAGCTTCACATCTGGGGCCATGGCCTTAACAACAAGTTTTTCATACTTTTTGAATCTCAAAAAATACATGCACAATTTAATAATTATCTTAAAGTCAAAAAGTTGTCCAATATAAATTTCCTTCAAAGAAGTTGATATGTCTTGTTCATGAGAAAAAGATCAACTTCCCTTATCATAATTTTCTTGGAGAATATTCAAGCACTCTTCTTCGCAACCTTCACACTTTTCTGCAACATAGAGTAATCCTATCGTTGGATTTGAAACATACAACTCAAACCATGTTGAGTCACTCGAAATGGAAGGTCAAGGTTGTGAGGGAGAATGAGCTACATAAAACACTCTTAATAAAGATATGAAACACAATCCAAAGTTGTGTAAGGGTGATGAATTTGCTAATGAAAACTGCACCAAATTTTTAGACTGTGGAAGGTTTGTGTGTTTGTTGGTTCTCAAATATTCAGAAGACACCTGCATTTGTCTCTCATGCACATATTTTCAAACATCGTACTCCAATTATAAACAATCCTCAAAACAACAGAAACCACAAGTGTTTGACAAGATTATTGTCGAAAATTTAAATGACCAAAACACATCTAGAGTCTTAAAAACATTTAGAGGTTCTGAGTCTCGACTGACAATAGAGATTAAATGCACTTTCAATGTTTACAAGACAAGTCATATTGCCTTTATATTTATAAAATATATATTTCTTGTGTTATATTGTTTTCACTATATGACATATGAGTTATTTTGCTATTAATTTTATTATGTTTTAGTCTTTGAGAAAGTGATGTATGTAATTTGAATCTTTGGCATTTTCTTTCTTATTATCCAATAGGCAATATTCTACCAGAAACTTGGAGAAGAAACCTTGGTACTTCAAATTCTAGCCTTGCAAGTCAAAATCTACTCAAATGGTAATGCATGAATAGATTTCCAAGTTATATGTGTAGGTGTATAGTTTATCATATGGATGGCTGTTAGCCTCACACATTGTTTAATTTCCGTTTGCAGTGTGAAGTATTCCCAGTTGAATGTGGACGAGTCAGAAACACACTTTGTGCGTCTGTTAGATGATCAGACATTTTAAACTATTTCATCATATTAACTTGATGCTTATGAAAATGGGTGTTCCATCCTCGGTTCATTTTCTGATGACAACAATGCCTATTATTGCATTGGGAAAACATATGTCTTGCCTGAGGAGAACGAACCTAACAAGGCAAGCTTTGAAACTTCTGCTTCTTCTTTTATAAAATCACTCATGCTTGCTCTTCTAATTCTCTCATTTTTTATAGGGTTTTATTACAATTTTATGAGAATAGTAAATACAACAAAAGTTCATGCTAGATGGATGTCTTGTACTTCCCATGCAACAGTCACTTTCACTTTTTAAAATCTCAGTCAATTGTTTGAGGGTAATTCACATATGGAGAGTGATCAAACAAAAAGAAAGTATTTGGATGTCAGGAAAAAATTAGATACTGATCCAAGGAAAACAATATATTGGGTACGATGTTTGTCAAAAAACATTACTAAACACATCTAGGAGCAACTTTGAAGGGTCTTTTGTGCATAACTCTCAGTACTTGGGATATTCTTGGGACTTAAATACCTCGTGAATGAGTGATGAGGTGAGAAATTATAGTTTGGAAAATTCCTTGTAGCATTGATTGTTGCTCAAAACATATTGTCTCACACTTGTTTCGTTGACAAGTGTCACAAGCTGTGAAAATTTTTTGGATGTTTATTTTCATGCCTTCCCAAAATAAGTGCTTAATTCTCTCATAGGTTTTATGAAAACCCAAGTGACCTGCATTGGGGGATGAATGTAACTCTAAGAAGTAGTGCCTCAAGGATGAATTGGGTGCTAGAAAAATGCACTCATTATTGTTAATGATAGTGCAGTTGTGATATCCCTGCACTATGATTTACAAACAAGTAATCAACAAGGAGGGAGCATGCCCACCAGAATTTGAACTCCCGTACCCATAGTAGGCCTGAATATTTGCATTCAAATTCATTTCTTTTAACACTTCCAGGTCTCGTCGATATATCGATGAACATTAGTGTAGGCCATAGAAACTCTTACCACGCAAGTGGTGAACCTACCACAAAATTTTGTGAATCAATGCGTGGATACTGAGACGATGATTCATGGAAATATACAATTGTTTCCACGTAGGTGTTGAACCTGCCACGAAAATTTGTGAATTGGTGCGTGGATACTGAGATGATGGTTCGTGGAAATGTAAAATTGTTTCGATGTAGGTGCTAAACCTGCAACAAAAGTTTATGGATCTCTGCGTTGATATTAAGACAATGATTCATGGAAATATAAAATTGTTTCCACGCAGGTGCTAAACCTGCAATGAAATTTTGTGAATCGATTCGTGGATACTGAGACGATGATTCGTGGAAAAGTAAAATTGTTTCGATGTAGGTGCTAAACCTGCCATGAAATTTTGTGGATCTCTGCGTGGATATTGAGATGATGAATCGTGGAACTATAAACATGTTTCCATGCACATTCGTGGAACTTGTTGATGCTGAATGCCGATATAGCGACGAAACTTCGTGGTAGGATTCATCTTCCATAGATATGAGAACTGTTGTGTAGTTGACATGTGCTCACCAAGAAGCATTTCTATTGCCACAATGGGGAATTGTCATCCCTATATCCATGAAAGCTGTTCCACGAAAAAACGAAACCCCAATCGTTGCAATAGGGACAAAAATTCATGGCAATTACATCGCAAAATCGTGGCAAATTTGACCATATGTACTAGTGACCTGTTACACCTAAATATCGTCATCATGAGACCCATGCCAACTCAATGCCTTGATCCATGAATTCTCTTTGATGAAGAAGTCATTTAGAGCAAGTTGATTCCCTTTATCCACAATGTCTAGTTTGGCCGATGGAGGTTTTATTTGAACAAGAAGCACCCAACTAGGTTAGGAACAGGGTGCAGTCTGGTAGACTGCACCAGTGGCTCAGGTTGCCTTTGTGTAGCCTGTGCTTCCCTTCTTTGGTGCAAGTTTCCCTCATGCAGCTTGTGCTAGGATTGGCTAATTTGGATAAAGGTGGCTTTTGAGCAATTTATAGAAGTTGGACGAGGTGGATCCCTATCCCTAACTCCTTGGTGAGTTAGCCTACAGTTCCCTAACCTCAAGGGAGGATCCGTTATCCCTCTCCCAATGATCTTCAACCTACTCTATCCACTTGATCCTATAAATACAAAGCTCCTCTCCATTCAAAAGAGAGGAAGTCTATAGCACTAACATGTTGGTGGAATTAGCCTAGCTAATCCCTATTTATATCTTGGGAGGCATACATTTACTTTGGAGGAATTGGCTTGGCTTGTTGGAGGAGGATTGCTGCGTTAAGACTTGGGTTGTAATGATCTATCTACTTTGTATTTCTCACTCTTTATACAGTAATATAAACTCTTTCCGTAAATTTCCATTGCGTTGATGATGTTTATAATTTACTTCCTTAACTATTTACTTAGATCTATTAGTGTTTAGATATGTTTTAATCCTTGTTTTGTCTCTACATTTTTTGAAAGGTCTTGCAGCTATGGATCTGACAACTGCAAATCTTGGAGCAATAACAATGAGAAAGATCTACAAATCTGAAGGTAAGACATCTAATTACTCGATCTCTAATCTGATCTAAGAAAGTAGCTTTATGTTATCTTCCTATTTCTTCTAGATTCACATTGAACTAGGGATATCTGGCTCATGTCCACTCGAGTAGATTGTCCAATAACAGAATCCACAATGCCATCAGCATGTGTCCAAGTTTTTTCTTTCAAAGATCAATGTTTGACCTAGGTGCATCGGGTATGATTTCATAAAAGATCCCAAACTATGCATAAACCAAGTCAAGTTGTTGGGTCCTTAGAATGGCTTCTTCCTCATAATTAACCCCAGAAGTTGATACATCTTTAGAGACTTAAGATAATAGTGATTTCAAGAACCACTTCAATAGGAATTCTGGGGGAATCTCAGACTTAATGAGTCATTTATGTCTTCTTCTCCACTCCTGAGTATGGTCAGATAAATGAGTGGCCTTGTTCTATCTAAAAGTAGAAATAAGATCTGTACCGACATCATACCGAACAGGAAGTTGGAAATGGTTCAAGAAGACTGTCGCCAAATCACAAAATTTGTTATAAGCTGTAGCCGATAAATCAATAGACCATTTGGCTACAACACTAGTCAAGGTCCTTTGAAAGAGCCTGAAACGAATTGAGTCATCATTTAGCGAGTTAGAGGAGCACCACAGATGAAAATTCGTGACATGGTCTCTTGGGTATTCACCAGTCTTTCCTTTAAACTTTGCAATGCCTAAAGGGAGTTTGGTTGGGACCAGAGGCCAAGAAGGATTATGTTGCACAATGTTATTCATCAATTTTGAAATATATTGTAAATTAAAAGTTGCCAAGAAAGCTAAACAAGGCCCAGTCGATGGAATTGGGTTTTGTGGAATCTGGTAAGGAGAACTTCCAAAGCCATAACTCCCATAAGGTTGATTGGGGTTTCCCCCAACCATCAGTTGCAGTGAAAAAGTATTTTGAAAATTGGTCCAACCGTACGATAAGGGATTACTTCCTTGAGTCCCAGTCCATTGTGGTTGAGTTTAAGTGCTTCCAAATGGAATATAAGTATTGCTACCTCCTCCACCTAAAAGAGAAAAAGGAGCACTCCCTACAACCACATTTTAGGTTTACACATTTGTTGACTGTACATTAAATCCTTTAAAGGGATTGAAAGTCTGTGTTGGTACAATGGAAGGGGTAGGAATTGAGCCCGCAAATGGTGCATAAGGGGCAATATGCCCTCCATGCCATTGAAAACCTTGATTAAACAGAGCTAAGCTGGGATTGACCTAAAACTTTTAAATAAAAGGAGAGGATGTAAATGGGACCGTGTGTATCCCTAAAAAAGTAATATTTGATGAGCCAACGGTGGACCCAAAAGGAGTAGAATTCAGTGTGAACTGAGTATTGGATGTTACTGATGGTCCAACATTCAAGCTGAAATAAGTACTTAGAAAAGAAGACATTTTCAATGCGTTTGGTGTCGGTGTAGTAACATGTGGAGGATACAAACCTCCAATCCTAATAGCTGATGTGCGAGTCTGTGGAACTTCCGACACATCTCCTAATTTATCCATATTAGGTCCAGGTGTGAATCTATATACACTTAATTCAGGTTTTCCTATAGAAACAACTCGTTCTAACAAAGGATCGTTTGGTCCAGTTAATGGACGATTGAAGATTCTTGTGAAATATTTAGTTGGAAAATATTCAATCTCAAAGCTTTGTGAGACCGGTGCATTTTGTGTAATGATTTTGGGTCTTATAGGAGTTTCACTTATACCTGTGATTTCAAAAGAACCATGAGATTTAGTTATGCATTATTGAGGTGGTGGTGGAGGCTCCACTGTGAGTGGAGGAATGTTTTCAAACCTTCTTGACCTGTGAAGAGGTTGGTTCTCCACACTTGCAACAAAACTATTCTAAGTGTTAAACCTAGGGGTCGCTTGAAAAACAATAAGCACAGAGCACACCACTATAAAAATTTATAAAGTGATCAAGACCAAAGAAACATATAATCTCTCAAAGGAAAGTCTGGGATGATTAGGGCCCAGAACAAACCAGTAGAGTAATGAAAGATAGTTTCCCAAGGTCCACAATAAAGAGTATTCGGGTGCAATCATTTGAATCACCAACTGCCCTCCCAAATAAATGCAAGGGATTTCCTCCCATGGATATCCAAGGTACAATGTAAATAACCATCCACTGTCACCTATGAATAATCCTAGTGGTCAATATACTAAGGCTACCATCAATGTAAAAATATTCTGGGGGGACAGCCATAGGTCGAACCAACACGCATGGGTAGGGTAACTAAGCCTAAAATCCAAAAGCACAAAAAGGTTCTAATGGATCCTTGTACGCGTATCAGTTCTGGTAGATGTTTGATTGAAAAGAGGGGGGTATCCCCAACTATTCAACCTCACATGACCTCATGCTTAACTTCAGTTTGAGTGGAGCTTCTTGGCACACCTTTTACAATGGTAGATTTACCTAAAGATAGTCTTACTACGATTTTGAGTTTAAAATTATCTTGGATAGTTTAAAGTGATCTAATCCAATATCCTAGCCTAAGCTAGTTGGTTTGTGTACCTTACGTAATATCCCTCTTAAGTGTCCCTATTATTTTTGTAAATGGAAAAGAATATTGTATTTGTTTCTGGGGAGGAGCTCAAGGCTAAGGCCCCACCAGAAAAACCTTAGAAGTTATAAGTGTCATCGTCATAGATTTAAGAGGGGGGTTTCTCGTCGCAACCTTCCAATAAGTTATAGGGCTTATATTGTTTTCATAAAGATAACTATGATTTAATGATTCTAAATAGACCTAAGACAGTTCATACATAGGTAGTACCCTGACCTCGATAAATGATACCAAGGGAATAGGTTGGGAATATCTACATATTACTTTTTAGCTTATATTTAAAATTATTTAGCATCACTCCTAGGATGTTATACGAGGATCTCTCTCTCTCTCTTTATATATATATATATATATATATAAAATACCCTTGGTAAAACATACCAAGGAAAATTTATCAAGAAGCTTGAACTAGAAGAACAATTGAGAATTTAATTTTAGCTCAACTATGGAGATATTATTTAATCATTACTATAAGGATGCAATTTAGTGGTTAATAAGAACCTTATTCAAACAAAAATATACATAAGAAAATATAGATGCTACATTTCATGCACTATCCATGTCTATAAAAAATATATATATATGGGCTATTAGCATGTACTTAACTTTAAGTTATACTATTGAGATATAAGATAATATTACAATGATAAATAAATATATATATATTTATATATATACATTAATCCTACACCTACTTAAAGTGTTAGAGAACACTAGTAGAGCTAGAAGAAGCTTAGCTCCTTTGTTGGTATACTAGTATACTAGAAGATAAATAAAATTATATTTATTATATATATAAGTTTGAATACAATAAAGTTTAGAATCAAACCTTAAAGAGTTAATGAGTGTTAACTCACTCATAAACCCACCTTTACCTATTCGAGTAGGTATGGTAGACGTAGGAGGACTCTTATCTCTTCCTTTTGTATAACTTTTTAAATTAAAGAGAGAGGCCGAGCAAGATAGGAGACATATTGCTTGCTTCAGTGAGTGATATGTCTCCTATCACATTGTGTGGGGATATTTTTCCTCTGCTATCGTAAGTTAGATCGCCGACAGGATTAGGTGCATAAGTTGAACCCTGTCTAGTTGGTGTATATACATATGTTATCTTTGTTTCAATTATTTTTATTTGACGGTTGTTTACTAAATCTTGCATCATGCCTATAATAAGTGATAGCTATACAAATAATGAATAAAGATTCGTTGGGGCTATCTAAAAGCATTCCTTTTCTTTTAATATAAATATCCCTAGGAGCGCTAGCTAGTATATAAATATTTATTACAAAGGTAAAGTCTTTCTGTAACCTATGTTGAGGTAAATGTGTATACCAGCGATTGATTATATAAAATAGTACAGAGATAGATTCTTGTACTTATGTTGATTCTGGCATAGTATGTCCCAAAAATGCTCTCGCCGAGGGAGGTTTGGGAAAGTGGAAAGTGATGAATGCGACAGTTGTGTTGCAGATGTAAACCTTTATTTTTGATAAATATTATATAATGTGACAGTTCTTGTAGACTTAGCCCATAGTTTTGGGTGAACCACTTATATGTAGGATTTATAATGGGTTTTGTTGTTCATGTATAAGTGTTATTTAGTCAAGTGATTAGTTGTTAAAAGATGATTCATGATATTTCATGTTGTTCATGTAGGGATCATATAGATGTATTTAATTTTTTCAAGCAAAAGTGAGTTTACCATTAATGGTTAATAATTCCTAAGGATGTTCCAGGTAAAGATATTAACGTTCGAGTATGAGCTAATGTGTGGTTTCAACTTATATTGTTATCAATTGTGTTAAAGAAAAACACTATAATTAAATATAGTGTGTAGTTTCCAAGGATACATAAGAGTTGTATATGTATTTCATAAATGATAGGTAAATTGACTTGTATAAGTATTGAGTACCTTTTTGCATTGGTAAGCAAGGTTTAAGAATATTAATTGTAGGGAAAATAAAAGTAAATGAGTGTACAGGTTGATCTCCTTTTATCGATGTAAGAATTGTGGATTTTTTGTCCTTTTCATAAATAAGTTTCATTGTGGAAATCTTTTATGTTAACTTATTCCATAAAAAAATTCTCTGAATACTAACTCTGTTGATTGGGTAATGTGACACCCTAGAAAGGAAAGTTACTAATGATTTTTAATTTAAAAATTCTTTAAGGGCTTTACTTACTCAAAAGTGAGTGGTTTGTGTGCAAAGGTGGTTGCAACTTGAAACAAAACTAAATAAAGCATATAGCATGCAACTTTATTTTTACAATTTCATTTTCATTTATCTTTCAAAAAAATAAAGACATGAAAAGTAAACTTAAAATCTAACAAATGTTTATTTTTTTTTCTTTTTGAAGAAATAGTATATATAACTAAAACTAAAAAAACAAATGCCTTCGCTTAAGTAAAGTACTTGCTTGTCAAAATTTCCTCTTTAACAAAAAGAAAATGGAAAATAAATATGATAAGACAAAGATAATAAATGATGGAAGTAAATATGACTATACGCAGACCTATCAAACTCAGAAGAATAACCCTCTTAATATTTCCAAAGATAGCAAATCCACTAAGTTCTTCTGACAAGCAAAAAATAACTCGGTTTTGGAAAAGAGACACTAAATCAAACTGACCTAGCTAAAAAAGTATACAATCAAAGAATATATTAGAATTTCAAGAAATGAGTCATCAAAGTGAAAAGACTAAAGTGTCAGCGAAACAAAGGTGGACTTGAAACGAACTACGTGACTGAGACAAGCAAACCAAAGAAAACTAAATTAAGAAACCTCAGAAATTTATAAAATCTCAGTACAAACTCTTAGACAAGTACAAGAAGTCAAAAGACTTTCAGAGAAAGCTTTCACTCACCAAGAACAAACCAAAAAATGAAACCCTAACCCTAAAGTGAAAACCCTCACGAGAAAACTGCGACTATATGTAAACACACCTCGTGGGTACCCGTGGGTCTTCAAGTAGACAACTCCTTGGTGCAGGGAAAAAGTTGTAACTGTAAGTATGGCACAGTTGCGAGGATGTGTAATAGACCCGAGCTTCTTAGTTAGTAAATTTTGCGAATTTTTAACATTTCCATAACATTAGAGATCTCCACGCATGAAATTCATCTGTGTTAAGGACTAGAAGCCCGCCATTCTTGCATCGACACAATCATGATTAGTGTCCATAAATAATTGCATAATCATTTAAGTGAATCATCCCAATAATTAATACTCTTATAAATACGACTAAAATTCCAACATACTTCCATCAATACAGTGACGACTAGTTAAATTGAAATGTTCCCCATACATAAACATAATTTCATCTTTCCTACAATCAATAAATTGGCAAACCTTACTTACCTATTGATGTTCCAATATCAACATCACTTTTCTTATTGTTTTAAGAATCATATATATAACTTTTTTTCGTACTTGGGACGATTTCATTTCAAGCATACACTTTATTTAATAATAGAATATTTCTTCAACTCATCGATAACTATACAATTTATCTAACATACCAACCTATATTCAAGCATTAACATCTTTAACTCGAAACACAATCATGGAATTCTTACCCATAGTAGTAAGTTGAATTTAGACTATAAGTAGATCTATGAGGTAATCACGTGAACAATATGAATAATAGATATTATCCTTTACCAAAGATACACTTGACATAAGTACATTTATTCATAAGCAACACAACCATTAAAATCACGCACATGAAACATACCATATGTACGTGGTTCTCCCAAATCTATGGGGTACGTCCAAAAGGAAAAGCCATATCTTTTCTATTAATCAAAGGGTGAGGCTACATTCCGCAACATAGTGGCTGCAATAGTTCCACTTGATCAACTACTCTCTCATATAAGGCATTTTTTCCAGATGTGCCCATGAACATCAAGACAAATATAAAAGTCTATTCCCTGGTAAAAAATATCATCATAAAGCTATCTCTCTAACCCTTATAAGTCACTGAATTCTAGACTACTCTCAACACAATCACACAACATATCTACATATGTCTTGTTTAGTTGTTTATAGGTTATTAGTATTAGTGTATGTAATATTTTATATACATATATAAACTATTGTGGAAGAATATCCACATCCATACCATATCGACTTGCACAATTATCTGATTTCTTTAACTTCATCCCTTTTCACCAATCAAGATCTTACCCTCTCGCTAAAATATCACCATCATAACCAAATTCCACTGTATAATAACTAATCCATTAATTATACAACTTTGTGATAGCTAACCATCATAAATTTACTTTCATTAATAATCTAATAAATTGTTCAATGTGTTGTTATGTCTTTTGTATGACTCCAAACATATACATTGCATATTTTAAAATTTGAATATCATCTTGGATAAGCACCACATGTTTTGGTATTAAAAGTGTAGTTCAACATAGTCAAATCACAAGTCAACCTAGGCATCCTGTTCTGACTTGTCATTCGAGAGCTATTTTGTGCATACTAGCAGGAATCACACGAAAACTATCACAGTGGAGGATAAGAAAGTAAGGCAAGAACCAAACTGGAGGTTGGCTCTCTGCTAAGGTAAAAAAAAACATATAGTGATGCCTGGGTCTCTTCCGATCTAGATATAGGTAGAGGCGCTTTTATCTAGAAGACTTCTGGAGTCACTCGTGAGGAATTCCTATCACGATTTCATTTGGAGGGTTTTGATGCAGTTTTTCCAAATAGATCTCTATCACGTTACTTACAGAGTTTTCACATTAACCAAAGGGTACAATGAATCACATTCTCTACCTACACAGAAATTTTGGTGTTTGCAAATGAAGAACGCACCACAGGGAGGCTTCGAGCTCGCACTGGGTGATTCCAGAAGGAGTTAAACTATACAGTTTATGCACAGGGTAAAAGTTTGATGCAAAAGAATCCAACTATCATGTTTCATACCGAGGGTTTTGAACACAGTTTTCAAAGAGAAACAAATCGTATCTCTATCGTGCAGGGTATGATGATCGCACAAAAGGGAGGCTTCGAACTCACACGGTATGGTTCCAAAAGGAGCTACACTATTTGGTTTATGCACGGGGTAACAACGTGATACAAAAAGAACGACTAGGGCTGTACACAATCGCTTGAAGCGTTTTTCAACAAAGCCTAGCAAGAAAACTATCCTATGGTTTTCTTTCACGGAAACTTCAGTGTGTTGAAGAAACATAACTTTATCACAACAAAGCAGGGGTACAGGAATCACTTACACCATATATTTATCACAAGCTATCCAAAACATTATTGCCCAGTTCGCATCTCTGCTACCAACATTGTAACCGCCATTTCTATATCGCAACAATTGCTTATCAGCTACAAGTTTTTCAACCATCGATCAATACCAGATCTCCCTCCTCTTCCACAACAACGATTCCCTCTCTTGTTGAGATCATTTTCCTATTCTCTCTAGGTAACTCGATTCCTACCACCATTTGGCTAAGCTCCTTTACTATGCAGGGATGCTGCTCATCTAATACGTAGACCTTATTACTCCAATACGTAGAGAGAGTCCTCCCCTCTGAGGAGAGGGTCAATCTCTCTAATCCCTATCTTGATTTCGAGCAGAAGCCTTCCCCAATATGCATACCCGAGGAGTTTTCCAATAAACATAGATCCTATAATGGCTCCAAAACCCCCCCCATACCCAGAGATACTGCACCTCTATTATACCCCAAAGTTCCCTTGGAAAAACTGTCTTCCTCGGTCATGATTCTCTCCACAATGAGTCTAATCCCATGCTAGGGACATTAATGCCAAATGGAAACTACTACAGTGCTTCCTCAGTGTTATGGTGACAACTCCCCAAAATTACTTAGTCTCAGTGTAATTATCGTTTCCCTCCATCGAGAGGTGTTTTTTTTAGGTAAGCTCACCACTTGGAGGTTGTAGTATTCATCCAAATGCCAAGTGGTAGGTACGGACTGCCATCATGGAATTCAAACCAATGTTTAAGGTAATCAATATATAGATCTGTATAAGCTAAAGGTTTAAGACTATCGAATATATATATATATACTCACATATATATAACAAAGCTTTCTCCAATGATAATCAAAACAATTGAATATATATATATATATATATACACATATAACAAACTTTCACAATATATGTTATAGTATACTAATAGTAATTTATTGATGAGTTTACACAAGTTATGCTTCTTTGATTATGAGCATTATTATTGAAACAAAGTCTATATATATATATATATATATATATATATATATATGTATATATAGTTGTTTACATATATCCCTAAACATAGAGAGAGAAAAAAATGATCCCTCACATAACTTGGGCTCATTTTAGAAGCTAATGTTAAAAGATAAAACTTATCAGAAGGTTTGCGGCTAGAAGTCCCTCTCCTCAACCTTAGGCGAGGTTACTTATAAGTTTACGGTTCAAGTAATTTACCTTTATTCCTTCAACTTTTCTTACGCCATTGGGATAACGTTCGTTATAAGTTCTTTTTAATTTCTTTCTGGCCACCCTACCTTTCACCTCCATTCCCCTTAGTGGACTTAGTTGCTTGTCGCTTAGTTATGTCATCATCCTTTAGTCTCCTAAATTTAGAACTTAGGAATTTAAATCACATAAGTTACAAGGTTTATTGGTGGGGCCTTCGCCTTGAGCTCCTCACTAGAAACTAGTACAATAATCAATTATATTTACAAAATAATAGGGTATTAAGGAGGGATATTACATCCTCCTCCCCTTAAGAATAACACGTCTTCGGTGTTCTTGTCTTTTCAACAGTTTGTCTCCTACTCTTGAGCCTTCCTTTGCTCGCTTTATCTTTCTGTCTTGGTCCTCTTCATACTTTCACGATTTTGCACAAGCTGTTATTGCTCATAACCTGCACTTTTTTGCAACAAAACCGGGTCGTCCAAAATATGTTTAGTCAAACATGTCATTAGTTCATAATCCAATTCAGAATATAAACAATGAGTCCTTTTACAACACAACAATTGTTATACATGAAACATCTCCTAGCCTTGTTTTGTGCTTTTATCATCATACAAAAACATAATACCAAATTCTCATGGGGGCTTCACTAGAAGGCAATATAATATCACGTTCATTCATATTGCAATATTAAATATTAATGAAAACCTAAAAATTATATTGCTTATATATTAAAAGGAAAAGGGTTTTTTTAATTCAATGTAACAATACAAAAATACTTTGGGGTCTTTTTTATATGGGTGGGATGACGAATATCTTCCAAATGGAGATGGCGGGATTATAGGCAGATGAGAAATCGAGTTGAGGCAAGGATCGGGGTTACTAGCACACAGGGAAATCACGTCTTGAGGCATGCTTGAGGCCATGGGTTTCATGGTGAAGTGGGTTTCCAGTCAATCATAGTCAAGAGATAGCGGTCATTGATAGCCAATTGTTACCAATAGCACTCAGCCAGTTGTTACAAATAGCCTTGGGAGGATCTAATCCTCCAGGGCCTGTTATAGGCCCTCGATAGGTCTTGGGGGCTTGAATACCCAACCACTCGTGCCTATTATAGGCCTTGGGAGGTTTAGTCAACCTCCTAGAGTTTGTTACAGGTCCTAGGGGTTAGATACCTAGCCCACAAAAGGCTTAGTCAACGATTGGGGAACTGCAACATGCAATCTAAATGTTGTACTATGTGCATTGGCTCTAGTGACATACAAGAAGTGATCTCCTATCTCTTCATTAGACCATTAGATGTTGCAAATCATAATGATATGTGGTTGAGTAATTGCATTGTGGGTGAAGTAATGTGCATCCACAATATACATCGAAAGAAGCAAGGTGCATTGTAGAATCCATGTGGGGTCATAAGAGAGGTATCATATCAATATACTAGGTAGAAATATAAAGGGTTATAAAAAATGTTAATGAAAAACTTGATACATACAATATCTAGTGAAAATAGGGGTTTTTTTAAATTGGGAAGGCATATTGGGAGGGGGTGAAAAAAATGATTTTGGAAGGTATTTTCCAATATTTAGCGAAATTAGGGGCATTGTTTAATATGCCACGAATGAACGTGCTATGTGTTAAATTTTCAGTATTAAATCACAATACTATAGGATCTTTGCTGAGAGAATAACATCTACAGTATATCAATGCATGACAATCATAATATGACAAGCATCACAAGAATCACAAGAATCAAAAGCATAGAGACAAGAGACACAGAGTTTCCGTGGGGAAAACCCTAAGGTGAAAAACCCCACAAACTTCCTCAGAGATAGAGAGAGCAATGGCTCAACCAAAATACAACCAAATAATACAGAGATAGTCTCCTAGCAGATGATCCTCCTCCTCCTCACTAGTGCGCCACTTTCCAGAGAGAGAGATAGATGCTTTTCCGAATGAGTAAAATAGAGATCTCCTATCTCTATTTATACTCACCTTTTTGCCCAGTGACCTACTGGGGCCGACTTGTCTACTTGAGTACATCCACATTATATTATATATTAAATAGGCCGACCCCATAAGGTGGTCTAATAACCCATCGGCAAGTACACACACTTGCGACACTTGTCAATTCACATGACGACACTTCCTTATAGAGGAATAACACATCTCTTATAAGGGTACAATAAATATATATATAATACACTGATGAAATACATT
Organism: Larix kaempferi; assembly: GCA_027924585.1. Classification (NCBI taxonomy): domain Eukaryota; kingdom Viridiplantae; phylum Streptophyta; class Pinopsida; order Pinales; family Pinaceae; genus Larix; species Larix kaempferi. Next base: position 257,379 of record BSBM01001356.1, on the reverse strand, counting down.
CCGAAGTTACATATACATCAACACTCCCTCTTAACTAGGAAGGTATTTCTCGACACAGATCTGCTAGACAAGTCTTCTTCTCTGGATCATCGTCATCGATGCATCGTCATCGTCATCGTCACTGCTGCTACTATCTCGTCCAATATCTGTCTCTACTCGTCATAGGAAGTTCTACAGAGCCAGTCCTTTTTCATACTGGATGTAGGCCCACCACCTGCAGGTCTTCGTCATCACTGTCCATACTGTGGAATCCTCAGGACTTTTACGTGCATCACAAAACCTCGCAAGAGCATCCCAGGCTGTTACGAGCATACTGCTCTACCTATAGGATCTCCCAGGGAAACGAATTACATGTGACCTCACCACAAAACCTCGCAAGAGCATCCCAGGCTGTTACGAGCATACTGCTCTACCTATAGGATCTCCCAGGGCAACGAATTACATGTGGTCATGGCAAAACCTCGCAAGAGCATCCCAGGACTTATTACGGGCACACAGCCCAACCTATCGGATCTCCCAGGGAAACGGATTACATGCCATAGGACAAAACCTCACAAGAGTATCTGCCAGATATCCCAGGGAAACGAATTACATGCCATAGGCAAAACCTCGCAAGACTATCTGCAGATCTCCCAGGGCAACGAATTACATGTCCTCCCAGAGCAAAACCTCGAAAGAGCATTTGCCAGATGTCCCAGGGCAACGAATTACATGCCATAGGAAAAACCTCGCAAGACCATCTACAAATCTCCCAGGGCAACGAATTACATGCTCATCTGCACAACCTGATCCACGGCCACAGAGTATCAACCTGATACTCACCATACATCATCCTGATGTATCCATGATCATCCTGATCATCATCACTGCAACGTCCTGCTGCATGTCATCTGGAGCAACATCCTAAAGCTCGTCATCTATGATCATCCTGATCATCACTGCAACATCCTGCTGCATGTCATCTGGAGCAACATCCTGAAGCTCGTCATCTATGATCATCCTGATCATCACTGCAACATCTTGCTGCATGTCATCTGGAGCAACATCCTGAAGCTCGTCATCTATGATCATCCTGATCATCACTGCAACATCCTGCTGCATGTCATCTGGAGCAACATCCTGAAGCTCGTCATCTACGATCATCCTGATCATCAATGCAACATCCTGCTGCATACCAAGTATCTACCTGATACATATCATCATACATGATCCTCCTGATCATCAATGCAACATCCTGCTGCATACCAAGTATCTACCTGATACATATCATCATACATGATCCTCCTGATCATCAATGTATCCTCCTGATACAAATACAAAACATATGATATATATCACCATACATGATCCACCTGATCATACAATGTATCCACCTGATACATATACAGATACATGGTCCAAGCATCCAACATGATGCACATAAAATACATACACATGATCCAACTGATCATATCCAGCATCCAACATGATGCGTACATACATACATAAAATGATCCAACTGATCATATCCAGCAGAAACTAGAACATCATCCTGATGTTCATCATCCAGCACTTACATCCACAGCCATGTGAAGGATCCTCCTTCCAACATGCTTGGAATGGCTTCAGCAAATGTGTCCATCACTTCTTCCTCGAAGTGTCCTCGATCTGAATAACGCCAAGCCTCTCTCTGAAGTACTCGAACTTCACCCTGGCTAGTGGCTTCGTCAGCACATCTACGATCTGCTCATCCGTCGCAACATACAGGAGCTTCACAGCTCCTCTCTGCACCATATCCCTGATATAGTGGTATTTGATCTCTATGTGTTTCGACCTGTCATGAAACACTGGGTTCTCGGACAGCTTCACACAACTCTGGTTATCACAGAAGATACCAGTAGCTTCCAACAGGAGATCAAATAACTCAGACAGTAGCTTCCGTAGCCATACTGCCTCACAACTAGCTGAACAGGCTGCAACATACTCTGCCTCAGCTGTACTCAGTGCTACGCAGGATTGCTTCCTGCTAAACCAAGAGATCACACCTGATCCCATACTGAAGCAACACCCAGATGTGCTCTTCCTATCTGCAGCACTGCCAGCCCAATCTGAATCAACATAACCCTGCATGTTAAACTTTTGATTCGCCTCATATCTGAGCCCATAATCCACTGTACCCTTCAGGTACCTCAGAACATGCTTTACAGCAACCAGGTGAACACTCCTCGGATCCGTCAGGAACTGGCTCAATGTGTTCACAGCAAAGCAAATATCTGGTCTCGTGTTCGTCAGGTACATCAAGGACCCAATAATCTGATGATACATAGAAACATCAACTGGCTCAGATGAAGCATCGCAAAGAAGCTTCAGATTCGATGCCATAGGTGTGGCCATGGCCTTGCAATCCATCATCCCGAACCTCTTCAGGATCTCTGCTCCGTACTTCCCTTGTCCAAGGAAGATTCCTTCTGCATTCTGCCACACCTCCATGCCAAAAACAAATAGTGCATCATCCCCAAGTTCTTCATCTCGAACTCGGTAGTAAGCTTCCGCTGCGTGTCGGCAATCAATCTATCTTCACCATACCAAGTTCTGCACATATATTATTTCCTATCATGTGTCTCAGAACGAAGTGGTTGCTTCTTCTTCAACTACACCATTCAAGAAAGCTGTCTTGAATCCATCTGGTGTATCTTCTATTTCATCACTTTTATATTTCTCTATGCTGCCATCTGCAACATGCTTGATCTGAAAGTTCTATTTGGAAGTCACAACAGACTTCCCTTTAGTTCTTGGGATCGCATCCCAAACATCATTCTTCATGATCGACGGATCATGGCATTCCATTTCTTCATCCCAGATCCTGGGAACTTCAATATCTTCAATAGATATCTTTGTTGCTGGAACAAATGTTGTAGTCCTTTTGTAGGTGAAGATATACGGTCTTTCCTACAAAATAGGTTAAATTGCATGATTAGAAACATCTCATAATTTTCAGAACAAATTCTTACACATGAAGAAATATGTCATACAGTCATGCAGTCATGCAATTATCTTAGCCAATGCTTCAATACAACATTTATCCATATCCCGTAACTTTCTAGATGCCTTCCAATCTCTACCAGAACATTGTTAAGAGTGTGCACAACTCCCAACATGTCAGCAAAGAGGTTTCATTCTAGATAAGTAGCAATGGAATGTTGTACAGTGCCATAGGCCACTTACCCAACACATGCATATTAGTAGTATACTGTTCATTAATTCAATCATTCTAATATGCACAATACATATCCTAAGTCTAGGAACATGAGCATATACATCATTGAACAATTTTAGTTAAGCAAACAAATATGCAAGATAATTAAAATACTTATCTTTGTTTGTTTGTTGGGTGGACTCCCTCTGAGTCTTTTCTTCCTTGCAGGAGCTGCTGGAGTCCTTCTACACCTTTTTGTTGTGGAATGTAGAGATATGGACAACTCCCTCTGAATATCTGCACCCTTGCAGAAACCACTGGAGTGTGCTCCCTCTTGATCTTTGCTTCCTGGATTACCTGTTCTTGAACTCATATTCATCCTTGGTCCCTATGCATGCTTATTAGTATCATGATTAAAACATACATATACTATTAAAGCACAATAATCTCAAGCATGTATAGTCATGATCATTTCAAACAGAAATAATAAGCATTAGCATTCAAGGTTTATGTAGGATTCTTATGGTTAGTTAAAGCATAAGAAACATAACGTGTCTAAACCTATAATTACTCAAAGCTATGACTCTTCGGGTTAGTCATATCATCAATCAAGAGAAGAGATATAATATGCATAAAACCGTGACTATTCAAACCTATGGTTTCATGATTCTTCTGGTTAGTCAAATCAATCAATATAAGAGACATATTATTTTACTTATATTCCTATTTGACCATAGGACTTTTCTGGTTAGTCATATCATTAAACAAAGTAAAAAGCATAATATGCCTAAACCCATGATTACTAACTTCAATGAATAATCATAATCAATCATGCCAAGTATACTTATATAAAGGATCTTATCACAAGATGAGATTGTAACTTGATATAGGAAAAACATACCTGGATTAGCATGCTAGCTAGTTATGTCTAACATACTCACATGATGTATTCTTGTTCTTCTTCAATGACTTGTGCTAGTAACCTGTATATCTCATAGGTTAGCCATTATAAAACCAAGTTATACATACCTCATAAATGGATCTTCTATGAGATCCATGACAATGGATGAGTCTTTATCCTCATGTCATCATGATCATATGTTCTTGAACTGGAACATGATTTGTCTTTCTTGGTGTACCTTTCATGTTAGTAGACAACATAAAACTCATACAACACAATAATGCATTAGTACAATCATAAGTGTCAACACCCTAACCAGTGAATATCTTCTATCATGCATTCATAATTTTGTTAAGGTGATACAACAAATCTAAAATCAAAATTGTACTAACCGTAATAACATGAAGTCAAACATACCATAAACTTAATAATGGACAAATATCGAAACATACCTCGATGAGTCATACCTTTCGAGATCGCTTGTAATCTTCTTATGAAAGGCCTTATCCTCATCTCCCTCTGAGACAGGAACTTCTTCACTTATGCAAGTGATCAATCCATCTTCTTTGGGGGTTCATCATCTTCAGCGGCATGAGCATGAAACCTTCTTTTGCTGCCCTTCTTCTTCTTACTAGGATTTTTGTTATTATCCCTTTTGTTCTTAGGACAATCTAAAGCAAAGTGACCCTTCTCATTGCATGTGAAGCATCTTAGGTCTTTCCTGTTCTTCTTTTGATGGGACCTATTGAGGCGAGAGGGATCCTTCTTGATTTTGCTTCTTTTGGTGTGAGCTGCAAGAGCTTGATCTTCTCCTCCCATCTTTTCCTCACGAGCTATAAGTCTAGCTTCTTCTTGAGAGCATTCTTCCCGAAGCCTACTGAAAGAGATCAACTTCTTCCTTGCACAAATTCCTTGAATAAAGGAATCCCATGACCTGGGTAGGCCATTTAGAGTAGTCATCACCACCTCACCATTCTCCACCATTTCATCTACTGCTTCTAATTGTTCCTTGATCTGAGAGACCCTTGAAAAATAAGATTGAATGGTTTCTCCATTCTGAAACTTCACTGCTTTCAATTGGTTCCGCGGGGTCATCTTCCGATTTATGTTCTTTCCTTCAAATAGCTTGGTCAAAGATTCAAACATCTCTTTGGGTGTCTTGAGAGAAGACACATGGGGTATAAGATGGTCTTTGATAGAATCAGCAATGATTATCTTTGCCTTGACCAAGTTCTTCTTGTGCAATACCTTGGCCTCTTCATCCTCTGGGATAGGGATGTCTTCTTTCACATATGAGTCCAACTCATTCTCTTCCAGGATTAGCCCAATCCTATACTTCCAGGCTCGGAAGTTATCAGCCCCTTCAATCTTATCCTCAAGCTTGGTGTGAAGAGACATCTTTAAGAGTACTTTAAATGGAAATAGAAAAGATTTAGAACTTACCACTTGAAGTGCTGAAAACTGGATCTGGTCCCGGATTAGGGTTTGTCAGAGAAACCCTAAAAATTCAAAATGTGAATTTCAAAATTCCGAAAAGATAGAAAGATGCGCCTTGGAGAGCTGATCAGCCTAGTACATTCAGAATTTGAGATCAGCAAAGTCTTGCCCTTCAGAATTGCCTTTTTGTCCTCCCGGGTTCACTGGGGAGAGCCCTGAATTAGGGTTTGAGTTTCCCGGAGATCTACCCAGCCAAAAATCTCGACCCAAAGCTCAAACCTTCGATTTTTGCAAGGAGCTTCCAGCTGTACCTTCAGTTTCCAAAAATTCCTATTTTTGTGGAAACCCTAATTTTTAGGGCCAAAACTGAAAATTCTCGGAACTGAAATCTGATTGGACAGAAAGATGCGCCTTGATGAGTAGATCCAATCTACTATACTGAATTTCAAGAATATGTGGAGAGAAACCCAATAAACAAGGAATACAAGCTTCCGTCACTGCAAAATGTCTTCTTCTCAGTTAAGCTCTGATACCATGTTAAATTTTCAGTATTAAATCACAATACTATAGGATCTTTGCTGAGAGAATAACATCTACAGTATATCAATGCATGACAAGCATCACAAGCATCACAAGAATCAAAAGCATAGAGACAAGAGACACAGAGTTTCCGTGGGGAAAACCCTAAGGTGAAAAACCCCACAAACTTCCTCAGAGATAGAGAGAGCAATGGCTCAACCAAAATACAGCCAAATAATACAGAGATAGTCTCCTAGCAGATGATCCTCCTCCTCCTCACTAGTGCGCCACTTTCCAGAGAGAGAGATAGATGCTTTTCCGAATGAGTAAAATAGAGATCTCCTATCTCTATTTATACTCACCTTTTTGCCCAGTGACCTACTGGGGCCGACTTGTCTACTTGAGTACATCCACATTATATTATATATTAAATAGGCCGACCCCATAAGGTGTTCTAATAACCCATCGGCAAGTACACACACTTGCGACACTTGTCAATTCACATGACGACACTTCCTTATAGAGGAATAACACATCTCTTATAAGGGTACAATAAATATATATATAATACACTGATGAAATACATTCCGAAGTTACATATACATCAACACTATGATAGCGGTTTATTGAGTGAAGCCCCCATGCAAATTCTACCTTTCAGTATATCTCAAGGATTCACCAGAAATTTTAGTGTTATAACTAGTCCTCAACTTAAGGGGGACATATTTTTCCTTAGATGCTAGTATCATACTTTTTCACAAAATTCCAAGCAGTAACTTTTAACCTTTATTATTCATCATCCACCCTCACCCTTGAGGGAATTTTGCACATTCAAGTTTTTATTGTACGCATAGCATTAACATATTAAGACATTCAATAGTTTGGTTACTTGGTAATTCGTTAATATGTGTTTTATTGCTACATTATAAAAAATTTCAACCTCAAGTTTTTGATCTCCAAACTCTCCTTTGGAACTTCAACAAATATATGTTGAACACATAACTCTCCCTCGAGTTCTGTCACCAATTTTCCTTGTGGACTTACAGGCTAAAAATTGAGGTTACTCTCCCTTTTGATTGGTAGTCAAAATATTTCCCGTAAAAACATCAAACAACGTCTTGTCTCCCAGATGTCAAACTCATGCCTAGGTCTTTGCCATTGATATCATAGACTCTTTCCTGATTCCCCTCAAGCCTATTCGCTTGAGCCCATGAAAAGTTACTTAAATAGTGAAGTAGAGTTAGATCATCATTTTTTGCCACTTCATTTTCCTAACACCAATGTGCTCACATAGCAATCATTTTGCTAACACCATTTTGCTCCCACAACAATCATTTTCCTAACACCATTGTGCTCACACAACAAATCCTTTCATTTCTATGACATACTTTATGCATATTATGTATAATGCTCTTGTCTTTCAACAAGTCTCGTAGATATTAACGATCTACCAAAACCCATGATTATATTATTATATTTATTTATTTTGTCTGTATTTACTGTCAATTACAACATTTGACTACTTCTGACACACAGACTTGGTACTTATTGTGACTTCACTGCCATTGCCAAGTTCCTAGAATATTTAACAACTTCACGGTTAATTGTAATATAATCATCATCAATCAATAAACAATAATTTCAACTATCACCATTCATGGTTCCTATGATCCTGCAATCCATCCTAAAATAAATCATTACTCATTTTTTAGCATTTTGAGCTCAACTTATTTACACAAGTGGATTCAAGTCCATGTTCTACGTTGATCATGACATCAGTCATAATCATGGTAAAACCCTGCGATTGTCAATACATAAATAACATAGTCCATGTTTCATAAAATATTGTAGTCCAAAAAATATAACAAGATTAAGCAGTAAATCATCACTTGTTCTGAGTGGTTTAACTCCATTATTTAAACCAGTGAATTTGTAATTCCATTTTGATTCGATCCCTTGCCTTGTTTTTCATTTTTAATGGATGGATGTATGAATTCGATCATTGATAGCGGAAACACTGGGTTGGATGTTTAAAAGTTTCTCCATGGAATTTCTATGTTGTTTGGCTAATGTTAAAATAGTATGGCTTCTAGTGAGTTTCGATCTCTCGACTTCTATTCCTATGGATTAAAAGTAGTGTAGTTTAATCATATGGAAACATTTGTTTGATAATGGTGTTCGATCCATAAGAGAGGTCTGTTGTCATTTTTTATTTAATGGTTGATTGTTTAGTTGCAATCGCAGAGATGTTGGTAAGGTAGAGATATACCTTGGTTTGGAAAGAACAGAAAAAGTAATAGTTACTGTTTAATGTTTAGACTACGATTGATGTGCAATGTAACTGGGATATTCGATGTTTGATTTAATGCTATGGTAATTTCTATCTAATGACTTTTAAGTATAAAGGAAATAACAATAAAAGAAATTTAATAAGTAGAAGAAATACCTGCACTGTGAATTAGTAAGATGATTCAGACAAAAATCATTTCAGAAAATATAATAACCCTAATCCTGGAAGTTAGTATAGGAAAACAAAGGGAAGTCTTCCGAAAATTCATAGTATGGTTTCTAAGTTGTTGATGGTGTGTTGTCTAGCACAGGCTAGCTTGGCTAGATTTGCTAGACCCTCCAATGGTTTCTGGGCAGAACCTCTAAGTTGATAATATTTGTAATGAGAGCAATGCTGAAGTATCAATTCTAATTTAAAAGCCTAGGTTTATTATAACTAGAGCATGGAACAATTAATACTACATACCTGGATGCTTGGGCACTCGATCCTTTCCTGTAGGAGCCTAGCTGCTTGGCACTTGATCCCTTATTGTACAAACCTGCACACTCAACAATAATTAATGCAGAACCTGTTGTATTTAGCTAACCTGTTAGGATGATTTCCTTAGCTGGATAACTTTGGGGCTACCATGTTCCTCCAAACCATGACCCTTAGACCGTTCCTGGTTCTAACTGGATCCCCCTGAGCTGGTTCCAACTTGCAATGAGAGATAGATGCCCTAGGTTCCCTGTTGGTTCATATCTAGAATTATTATATAGGGTTGCTTCAGTTTCTTGGAGCAGAAAAACTTCTCTCTGATTACCATAAGAGAATGATGATAAAAAAGATAGATAGTCCCCAAAACTTGGGATCTACCCTCTTTATGTAGGGGAGTCTTGAGTTTTGACTGTTGGAATAATTAGTTTCTTTAAATTAGATAAATAATATTTAAAAAATATTATTTAATAAATATCTACTCTTTTGCACTAAGACTTTTTCAATGGTTTGATCTATAAGTGATTTCTGATTTAAGCTCTTCATAATAATTACCATAACAATAATTATAATAATAATATTTCTAGCCTAGGTATTAATATATTAGTAATACTATTTATAAATGTGGTTTCCCACTAAATATTAATACTTTATTAATACTATTAAATAATGTGGCATCCCACTATGCATAAACTATATGCAATAATGTCTTTTTATAAATAATTAATCACATAATTATTTATTAAATATTCTTAATTATAATATTAAATCTTGTATCTTTACATGATACTTAGTTTTAACAACTTAAGGGTAAGGTCCACTTCTTTGGATGGTCTTTCGGTAAGCTAGGATAGGCACCTCTAGTCTCTCTCTTTGCATGTCGGATTCCCTCGTTTAACATGGTAGTTCCTGCAGTATTTGATGACTGATAATGGATGAATCATTTAATCAAATTAAATAATGGTGATGAAAGTAAAAGTGCTATTCAGATTTTTTTCCGACTCAACACTTTGAGATCCAGTAACCCCAAGTGCTCTTCAGAGCCCTTTTAACTCAACACTCTCACATGGGCGTTATGCTAGTGCAATTCCAGAGCCTCTTCTCAACATTAGTGCTAGAATGTGGTTGTGGGGCACATCTAGAATATTTAAGTTGCCTCAGATCCAGTATTCATTTATCAAGCTTGCAGTGCTCCAAGGCTTAGGCCCAACACTCAATGTACCTCAGGGCTTACTCTTAGTACATAAACATTCTTCTAGGTACATCGGGGCTTATGCCCAATACGTAGGTTATATGTGTGGTTCTGAGTCCACGCTCAACACACTCATAAGTCAAATCATGTAAAATCATAGCTCTGCACAGTAAGTAACAAAAGGTCATCTCAGTATATTAGGGTTTGTACCCATATCAAAGCTGAAGAACATCATTAAAACATTGGGGCCTTCTTGCCCAGTATACACTCAAATAAAGAAGTCAGTCAGGGTCCATGCTCGATATGTTAATATATAAAAGAATAAGTCATGGGTGTTAAGGATCATGCCCAATACTCAAAATAAAACATAGGTGCTGGGGCCGTGGCCCAATATAACAACAAAAATAGTTAGTCCAAAATTTGGGATATTACATCCCTCCCTGCTTAGAAACAACACTGTTCCAATGTTTCTAGGGACTAGGAATGAGGTCATGAAACAAGGCGGGGTATGCCTCTTTCATGGTCATCTCATTCTCCCAAGTAGCCTCATCTGGTCCAAAGTGCATCCATTGCACTTTCAGCTAAGTAATGATCCTCCTCCGAAGCTGCATGTCTCTCTTGTCCAGAATGTGGAGTGGTTTTGGAGTGAACTCCCCTTCGGGCTCCACTTGTAATGAGGACCAATTAATAACATGTTTAGTATCATATACATATTTATTTAATAACGAAGCATGAAAAACATTATGAACTTTTACATGTGCTGGTAAGGCTAACTCATAAGCCACTGGGCCCTTCTTGGCCAGTATTTCAAAAGGTCCACAAAATATTGGCGCTAGTTTCCCACAACGTCTTAAGCTCAATGAGATTCGTTTTGCCTTTATTTTTAGAAACACATGTTCACCGACTTGGTAGTCTTTGTCTTTTCTTTTCTTGTCCGCATAACTCTTTTAGCGGTCTTGTGCTTCTTTCAAGTTCAGTTGTACCTTGGAGACTAGTTGTTCCAAGTCTTTTAGTAGGTCGGGTCCCAACATAAGTCTGTCTGCTGGACTATCCCAAGTCACGGGTGTCCGACATTTCTTGCTATAGAGTATCTCGAAAGGTCTCATTTTGGACGAGGTTTGATAACCGTTGTTGTATGCAAACTCTACAAGGTGTAAATAATATTCCCACTTGGTGGGGTTGTTCATGACATACATCCTCAACATGTCCTCAAGGATTTGGATTACTCGTTCTATTTGTCCATTGGTTTGGGGATGGTACGCGGTACTGAATTGTAACTGGGTTTCCAAACCGGAGAACAATGCTCTTCAAAATTTGCTAGTGAATTTCGTGTCTTGATCGGAAATGATTGCCTTGGGTATCCCATGCAATCAAAAAATATCCATTAAGAAAATTTTCGTGATGTGAATTGCCTTGTAGGTAGATTTTACTAGTATGAAGTGAGCTGCTTTAGACAGCTTGTCTACCACTACAAAGATAGAGTCGTTCAATTTCTTACTCTTGGGTAAGCTTATAATGAAGTCCATACTTATTACCTCGCATTTCCATTCCGGAATGGGTAGAGGTTGAAGTAATCCGAAGGAGTGTTGGTGTTCTTCTTTGACTAGTTGACACTCCTAACATTTCGCGATGAACATGGCGATGTCAGCTTTCAACTTAGGCCAAAATTAATGTTTATTTACTGCCAATATCATCTTTTGATATCTAGGATGCCCTGAATAGGGTTTTTGGTGAAACTCGGTGAGAATGTTTGATCTAATGTCTCCACTTTCCGGGACATAGAGTCTTTCTTTCGACCGCAATAGTCCTGACTCGTCTATCTTATATTCCTTTTGTTGCTAGAATAATCTGTCTTCTTGGATCTTTACAAGGATTTCTGTGTAGTAACAGTCACTCTTACATGTCATTCGAATCTTGTGGTGTAAGTTTGAGTTGGTTTGACTCACCGTGACTTCATAAAGCATATGTGCTCGACGGCTCAAGGCATCTACAATCTTGTTTTCCTTGCCTTTTATATGCTTTAGTTCGAAATGGTATTCACTAAGGAAGGCTAACCACCCGGCCTACCTGGAATTTAGGTCGGGTTGGTCGAAAAGGTATTTCAAACTCATGTTATTAGTCATCAATAGGAATTTCTTTCCCACGAGATAATGTCACCACATCTTTAGAGCATGGATGATGGCGGCTAGTTCGAGGTCATGCGTACGGTAGTTCTACTCATGCTCTTTTAATTTCCTTGATTCGTAGCATATGGAAAAATTGTCTTGCATAAGGACTCCCCAAAGTCCTTCCTTGCTTGCATCCACGCAAACGAAGAAGTCCCCATTGGGATCCGTAATACACAGAATCGGTGCACTAATCAGTAGTTGCTTTAGCTTTTGAAATATTTCTTCGCATTTATCTGTCCAGATAAGCTTGTTTTCCTTCTTCTGCAAGGCATTCATGGGACATGCAATTTGTGAGAAGTTCTCAATGAACTTCCGGTAGTAACCGGATAAAACTAAAAACAATATTATATCGAATATGCAAGTAGGTGTGGGCCATTCCTCGATAGTTTTGACCTTTTCAGGGTTGATGGCTATTCCCTTCTCGAAAATGATATGTCCTAAGTATTGACTATGGGGTTTATAGAAATCACACTTACTAAACTTGGCGTACAGTTGGTGTTCCTATAGTATACGTAGAATAATTCGGAGATGTTCCTCATGTTCTACTTCGTTCTTCGAGTAGATCAAGATGTCGTCAATGAAGACTAGAACGAACTTATTGAGGTATTTACTAAAGATGTTGTTCATCATGAACATAAATTTGGCCGGTGCATTCGTCAACCCAAAGGGCATCACTACGAACTCGTAGTGCCCGTAACGTGTTCGGAATATGGTTTTGTTGATATCCTCATCACAGATCCTCACCTAATGGTATCTGGATCGCAAGTCGATCTTTGAGAAGATCTTCGCTCCTCCGACTTGGTCAAACAAGTCGTCGATCCTAGGGAGTGGGTAGCAGTTCTTAATGGTCATTTTGTTGAGTTGGTGATAATCAATGCACATCCACATCATTCTGTCTTTCTTCTTAATGAAGAGTATCGGTGCACCCCAAGGGGACACACTTGGTCGAATGTACCCTTTGTCTATTAACTCTTGTAACTGAAGCTTGAGCTCCACCAATTTTGGTGTGCTCATGTAGTACGGGGCTTTAGAAGCTGGTACTGACCCGAGTGTTAGTTCGATGGAAAAGTCTAAGTCTCATTTGGGTGGTAATCCTGGTATTTCTTCGAGAAATACATATTTGAACTCTACAAGGACTGGGAAGTCTTTGAGCTTTTGTTCCCTATCAGTTTCTATGTTTTGGATATTGACGGCAAAGAGTTTGTAGCCTTTTTGGATACATTTTTTTGCTTGTATGGTAGAGATCTGTCGTACCAACACATTTTTAAGGATACCCTTAATTGTCTTCTGATTCCCCTGGTCATCCCTGCAGATTAAGAATTTGTTTAAGTATTCTAGTAGGACATGGTGTTCTTCTAACCAATACATGCCAATAAGTACATCGTAAGACCCTAGGGGTAGAATGTTTAAATCTAGCCTAGTTTGGAAACCATTTAAGTCTATCTCACAAGTTTTAACTAACTCGGAGACCTTTCGTTTGGTACCGGTGGCTAGTTGTACCAGCCATGGTTTTTCATGAGGCTCTCGGTTCAACTTACAAGTGTCCACTAACTTAGGGGAGACATAACTTTGGCAAGCGCTGGAATCTATTAAAACTTAAACGACAGTTTTAGAGATCTTACCCTCAATTTCCACCATGGTGGCCTGGTGATCTGCCTGTCGGCCAACAAGAGTGGCATAGATCCTCGGTGTCTTTGCCATGTCTCCTATGTTAGGTTCTGCTTGGATGTTGTGTAAAACTCCATTCGTTTTGCTGGGGCAGTCTCTGTAGTAGTGGGGCCCTTGGCATTTCCAACAAGAAATAGTTGGTGGGACAACTTTTGTCCCTTTGTTGAAAGCTATCCTATTGACAGGTGGTGGGGGTGCACTTGGTCATGCTTGTGGTCGGTTGAAGCCTCTATTGGGAAGAAAACTGTTGTTATGTTTCTGGTAAGGTGGAGGTCTAAAACCTGATCTGCGGTTGTCCAAGAAGGTTCTGAACCTATCTCTACTTTTGTTGAAGTTTTCATTCCTTGGATATCCATGTTCATAACAAAATCTTGCTTTATGTAAGGTCACATCAAGGGTTTTGGGCATGTCAAACTCTAGATTTTCTCTAAACTTTGGTGGCAGCCTTCCCAGGAACTGTTGTATTTTGACCTTTTCCTCTTTGATGTATGGAACATAGTGAAGCAAGTCTAAAAATCGGTTTATGAAATCCTCCATTGTAAGAAAACCCATTTTCAACTCATGAAATTCCTTAATTTTCTTGTCAAAGAATCTTTCAGACATATATTTGTCCTGAAATATTCTACTGAAAGTATCCCATGTTATGTCTCTCAATTCTTGTCCTTTGGTGTGTTTCAAGTCCCGCCACCATCTGATTGCTTTACCATTCAGGTTGTATATGGCTAGTCAGGCTTGCATTTCACTAGAGTAATTATGAACTTTGAAGTACTTATTCATTCCTAGTAGCCACTCTTCAGCCTTCTCCTCAGAGTTTATCTCTTTGTCATACGTTGGCAATTTTATCTTTCTGAATTCTACCTGTAAGCTATCGTCACCTTTCCTCCATTTCTTGCAAGGAGGTGGTGAACCTTTATCGTTGGAAGAGCTCTTACAGTCCTCTTCCATTAATTTAGGTATGTGTTCTCCCTACTCTTCTCCCTTAGGGATGGCAGTCCTTTTTGTGTGATTGCTTCCCTTTTTAAAAGAGTTGACTGAGAGTGTGGGCTGCCTGTGAGGTTTTTCCCCTGTTAAAGTCTGAAACAGAGCTTCATTTATGGCTTGCTGCTCTCTTCTTTCTAGCATATTTTCATCTCGAAAACTTTGGAACTCTGCTTGCAGATTTTGCATAGATTTCATCAAATCTGAGTTTAGTTCCACCACCACTTCTTGCTCTTGTGGTGGTGAGTTGAGATTTCCATGTATGTTGTTGCCCTGTTCTGCATTAATTTTCAGACAATGTCTGTACCTGGAATGTTATATAAATATAAAGAGCATAAAAATATGTTAGTTTATTTTCACATAAAACAAAAATAAAATTTAAATGTAGGTTTCTGTTTACTGAGTATCGGAAGTGGATGTTCTGTTTGTAATGAGCCCAATAGGTCACTTAGTTTTTTTGTAACTGAGCTCTAATACCACTTGTAATGTCCCTAAAAATAGTAAATAAAAAAAAAATATGTTACCGTAATAAAATAGTTAAGAGATGATAATTGTAAATTAACTTCAGCAGTGTTAAGAGAATACTATACCGATACTTCTTTTGCGACATTTTGAAAGTCTTAGTTTTATAAGAATCATCGTCTTACTGGTTTGTATCCTACAGTTTTGCGGAAGCATTGTAATGAATAGAAGTGAATTTGTCACCAGTGTACAATGTTTAGAGGATAATATTGCAAATCTCCTTCTTACAGTTTGAAGAGTTTGTATGCATGTTTATTAAATTCTAACTAATAATTTAGGTGGGATGGACCCCTATTGGTGGTGGTTGAGGCCCATGGTGAGATGCTTGGTCTTTTCAAGGGGTAAAGTACCCCGGCGGGGCTATCGAGAGGTAGGGTGTAAGAAATGGATACTTCTGACTTACTTAGCAAGTTTCACTAATGCATTCAATTTGTATCTATTTGCAGTTGTACTTACAGTGGCATCCACCTAGGGTACTTACTTCATGGTTCCAACAATTTCTGAAACCCAAAGTATGTGATGGTCAAATATTGGCACCTTAAAAGCCTTGAAGGTCGTTTGCAATATTTGTTGACTTGGTAATCTATTGTTGGTGCTAGGCAATGCTTGTGCTCTTTGCAATACATGTGTGTTTATAAAACTTTGTTTCTCAAGCGTGACTCTACTACTATAGGGATTTGTGTCTATATCGAAATCTTTGGGGTTTGGTACTAACATTGAATGTACTTATGCGATGGCACTTGGCCAATGCTGCCAGCTATGATGGCGGTTTCTCCCTTGGTTTCTACACCAACGAAGGTTCAACTTCGTGGTTCAATTCACCTGTTTTGCTGTGGATGCGTTTGAGGGTTTTGTGAACTGACCTAAGCTTGGCTCATAGTCAGCACACTATATGGGTTTCGTATGCAGAGATGGCACCTGGAAAACGAAGGTAACTCATCGTTAAATCATGCTACATTTCCTGCTATTCCGTTGAAAAGCTTGTGATATAAAACCTAGGGTTTTTGACTTGGTATGGCTTGTTTGTTTAGCAGGTGTTGGTTGGTGTTTTCTCTTCTAGGTGGCCAGTACTTGACATTGATGGTGTTATCAATGGTCAGCTTAGAGTTCACCATTCCTTAACTCATCCTCTTGCCTCTGTGGAGTGTGATGTTGGTGTTTTCTATTAGGGATTTCGTGAGCCCCATTTGGGTTTTCTGCACAAGTTTTTTGGGTCCTTTGAGGGCGCCATTGGCTAGACCATTGTGAAATGTATCTGTTTGTTTTTTATGGCCCTTGAGGGTTTTAGTGTAAGGTTTGGCCATTCGGCTCAATGTTGATACTTGTGGAAGTTGTAATAAGAATACCCAACATCAAAGTGGGGTTTACATGTTTGTGTATTTTTTTTATAAAGAATCCTTGAACCTATGAATAGAGGAAATGGCTTTATTGCATTATTCTATAGTCGATTTTTCCATTATCTAGTCTTTGCATTTTCTTATGGTAAGATTAGTAGTTCTCGATTTCTGTATTTGATATCCTTTCCTCTGTTCTAAAGGTTTTTGGTTGAGTATTTATAAAATAAGAAATCATGACCTTGCCACGGCTTGGATTTATCGTGAACAGTGATTGCCTCTATCTGAAAAATAGGTGAAGTTTGGCCTCTGCATTTTTCTATGAGACTTTGAACCTGTGGCTGATCTCTGCGTGTTCTCTGTATGAAATGGTGAAGGGTTAAAGAACCTCATGTGTCTATCGTGGCTCTATCTGTTGTCTGGATTTTCTATAGTTAGTTTTATAATAGTTTCCAGAATAAATGTGTTAGTAGGTGAAGCGAAACCCTTATCTGATCTTCTTACATACCTGTGGGTTTTCACTTTGGTATTTCATGCTGCATTTTCTTTCTAGTACATATCTTATATGGAAGAATGGAGGGATTCGATCCCTTTCCCTGTATTTCATTTTTAATGGGTGGCTGTATGAATTCAATCATTGATAGCGAAAACGCTGGGTTGGATGTTTAAAAGTTTGTGCGTGGAATTTCTATGTTGTTTTTCTAATGTTAAAATAGTATCGCTTCTACTGAGTTTCGATCTCTCGACTTCTATTTCTATGGATTAAAAGTATTTTATTTTAATAATATGGAAACATTGGTTTGATAATGGGGTTTAATCCATAAGAGAGGTATGTTGTCTTTTTTGATCTAATCGTTGATTGTTTAGTTGCAATTGTAGAGATGTTGGTAAGGTAGAGATATACCTTGGTTTGGAAAGAACATAAAAAGTAATAGTTATTGTTTAATGTTTAGACTACGATTGATGTGCAAGGTAATTGGGATATTTTATATTTGATTTAATGCTATGGTAATTTCTATCTAATGACTTTTAAGTATAAAGGCAATAACAATAAAAGAAATTTAATAAGTAGAAGAAATACCTGCACTACAAATTAGTAATACGATTCAGATGGAAATCATTTCAGAAAATATAATAACCCTAATCCTAGAAGTTAGTATGGGAAAACAAAGGGAAGTCTTCCGAAAATTCATAGTAGAGTTTCTAAGTTGCTCATGGTGTGTTGTCTAGCACTGGCTATCTTGGCTAGACCTGCTAGACCCTCCACTAGTTTCTGGGAAGAACCTCTAAGTTTATAATATTTGTAATGAGAACAATGCTGAAGTATCAATTCTAATTTAAAAGCCTAGTTTTATTATAACTAGAGCATGGAACAATTAATACTACATACCTTGTTGGTTGGGCACTCGATCCTTTCCTGTAGGAGCCTAGCTACTTGTCACTTGATCCCTTACTGTAGGAGCCTGACTGCTTGGAACTTGATCCTGAGCTGGTTCCAACATACAATGAGAGATATAGGCCCTAGGTTCCTTGCTGGTTCAGATCTGGAATTATTATATGTGGTTGCTTCAGTTTCTTGGACCAGAAAAAATTCTCTCTGATTACCATAAGAGAATGATGATAAAAAAGATAGATGATCCCAAAAACTTGGGATCTTCCCTCTTTATGTAGGGGAGTCTTGAGTTTTGACTGTTGGAATAATTAGTTTCTTTAAATTAGATAAATCATATTTGAAAGATATTATTTAATAAATATCTAGTCTTTTGCACTAAGACTTTTTCAATGGTTTGATCTATAAGTGATTTCTGATTTAAGCTCTTCATAATAATTATGATAACAATAATTATAATAATAATATTTCTAACCTAGGTATCAATATATTAGTAATACTATTTATTAATGTGGCTTCCCACTAAATATTAATACTTTATTAAAATTATTAAATAATGTGGTATCCCACTATGCATAAACTATATGCAATAATGTATTTTTATAAATAATTAATCACATCATTATTTATTAAATATTCTTAATAATAATATTAAATCTTGTATCTTTACATGATACTTAGTTTTAAAAACTTAAGGGTAAGGTCCACTTCTTTGGACGGTCTTTCGGTAAGCTAGGATAGGCACCTCTAGTCTCTCTCTTTGTATGTCGGATTCCCTCGTTTAACATGGTAGTTCCCACAGTATTTGATGATAGATAACAGATGAATCATTTAATCAAATTAAATAATTTTGATGAAAGTAAAAGTGTTATTCGGAGTCTTTTCCAACTCAACACTTTGAGATCCAGTAACCCCGAGTGCTCTTCAGAGCCCTTTTAACTCAACACTCTGACATGGGCATTACGCTAGTGCAATTCCAGAGCCTCTGCTCAACACTAGTGCTAGAATGTGGTTGTGAGGCACATCTAGAATATTTAAGTTTCCTCCAATCCAGTGTTCGTTTATCAATATTTGAGTGCTCCAGGGCTCAAGCCCAACACTCAATGTACCTCAGGGCTTACTCCCAGTATAAACATTCTTCTAGGTACATCAAGGCTTATGCCCAGTATGTAGGTTATATGTGTGGTTCTGAGTCCACGCTCAACACACTAATAAGTCAAATCATGTAAAATCATATCTCTGCACAGTAAGTAACAAAAGGTCATCTCAGTATATTAGCATTTGTACCCATATCAAAGCTGAAGAACATCATTAAAACATTGTGGCCTTCTTGCCAAGTATACACTCAAACAAAGAAGTTAGACAAGGTCCATGCCCGATATGTCAATATATTAAAGAATAAGTCATAGGTGTTAGGGATCATGCCTAATACTCAAAATAAAACATAGGTGCTGGGTCCATGGCCCAATATAAAAACAAAAATAGCTAGTCCAAAATTCAGGATATTACACATGTTGAGCTCATATAGGCCCGAGTGTGGAAACTATTGCTCTTATACCATATGTAACAAACCCGAGCTTCTTAGTTGTTAAATTTGGTGAATTTTTAACATTTCCATAACATTAGAGATCTCCAGGCACAAAATTCATTTGTGTTAAGGACCAAAATCCCACCATTCTTGCATCGACACAATCATGATTAGTGTCCATAAAGAATTGCATAATCATTTAAGTGAATCATCCCAATAATTAATACTCTTATAAATACGACTAAAATTCCAACATACTTCCATCAATACAGTGACGACTAGTTAAATTTAAATATTCCTCATACATAAACACAATTTCATCTTTCCTACAATCAATAAATTGGCAAGCCTTACTTACATATTGATGTTCCAGTATCAATGTCAATTTGCTTATTGTTTTAAGAATCATCTATATAACTTATTTTGTCGTACTTGAGACGATTTCATTTCAACCATAAACTTTATTTAATAATAGCATATTTCTTCAACTCATCGATAACTTTCAATTTATCTAACATATCAACGTATATTCAAGCATTAACATCTTTAACTAGAAACACAATCATGGAATTCTTACCCATAGTAGTAAGCCGAATTTAGACAATAAGTAGATCTATGAGGTAATCACATGAACAAAATGAATAATAGGGATTATCCTTTACCAAAGATACATTTGACATAAGTACATTTATTCATAAGCAACACAACCATTAAAATCACACACATGAAAGAGACCATATGTACGTGTTGCACCCAAATCTATGGGCTACGTCCACAAGGAAAAGTCATATCTTTTCTATTAATCAAAGGGTGGGGCTACATTCTGCAACATGGTGGCTGCAATACTTCCACTTGATCAACTACTCTCTCGTATAGGTCATTTTTTCTAGACGTTCTCACAAATATCAAGACAAATATAAAAGTCTATTCCCTGGTAAAAAATATCATCACAAAGCTATCTCTCTAACCTTTATGATTCATTGAATTCTAGACTACACTCAACACAATCACTTCACATATCTACATATGTCTTATTTAGATGTTTATAGGTTATTAGTATTAGTGTATGTAATAGTTTATATACATATATAAACTATTATGGAAGAATATCCACATCCATACCATATCAACTTGCATAATTATCTTATTTCTTTGACTTCACCCTTTTTCACCAATCAATATCTTACCCTCTCGCTAAAATATCACCATCATAACCAAATTTCATTGTATAATAACTAATCCATTAATTATACAACTTTGTGATAGCTAACCATCATAAATTTACTTTCATTAATAATCTAATAAATTGTTCAATGTGTTGTTATGTCTTTGGTATGACTCCAAACATATACATTGCATATATTAACATTTGAATATCATCATGGATAAGCACCACACGTTTTGGTATTAGAAGTGTAGTTCAGCGTAGTCAAATCACAGGTCAACCTAGGCACCCTGTTTTGACTTGTAATTCTAAATCTATTTTGTGCATACTAGGAGGAATCACATGAAAACTATCACAATGGAGGATAAGAAAGTAAGGCAAGATCCAAACTGGAGATCGGCTCTCTGCTAAGGTAAAAAAAACAAAATTTAGCGATGCGTGGGTCGCTGCCAATCTAGATATAGGTAGTGGCGATTTTATCTAGAATACTTCTGGAGTCACTCGTTAGGAATTCCTATCATGATTTCATTCAGAGGGTTTTGATGCATTTTTTCCAAACAGATATCTATCCCATCACTTACAGAGTTTTGACATTAACCAAAGGGTACAATGAATTGCATTCTCTGCCTACACAGAAATTTTTGTGTTTGCAAATGAAGATCGCATCACAGGGAGGCTTCAAGCTTGCACTAGGGAGCTAAACTATATAGTTTATGCACATGATAAAATTTTGATGCAAAAAAAACCAACTATCACGCTTCACACCCAGGGTTTTGAATGCATTCTTAAAAGAGAAACAAACCATATCTCTATCATGCAGGGTACGGTGATCGCACAACAGGGAGGCTTCAAAGTCAGACGGTGTGGTTCCAAAAGGAGCTACACTATCCAATTTATGCACAAGGTAACAACATGATATAAAAAAAACAACTAGGACTATACGCAATCGCTTGAAGCGTTTTTCAACAAATCCCAACAAGAAAGCTATCCTATGGTTTTCTTTCACGGAAACTTTAGTGTATTAAAGAAACATAAATTTATCACAACAAACCAGGGGTATAGGAATCACTTACACCATATATTTATTGCAAGCTATTCGAAACATTATCACCCAGTTCGCATCTTTGCTACCAGCATTGTAATCACCATTTCTCCATCACAGTGATTACTTATCAGCTGCAGGGTTTTCAACCATCGATCAATAGTAGATCTCCCTCCTCTTCCGCAATAGCGATTCCCTCTCTTGCCGAGATCATTTTCCTATCCTCTCGAGGTAACTCGATTCCTACCACTATTTGGTTAAGCTCCTTTACTACGCAAGGATTTTGCTCATTAATACGCATACCCTATTACTCCAATACACAGAGAGAGTCCTACCCTCTGAGGAGACAGTCAATCTCTCTAATCCCTAGCTCGATTTAGGGCAGAAGCCTTCCCCAATATGTAGACCCAAGGAGTTTTCCAATAAACAAAGATCCTATTACTGCTCCATAACCCCCCCATACGCTGAGATACTACACCTCTAATATACCCCAAAGTTCCCTTGGAAAAACCGCCTTCCTCGGTCGAGATTCTCTCCACAATGAGTCTAATCCCATGCTAGGGATAGGAATTCCAAATGGAAACTACTGTAGTCCTTCCTTATCATTATGGTGACAACTCCCCAAAATTACTTAGTCTCAGTGTAATTACTGTTTCCCTCCATCGAGAGATGTTTTTTTTAGGTAAGATCGCCACTTGGATGTCATAGTATTCATCCAAATGCCAAGTGGTAGGTACGGACTGCCATCATGGAAGTCAAACCCATGTTTAAGGTAATCAATATACATATATGTATAAGCTAAAGGTTTAAGACTATCGAATATATATACTCATCTATATATAACAAAGCTTTCTCCAATGCTAATCAAAACAATCGAATATATATTTATATATACTCCTATATATACGTATAACAAACTTTCACCATATATGTTATAGTATACTAATAGTAATTTATTGATGACTTTATCAAGTTATGCTTCTTTGATTATGAGCATTATTATTGAAACAAATTCTCTCTCTCTCTCTCTCTCTCTCTCTCTCTCTCTCTCTCTCTCGCTATATATATATATATATATATATATATATATATATATTATATATAGTTGTTTATATATATCTCTAAACATAGAGAGAGATAAAAATGATCCCTCAGATCACTAGGGGTCATTTTAGAAGTTAATGTTAAAAGATAAAACTTATCAGAAGGTTTGCGGCTAGACGTCCCTCTCCTCAACCCTAGGTGAGGTTACTTATAATTTTACGGTTCAAGTAATTTACCTTTCTTCCTTCAATTTTTCTTACTCCATTGGGATAATGTTCTTTATAAGTTCTTTTTAATTTATTCGTGGCCACCCTATATTTCACCACCATTCCCCTTAGTGGACTCAGTTGCTTGTTGCTTAGTTAAGTCATCATCCTTTAGTCTCCTAAATTTACAACTTAGGAATTTAAATCACACAAGTTACAAGGTTTACTGGTGGGGCCTTGGCCTTGAGCTCCTCACCAAAAACTAGTACAATAATCAATTATATTTAAAAAATAACAGGGTATTAATGAGGGATATTATAGTATGTCTTGACAAAAATAAAAAATAAAAATGAAAGAAACTCGAAAAATATCAAGTTTGAGTGACCAAGAAAGGTACATGGAGCCTAGAAACTTTATCACATATTAACAGACATAAATAGACTGAAAAAAATCAACCAAAAAGACTCCGAGAGAAACAACAATACTCCCCAGTGGAGTCACCAATTATGTTGTGCGGTAAAAACCTATGACTGGGAATTACAGAGATCACCAACATACATTTTAAATAGTTACAGAGATAGCACAACATAAAGATACAACAAGCAAACATTCTTCTGAATGTAAAGAACTAAGACATGAAATTGGAATTAGATACTTGAACAACTGGTGGTTGATCCAAAATCCCAAACTTCAGACTCCTGCTCCAGTGCTCCATATAGATCACTTGCAATAACATATACCTTCCTTAAAGCTTATGACTTAAATAAGAATGAAATGTTATATATGAAACTCATGTATAAAAAACAAGAAAGATTCAAAACATACATTCGTTAACATAAACAAGTATATATGGGAAAGGAACCTTTTGTATTAAAGCATTAAAGGTAATCAACCAAACCTACCCTGCAACTGGAACCATTTAAACCTAGCCCTAGGTTCCTGATCCTCCTCCTTCAGTAGAATTTTCTCTAGCAT
Source organism: Larix kaempferi (assembly GCA_027924585.1). Classification (NCBI taxonomy): domain Eukaryota; kingdom Viridiplantae; phylum Streptophyta; class Pinopsida; order Pinales; family Pinaceae; genus Larix; species Larix kaempferi. The sequence continues at coordinate 233,371 of BSBM01001356.1, read as the reverse complement.
AATACTAGCATCAAATTGGGTCTTCCTTATCAGGGCCCTCCCCTTGTATTTATAGCAGGGATGGGAGGATAGACTCAAAAGGGAAATTGGTTGGAGAGGTTATGGTAGTTAGAATAACTTCCCTTAACTAATCCCTAATCATCTTTAAATCATTTTTATTGTGATTTAGATATACCCGCGACTACCACTCTTTACAAACAGCAAACAACTCATGAATGCAACTTCTAGGATGATACCTGCAGGTTCACTATATAGACTGTCGCGAGTGACCCGCGAGATGACTGAAGGTAGAGTTGCGGTTATGTCTCAAAATTGATCACAAATAATAGTTTGTTTAGGATAAAATTGCAAAGTCTAAGGCCAAAGCATCTATAATCAAATAGGCTCTTCCATCCATAATGTCTTTTTGAGTGACCCACAAATCAATGTATTCACAGATGGAGAAGTGCCATTTTAGCTAATAACACCGTCTTTATTAATTTTTCAGAGTGTACATTAGATACATCATCATGGCTGAATTTTCAGTAGAAAAATTTAGAATAAATAGAGAATAGAAGGAACAAAGTGTGCAGCGAGAGAGATTGAGATAGATAAATTGGATCAAGACAATAAGGTTCTTTGCGTAGTTTTTGATCCTCTTGGAGGGATATCGAATATAGACATGAAAAAAAACTCCTGAAGGGTGTCCATGACATGTTTTAGAAAAATAGTGGCAAATATGATGTACACAAACAACCACCACTTCACACAAGTGCGCCACACATCACCAAAACCACACACACTGAAACTAGTCACTGGAAATCCACACCAAAACTATTTGTTGCTACCACTAACTCTAAACATGAAACCAAATCACTATGATATGTTGAATTCCATATTGAAATATTGTAGTATAGGATACATGAATCTCTATGAAAATAACTAAGTGTTCTCTTCCTGACTCTCCTTCTAGAATGACTTCTCAATCTCCCTTACTAGTTCACTGGTTGCAAAGGGGCACATCTCCCAATGCTAACAAGGGTCACATCACCCTAGCTATGAAAATCATAGAGCTCTTAAATTCAATAAAAAAATCAAAAATATGTGAACTAGGGTGCTCATACCTCTTTTATAACTCTTAATTTACCTTTTATTTCATTCTAGATTTTTCTAATGAAAATATCAATAGAATAATAATTAATATTATTTTAATGAGAGAATAAAAGTTAGCCCCCCCTTTCTAATTTGAAATTAGGAAAATATTTCCTAGATTCCTTGCTATCTTTCTTGACAGTTACTAATCCTTTCTATGCCTTTGTTAGCAAAATTGTAATACCCCTAGAACCTTTGTTAAAGTTTAAATAATTTGTAAATAATGTTTTTAATTGTTGTTGAACAATTATTTGACCAAGTGTGGTCAAAGACACTTTTTGAGGATATTGTATTATTATTATTACTTAATAAAATAAAATAGGAGAATCCAATCTAAAAGTAGTTGTTGAAAGAGTGTTTGTTGGCCCACAAAGAGAAATAACATGTGTTGAGCAGACTGCCAATAGTGGTGAAAACTGCTAATTAATACCTCAACAGGTGCAAGAGACATCATACCTATTTTTAAGGTTAGAACTCTAGATGGAGGTTCTAGAGCATGAGGCTCGGGATATACCTAAGTCCTAGTAAAGGCTTTATTAATCAATTCCCATCAGACAAGCAGGAGGCTTGGATGGAAAAGGGAAAATATTGTGTTGAGTTGAAAAGTGGAACTGAGTGATAGTTCTGGGTTGTTCAAACAGTCTTTTTCCTCATGGTCTAGCAAACAGGCTCGGCTGTAACGCCGCATATATTGATTAAGCATGTTTACGAGTTAGACACCTTTCACTTTATTTGCTTGTTATCTGTTTGACTTAGCTAGACAGAGTGAACGATATTTTCGGCATGTTAGACACAATGATATGTTGCTATTGTGTTAATGCTGTTACTATATTCATGTAGTTATTAAAGTTATGATTATCATGAGATTCTTTTATTTCATAATGACAGTGTATGTTTGATAATCGCCTAGAGGAAATGTGATATATATGATGTGGTCATTATGCTGTAATCGATTTGATGATTTTATGTGATGAAATAAATGATGCTGACAAAATGGATCAGACAATGATAGAATGGAAAATATATGTTTTAGCATTTTCATTGATGAAATGTGAAATAAATGGCGTGGTACGTGGATGCCATCCTATGATGAAATTGATAGAACTATTATATTCCATGCATACCCGTGATGTGATAAAATTGTGACGTGAAATAAAATGATGTCGATGATATGGATCAATTGGTGATCGAATGGAAATGCTTGTTATAAAATGTGTATTCTGCGGAACGCTAACCTACAGGACACGAGGGCTATGGGATAGCTGGATTCTTGATCTGATGTTCGAAGAAGAACCTATCCATGCAGTAAACCTTAGCAACCGAAATTGATGATACGATGACATGGACCAATAATCCCGATAGCAACAAAGTATGAATTGATAAGGGCGTAGGCCCGGTATGTTGAGAGGGATGGATGTGTTTCCCACCCTATGTTCCTATGATACCCGAGGTCGTGGGAGGGCCATGCTAAGACACGCTCCCCATGTAGTTGTGATGATGATGGTCGGATGCCTGCTAGGGGAGGATAGGTCCGCTGTACAGCCGACGCTAATCGCTCTCAAGTTCTATGTGGTCAGGTCGATGAGTCCGACATCCACTTTTGTACTAGCAGAGGAGGGATAGGGAGGATGTGGCAGTAGGTTAGGATGGGAGGATATGATAGTACTGTTGAGGGTTGGGTATTCGTTGATTTTGAGTTAGTGGTAGTAGGTAGCTTCCTTGTACCTGGTTGATTAAACAAATGTAATCATAAGAATAATGAAATGAAATCTTAAAAGTTAACTAATAAAATAACCGATGATTTTTTAGTAATATTATGATGAATAATGCTTGTTCAGTTTGCATAAGTATTATTAGTATTAGTTAGCTATTATGCATAGGAATTATGACGTATGTTTATAGCACATGTTCGTCTTGTGCATACGTTGGGCCACGCATGCACATTATGCACATGCGCAATAATATTGATTTTACAACATACTTATCAAGATTTAACAATGTTATAAGTTATCCTAGATAAGTTAATTAAGTATTTAGTGGATGACTTAATTGGTTAAAAAGATTATCAAGTCTAATGTGTAAAAGAAGTTAATTAGTCTTTGTATGTAACCATGGAATGAACGATTAAAATAAGTGTCATTAATTGCAAGTATCCTCAAGTGAATGTGTCTCCAATATGAAGTATGATAGTTAAACACTAATATTGGAAGAGGTGTACTCTATCAGTGTTGATTATGATTAAATAAACCATTAAAGTATATTTCCCTATTTATACCCAGGGGTACTATGTTGACACTTATCAATTAAACAAAATAAATAATTTAATTACTATTCACAATTAATTTAATTACTGTTATTATTAATTATATTGTTATTAAGATTATTATTTAATTAATAATAATAATGATAATAATCCCTTTTATAAAGCATAGTGGGTTGAATAATAATAATTTATTAAATAAATTATTAATTTAATTAACGGACGGAATCATTCCAAGTACATGAAAAGGATATGTTTGAATAAATTATTGAATAATTCCATTGCTAGATAGAAATTTGGATGATATAAAATAATATATAATCCACCTTTTTACCTTAAAAAGGGGGTGCATTAATGGTTTGTACTTCCAAAATACCACGACAGCTAGGGTGGTGGAGTGATAAGGAAGCTATGATTATGGAGGAAAAAGTTTTCGATAAAGGGGGAGTTTTACCTTGTAGTAAGGGGGTTTTGGGAGGAGAGGAACACTTAGTATGTGGAGAAAAAGGAGGAAATGCTGAGGAGGGGGTTAACTCGAAACTTTGAGGATGTGGGGAAACTCAAAAGAAAGTCTGAGGAGGGGGGTTAACTCAGTGAATTATTACCATGGAACTATGGAAGGAATCTAAGGAAGGTTTCTCTCGGGATTATCGGTCTGTGGGCTCGGGGGCTAGGGAAATCCGTTGATTTCCTAGGGTTAGCAAGATAATAGCTGATCGGCAGGGTGGACACATCATTTTGGGTTGCTAAGGTAACCTACAGAACCCATACAGAATTCACCACGTAAGTCTTCTGATCTTACTGCAAATCTACGGGTCCAGGTATTTTACTGAAATAGCTTAAATAAATGGTATCTTCTTTTGTTTTAAGAGTATGTATGTTAGGAGAACAGAGTTAAATGGAAATTTTTAAGATTATGTTTATTTAATGGTAGAGACATATAAACATATAGAAAACAGACATTTAAACATTTAGAAAACAGAAATATAGATGGTTGAATCTTTGTTTTCTGCTAATAATAGTAAGGGAAAAAACTAGGTATAACCGGAGAACCTGGAATAGAGACCCAGTGCCTAGGAAGGGCATTACATCGGCGGTTTCAGAACAAGTAAGCTTGGTTGTTTCGGAAGATTGGTTGGGAGGAACGATGAACTTCATATTGGATTGAGTTTGTTCTTTCAATCAGGTTCTATTATTGTTTTGATTAGTATTCGATATTTCTCATCATCTATTTAATAATTACTATGTAGAATGATTAGTAAATGATGAACTGTACTTTCTACTAATTAAGTATTCTACTAATGATTTTACTTCTGAAGAATGTATTTATTATGTTTTCTATGTTTATTTATCTGCGTCATTCTATATCTATGTTTGTATTAGAATATCTTTATTATATAAATTTACGGTTTTTTAAAAAAATAACACTATATCTTTGATTATAATGTTAGAAGAATTTGTACTTGTAACAATAATATTGATGATTTTTACTCAATTTACATAATAGTAAATATTTATATAAAACTAGAGTTCATATTTAAATACATATTCCATTACTGTATAAACATATAGTATGAAAATAAATAATAGAGTTTTTATATAAAAGAACACAATAGATATATATTATATAGAGAGTCAAAATGTTGTTCACTATAAACTTATATATATATATATATATATAATACCAAAGACGATTTCGGTACTAGTTCACAAGAACACAAGTATACAGAGCGGAGAGGCCATAATAGTTAGCGTAAGCTTTTTAATTCAAGGTTAAATACATTGCTATCTAAACACAATTCTCATACAAGTGAATAGATTTCAAACTTAATATCATACAGAGCCATGAGCTTGTATGAATAACATTGATAGGTTAAATAGCTTAGCATACAAATTTTTTAAGGGAGCCGTGAGGCCACAAAAAGATATCGTTGAAATATTTAACAAGTAATATTACAAATACGAATACATCTCTAGTTATGGAGATAACCTAATGTTAATACAAATCCCTAAGGATTACAACGCTTCAATTCAAGCTTAGAATATAGTTATGGAAGGCTTATATGTTTAACATTTCAAACGTATGGTATAACACAGATTCGTGAGGTCCAAATACTTTTCTCTGTTAATATTAAATATAATACGAACTGTGTTATAGATCCATAAGGCTCATTCATTACATATCCAATAGGTAATTTAATACTTAGTCGTGAGGCCATAAAAGAAACCATCGAAGTATTAACAATATATATGTTCCACATTTGTTCAATAAACAAAATAAATGCTTTCATTGAGAAAATAATTCATAAAATCATAGCTATGGAAAGAGCCGACAAGCTTCTGGTGTTCCTAACAATACAGAGTATGATAGCCATAGGGCTTCATACATAAATTTTAATCTTAAAATATTTCCTAAATAAAATCGTACAGTTGTCTCAGCCTATGTAAGCTCACAATACGTAAATGAAGGAAATGTACTCATTACATAGTTCAAGAGATGCTACCAGCTCAAACGCCTTGGAAGAGCATGAAGCTGACTGTATGTTTAAATCCACAAACATTGTCCTATATCCCTGCAACTAGCTGTAACACATTTCAAAACAAATTTAGTTAGGGTTAATATCTCCAAAGATTAATAACTGAATCTATAACGAAATCGTAAGGGTTACTTACCAGGGTTATGGAAGGAATACTTGTTTCCCAAGCGTCGGCATAGCCCTTTGGTTAACCTACAAACAATCATTTAAGCGCAAGTTAAATATATACAAACATATGCATAAATGTATGTCAAATATAGAGGCAACTATCTATAAAGAACCCTGTATACATTAATTTATAAACGGTGAAGCTTTTAAAAAAACTTAAGCTTACCTTTCGAATCTGGTGGATGGATGGAAATGCCAAGACTTAGAGCATTTCTCTTTTGCATGCTATAGTTAACTTTAGCTTCCATCATATCAAAACCTTGGAAGGTTAGAATACCTTACCTGCACAGTAGTAAAAGGCTGTTGTAAACAATGTGCATTTATAACTTAAAAACTGGAAAACTAATGTAAAGAATTCCATAAAATTGTAATAGAAAGAGCCGAGGACACCCTGGATAATAGAAAATGATTACTATGTTAAAGAAAGATTTTTATTGGCCTAATATGAAAAATGAAGTTTCTGAATATATAGTTAAATGCATGAAGTGCCAGCAAGTTAAAGCTGAACATCAGCATCCAGCAGGTTTATTGCATCCTTTACCCATTCCAAAATGGAAATGGGAAGTCATTAGTATGGACTTCATAACAGGTTTTGCCTATAAATTCTAAGCATAATGATTCTATAATGGTTGTGGGTGACAAGTTAAGTAAGGCAACACATTTTATTCCTGTTAAAGGTACTTATAAAGCTATTCATGTTGCTCATATATTTATGAGAGAAATTTTCAGATTGCATGGTGTGCCTAAAATAATTGCTTCTGACAAAGATACAAAGTTTACAGGAAAATTTTGGAAAGATTTGTTTAAAGGATTAGATACTAAATTGAATTTTAGTGCATCTTTTCACCCTCAAACTGATGGACAGACATAAATATTAAATCAGATCTTATAAGACATGCTTAGAATGTATGTTATGGATAAACCTTGAAAATGGGAAGACTATTTACAGTAGGTTGAGTTTTCTTATAATAACCATTTTCAAGCTTCTGCTAAGATGAGTCCATTTGAAATACTTTATCGACGAAAGCGCAACACTCTAGTTTATTGGAGTAGTCTAGTTAATATATTGATGTTAGGTCCTGAATTGTTAACGGATATGGAACTAACCATGAAACAGGTGCAGCAAAATTTTATGGTAGCACAAGATAGACAAAAGACCTATGCTGATTTAAAAAGAACTCAGAGAGAGTTCCAGATACGGGGACCATGTTTATGTAAAGGTAAATCCAAGAAAGAGTTCTTTAATATTGGGAAATTGTGCTAAACTATCTCCCAGGTATTGTGGTCCTTTTGAAATATTAGACCAGATAGGACCGATAGCTTATCGGTTGGCATTACCGCCTATGGTAAAAGCACATAATGTTTTTCATGTTTCTTTGTTAAAGAAATACATACATGATGCTACTCATATTGTGGATTGGAATGTTATTCAGGTTGAACTGGAAAGAGATTTCCAAGTGGAACCAGAATGCATCCTCGACAAGAGGGAGCTTATCCTTCAGAGCCACATTATTGGGCAAGTAAAACTACAGTGGATTCACTTTAGCGCAGAAGAGGCTACTTGGGAATTGGAAAGTAAAATGTAGGAGGCAAATCCAATTCTATTCCAAGATGAAATAATGGAAGATTGAATAACATCAGTGTTATCTTTAAGGGGGGGTGTATGTAATACCCCTAGAACCCTGATTAAAGTTTAAATACTTTGTAAATAATTTTTTTAATTGTTTTTGAACAATTATTTGACCAAGTTTGGTCAAAGAAACTTTTTTGAGGATAGTGTATTATTATTATTATTTAATAAAATAAAACAAGAGAATCCAATCTGAAGTAGTTGTTGAAAGAGTGTTTTTTGGCCCACAAGGAGAAATGACATGTGCTAGGAAGATTTCCCATAGTGGTGAAAAAATGCTAGTTAATACCTCAACAGGTGTAGGAGGCATCATCCCTATTTTTAAGGTCAGAACTCCATATGGAGGTTCTAGAGAAGGAGGCTTGTGATAGACCTAAGTCCTAGGAAAATATTTATTAAGCAATTCCCATAAGACAAGCAAGAGAATTTTATGGAAGAGGGAAAATATTTTGTTTGAGTTGAGAAGTGGAACTAATTGATAGTCTTGGGTAGTTGTGGTCCAGCAAAAATGATTGGGGGGTTTTAGAAGAAGTAAGCTTGGTTGTTCTGGAAGATTGGTTGGGAGGAGCGACAAACTTCAAATTGGATTTGGTCTCTTATTTTAGTCAGGTTCTATTATTGTTTTGATTAGTATTCAGTATTTCCTATCATCTGTTTAATAATTACTGTGTAAAATGATTAGGAAATTATGAACTATACTTTCTACTGATTAAGTATTCTTCTAATGATTTTACTTCTGAACAATGTGTTTATTATGTTTTCTATGTTTATTTATCTGCATCATTCTATATATTTGTGTTTGTATTAGAATATCTTTATTCTGTAAATTTAGGGTTTTAAACAACACAATAGATATATATTATGGAGAGAGCCAAAACGTTGTCCACTATATATATATATATATATAGAGAGAGAGAGAGAGAGAGAGAGAGAGATAATACCAAATACGATTTCAGTACTGGTTCACAAGCACACAAGTATACAGAGCCAACAGGCCACAATAGTTAGTGTAAGCTTTTTAATTCAAGGTTAAATACATTGCTATCTAAACATGATTCTCATAAAAGTGAATACATTTCAAACTTAATATCATACAGAGCCGTGAGGCTCGTATGAATAACATTTATAGGTTAAATAACTAGCATACAAATGTTTTAATGAAGTCATGAGGCCACAAAAAAATATCATTGAAACATTTAACAATTAATATTACAAATACGAATAGATATCTGGTTATGGAGTTAACCTAAAGTTAATACAAATCCATAAGGCTTATAACGCAGTTCAATTCAAGCATAAAATATAGTGTCGTAAGGCTTATATGTTTAAAATTTCAAATGCATGGTATAAGACAGTGTTGTGAGGTCCAAATACTTTTCTCTACTAAGATTAAATATAATACGAACTGTATTATACAGCTATAAGGCTCATTCATTACATATCCAATAGGTAACCTAATACAGAACCATGAGACCATAAAATAAACATCGAAGTATTAACAATATCTCTTTTCCACATTTGTTCAATAAATAAATAAAATTCTTTCATTGAGAAACAAATTCATAAAATCGGATCTATGGAAATATCTGACAGGCTTCTGGTGTTCCTACCAAAACATAGTATGGTGGCCATAGGGCTTCATACATAACTTTTAATATTAAAATATTTCCTAAATAAAATCTTATGGTTGTCTCAACCTATGTAATCTCACAAAACGTAAACAAAGGAAATATACTCATTACAGAGTTCAAGAGATACTATCGGCTGAAACGCATTGGAAGAGAATGAAGCCGGCCTTATGCTTAAATCCACAAGCATTGTCGTGTGTCCCTGCAACCACTTGTAACACATTTAAAAATGAATGTAGTTAGGGTTAATATCTACGAAGAGTAATAACTTAATCTATAACAAAATCTCAAGGGTTTCTTACCAGGGTTATGGAAGGAGGACTTGTTTCCCAAGTGTCGGCATAGCCATTTGGTTAACCTACAAATAACCATTTAAGCACAAGTTAAATATATACAAACATATACATAAATGTATGTCAAATATAGAGGCGACTATCTGAAAGAACCCTATATACTTTAATTTATAAACAATGAACCTTTTAAAAGAAATTAAGCTTACCTTTCGAATCTGGTGGACGGCTGGAAATGCTGAGACACAGAGCATTTCTCTTTTGCATGATATAGTTAACTTTAGCTTCCAGCATCTCAAAACCATGGAAGGTTCGAAGTCCTTACCTGCACAGTAGTAAAATCCTTTTATAAACCATGTGCATTTATAACATAAAAATTGGAAAACTAATGTAAATACTTCCATAAAATTGTAACAGAAAGAGTCAAGGTAAATCCTTACCATGGTGCCAAGAAACGAATACAACACATCTTTGAATACAAAGCTATAATGCTTCACCAACTAATGAATTTGTTACAGATTCGAGAGTGTAAACATTAACTAAATGAGTAAAAGGGAAAACTCTCATGGAAGCTCTACGAGCACTCCATAAGGAGGCCATAGAAGTTGTCCCTACTAATAACCAACTTAAGAAGTAAGTTAGCACTATGTAAATGTTTACAAACTAGAAACACAAGCATGGGGAAGCTTTGCATAGAGTCGAGCTCAATGCAACAGCATAACGCATGCCACGAAGAAACAATGAATATTTAACCCTTCAAACGCTTGACAAAACCTTGGAAGAGTGGGTTAAGATATTGATGTAGTATGGATCAACGATCCTCGTGATGCCACACGAAAGGTTATGATGTACCAGCCTACTTGCGTTAAATCCATCACATGGATTTCACCAACCCAGTCTATGATGGCATCCACGGTGGCCCTGCATTAAACATACAAATCCCGAAGATTATTATTATAAAATCAAATCGTATATTTTCGTAGATAAGTTTTAATGCAAAGTTTAATGTGAATCATTGACACTGAGCTAGCATAGGATCATAGTTAATACTATGATCCTAGATCAGATTGCATAGCATATATTATGATTGTATAAAGTTTGTAATATGACATTCAATATAGTATTCAAACCATAAGCATAGGGTTATGCATAGAATTCTCATAGTTACAATATATTCATAAGGTTTATACCAAGCATTACGATTTAACATAGTCATATAGGAATCAGTTAGTATGCATTAGTGTTATGCATAGTCTCTATTGCATGGATATATTAACTTATGTATTAAGAGTATAACCTTTGGACTATGCATATATTAATACAATGTGTGAAGGGCATAACAATTGGACTAAGTATTTAGTTCATAAGATTGGTGTTGTATAGATGCAATAGATATGTCGATATAAGGCTAGAAGAGCATATTTAATTATAGCCTGAGCATCACATATGTTATAGAATAGTAAGTTTATCATAACACCATAATGAATTTAATGGAAACGAACTAGCTTAAAAGAGTCATGGCTTGGCCATTCAGTTAGAATGGAAATAATGGTCTTAGGATGATAAGTTAAGATATATAAACAGTAATCACATGAATTGCTACAACCATAATAATCACATGTAGTCATCAAGCTAAGACTAACTTTTATTCCACAAATCACTTTCAGTAAAGTTTATAATGCATGCATGAATTACTTAAATGCAAGTTATACCTTTCAGACTGATGATGCTGAGTCACACAACATCCTCTTCGCATTGCATACATGTGCCATAAGAATTAATGTTGTTAACATACTCATATAAAAGAATTTAAAAATTGAGTAATTTTGGGGTTGTGACAAAAATCTTGAAACTTCTGTCTTTCCACTTTTCTGTTGTCTTTCATCTTTTTATCTTCCTTTCCTCTTTTTTAGTTGCTTTTCCAAATTTTTATTTGTTTTTCTCTAGATTTCTTGAGGGAGACAAATCATATGACTTATCCATATAGGAAAATATTTCCTATATTCCTTGATTTATTTTTTGACAGATACTAATCCTTGATTTGCCTTTGTTAGCAAAATCTAGAAACTCTTGCCTTTCAACTTTTCTGCTGTCGTTCCACTTTCTAGCTACCTTTCCTTCTTTTTAGATGCTTTTCCATATTTTTAGCTGCTTTTCTCTATATTTCTTGAGGGAGACAATTCATATGTCTTAACTATATTCATATGTTCCCTCTTGAGCCACCTATATCAGTTCCAACTCATAAAAAAATATTAAAAAATTAAATATTCAAAATTGTGGTCCTACATCACCCTTTCATGATTCGATTTAATTACACAAGGTAATTATATACCAAAATTAATTACCTGATGAATTAGTTAGTTTCCACTTAAACCAATGGGAATCTAATGGGATAGTGTTTTCTCCATGGTGTTATCAAAATGGGGACATGACAATCCTCCCCTCTCAAAATATCTTCTCCTCAAACAAGTGAAAATATGGATAGTGAAGAACCTGTAAAATTTTTCCACAATACTTTTGATAGGATTCTTCAAAATACACTTGAACCTTGTTGATGTATATGTAACTTTAGAATGTATTTCACCTATGTATTTCATCTATGTATATTGTACTCCTATAGAGATGTTATTATTCCTCTATACAGAAGTGTTGTCATTTGTATTGACAAGTGTCGCAAGTGTCGTAACTTGCCGATGGGTTATTAGAACACCATGTGTGGGGTCGGCCCTGATTAATTTAACCATGGGTTATTAGGCTAATCTAGACAAGTCGGCCCCACTGGTTTATTGGGCAGGACTGGGACAAGTATAAATAGAGATCGGGAGATCTCTATTTGATCACTCATTACTCACTTCTATTTCTCTGAGAAAGTGGCACACTTGTGTGGAGGAGGATCATCTGCTAGGAGAAGACTATCTCTTGTACTTTGGTTGTATCATTGCTCTCTCTATCTCTAAGGAAGTTGTGGGGTTTTTCACCTTTATGGTTTTCCCCAGTGAAACTCTATGTGTCTATTGTCTCATGTGATTGCTTGGTGTGATTGATATGCATTGTTATACTTGATATGCTGTACATGTTATTCTCTCAATAAAGATCCTAGAGTGTATTGAATTAATGCTCAAAAATTAACATGGTATCAAAGCTTCCCTGAGAAGAAGACATTGTGTAGTGGCATAAACTAGGGTTTCTTGTTTATTGGGTTTCTCTCCACATATTTTGGAAAACAAGCAAGGTAGATTGGCTCAAATCATCAAGGAGAATCTTTTTGTTCAATCAGAATTCAGTTCTGAGCACTTTCAATTTTTGCCCTAACAATTAGGGTTTCCACAAAAATAGGAATTTTTGAATTCTGAGGACACGGCTGGAATCTCCTTGGAAAAATCGTAGTTTAGAGCTTTGGATCGATATTTTTGGTTGGGTAAAGCTTCGGGAAACTCAAACCGTAATTTAGGGTCCTCCCTAGTGAATCCAGGAAGACTAAAAGGCATTTTTGAAGGGCGAACCTTTGCAGATCTCAAATTATGAATATACCAGGATAATCATCTCATCAAGGCGCATCTTTCTATCCTTTCAAAAAGTTGAAATTCACATTTTGAATTTTTAGGGTTTCTCTAACAAACCCTAATCTAGGACTAGATCTAGTTTTCAACAAATCAAGTGGTAAGACCTAAATCTTTTCTATTTCCATTTGAAGTACTCTTTAAAGATGTCTCACCACACCAAGATTGAGGATAAGCTTGAAGGGGATGATAACTTCCGAGCATGGAAGTATAGGATTGGGTTAATCCTAGAAGAAAATGAGTTGGACACTTATATGTCCCAGAGGGAGAAGAGGCTATGGCTCTTCACAAGAAGAACTTAGTCAAGGGAAAGAGGATCATTGTTGATTCTATCAAGGACCATCTCATTCCACACGTGTCATCTCTAAAGACACCCAAGGCAATGTTTGACTCTTTGACCAAGTTGTTTGAAGGGAAGAACATAAATCAGAAGATGAATCTGTGGAACCAATTGAAAGGGGTAAAGCTTCAGAATGGAGAGACCATTCAATAATATTTCTCCAAGGTCTCTCATATCAAGGAACAACTTGAAGTAGTAGATGAAGTAGTGGAGAATGGTGAAATTGTTATGACCACTTTAAATGGCCTACCTATGTCATGGGATTCCTTCATCCAAAGAATCTGTGCAAGAAGGAATTTGATATCCTTTAGTAGACTGTGGGATGAATGAACACAAGAAGAGGCTAGGCTAATAGTCCGAGAAGAAAAGATGGGGAATGAAGATTAAGCACTCACAGCACATACCAAGAAAGGTAAGATCAAGAAGGAGTCATCTCATAACAGAAGACCTTCACACCACCATCATAAGAAAGATCTCAAATACTTCACATGCAATGATAAGGGATACTTCATGGTAGATTGTCCCAAGAAGAAGAAAGACAACAACAACTTCAATAAGAAGAAGAACAACAAAAGAAGATATCATGCTCATGCTGCCGAGGATGATGAACCTCCCAAGAAGAGGGCTAGAGCAGAAAGTTATGATGATGACTCATCAAGTGAAGATGAATATGTTCTAATATCTGCTCTCACAAGTACTATCTCTCATTGTTGTAATGATTGGATTATTGACAATGGGGCTTCCAAACACATGACTAGGTTTAAAGAATCTTTTGCAAATCTATCTGAACATGAGTCACCCCATAAGGTAAAACTTGGGGATGACTATCAATACCCTATCAAGGGAAGTGGCGAAGCCTCCTACAACCTAGACTCTGGGAATTCTTTGAAGATGAAAGATATTTTATATGTACCTGGGCTCAAGAAGAACCTACTATCCATATCTGCATTGGATGCAAAAGGCATGAGGGTTACATTTGTAGATGGCCAAGTTTTTATGTGGCCAAACGGTAAAACTATAGATGATGCAGTGGTGATTGGAGAGCAAGAGGGATGATTGTATAAATTGAAGGGACAACCTAAACATGCCATGGTACATGAATCCATGGAGCCAAGTGAACTTTGGCATAGAAGGCTTGCTCATGTGCATTATAGAGCACTACCAATTGCAAGCAAAGCAATAGAGTGTCTTCCTGAAATCAAGACCAAGTATGAAGGTGTTTGCAAAGGCTGTGCAAAAGGAAAGAACATAAAGAAGGCATTTCCAAGCAGTGAAAGCAAATCAAAAGGAATCTTGGAAACTATCCACTCTGATGTATGTGGTCCAATGTTATCCAGTTCTCTGAGTGGGTATGCTTACTATGTCTCTTTCATTCATGACTTCTCTAGGAAGACTTGGGTTTACTTCTTGAAGAACAAGGATGAAGTGTTTGATAAGTTCAAGGAATTCAAAGCCTTGATGGAGAATCAAACTGATAAGAAGATCAAAACATTTAGATCCGACAGTGGCGGAGAATTCACTTCAGGTGACTGTTGATGTATATGTAACTTCGGAATCTATTTCATATATGTATATTGTACTCCTATAGAGATGGTATTATTCCTCTATACGGAAGTGTCGTCATTAATATTGTAAGTGTCGTAACTTATACTTGATGGGTTATTAGACCACCTTGTTGGGGTCAGCCCTATATAAGTCATGTGGGTCGAAGGGTTATTAGACCACCCTATTGGAGGTCGGCCATGTGGGTCAAAGGGTTATTAGACTACCAAGTGTGGGTTCAGCCCGAAGTAAGTTAACCATGGGTTAAGCTAGACATGTAGGCCCCATTAGTTTACTGGGTAGGATAGGACAAGTATAAATAGAGATCGGGAGATCTCTATTTGATCACTCATTACACACACTTCTCTCATTCAAAAAGTGGTGCACTTGTGAGGAGGAGGCTCGACTGCTAGGAGAAGACTATCTCTTGTATTTTTGTTGTATCATTGCTCTATCTATCTCTGAGGAAGTTATTGGGGTTTTTCACCTTTATGGTTTTCCCCAAGTAAACTCTGTGTCTCTTGTGTGCTTGCATTATTGTGTCCATGATTGATATGTTGTAGATTTGTTGTACATGTTGTTCTCTAAGTTAAGATCCTAGATTAGATTGAAGTAAATTCTGAAAATTTAACAAGGTATCAGAGCTAGCCTGAAAGAAGGCATGGTATGGCATGTATGACACTTGTTGCACTTACGATGCTAGGGCTTGATATAGCAAAAAAGATTCATCGTAGCGCTTTCACTATAAATCCATTTTGGAAAAGTTTTCGGATATGAAACATTTACAGGTCGAATATTAGATCCCCATGTACCTTGTGTCCAAAGGAAAAATTCTAATTCATTGTAATTTGTGATTTATGATCTGTACAATATAGGGTTTCTGCCTCTTCCAGATCTCAGTCATAAATAGGAGACCTTGGAAAAAAGGTCATAACTTGGGCTAGGAAGCTCCAAATGAAATTTCATAAAAAGTTATATGTAGTACACAGACTTTACTATCTCAAGAAACGTTTTCAGGGGCCGAAGTTGAACCAGTGACATGTGGCACACTGTACAAGTTCGCTCTCTTGTTTTATCCCATAAACAAGTCACGTTGCGACACTTGGCATAACTCTCTCTCAGAGAATCCAATTGAGGTCATACCTATCGAGATGGAAATATGATAGGTTAGACTACCACATAAAATGTTTTCAGACCCTGTGGATCAAAAAGTACAGAGTTACACCAGAAACAATCAGGTACATATTTCTGTCAAAACAGAATTAGTTTTGAGCACCTTCATTCATGGCTTCCGAAATTTAGGGTTTCGGAGAAAGTTGGAATTTTTGTAATCGGAGACTACGGCTGAATGCTACTCATCAAAATAGAAATTTAGAGACCAATATCAGAATTTTTGGTTGGGCAGAAGACCGGGCTTGATCAAACCCTAGTTCGGGACTTTGATTGGAAACATGGAAAATTAGGGCTTCTGCAAAAATGGGAATTTTTGAAATCTATAACCACGACTGGAAGCTCCTTAGAAAAATAGAATCTTAGAGCTTTCGATCAAACCTTTTGATTGCGTAGAAGAGTGGGCTTCATCAAACCCTAGTTCGGGGTCACATCCAGTGAATCCAGAAGTTTCAAAGGAAAAATTAAGGAGTGAAACTTTGCAATTTTCAAATTCTGAATATACCAACTTGATCAGCTCATCAAGGCGCATATTTCTATCCTTTCGAAAGTTTGAATTTTTGGGGTTTCTCTGACAAACCCTAATCCATGTCCATGTCCAGTTCTTGCAAATCAAGTGGATTGGGTTAATCCTAGAAGAAGATGGATTGGTCACCTGCAGAAGTCAAGAAGTTCCTAAGGCCTTCCATAAGAAGATTACAAGCAATCTTGACAGGTATGGCTTACAGGTATGTTTTGAATTTTGTTCTGGTTAAGTTTATGATATCTTTGTCTTCATATCATTACAGTACAATCTTGATTAATTACTAGACTTGTCGTATCACCTTAATAGAAGATATTCATTGATTAAGGTTTTGACACTTATGATTGTACTAATGCATTATGGTGTTGTATGATGTTTATGTTGTCCGCTAACATGAAAGGTACACCAAGAAAGACAAATCATGTTCTAATTCAAGAACATATGATCATGATGACATGAGGAAAAAGATTCACCCATTGTCATGGATCACTTAGAAGATCTACTTACGAGGTATGTATAACTTGGCCCTACAATGGATAACTTTTGAGACATGCAAGTTACTAGCTCAAGTCATTGAAGAGAACCAGAAGACATTATGCGGGTATGTTAGACATAACTAGCTAGCATGCTAATCCAGGTATGCTTTTCCTATATCAAGCTAGAATCCTACTTTGTGTTAGGATTTTATACTGTTGTGTTGTTGATAATGATTATTCATGAAGTCATAGGTTTGAATAGTCATGGTTCTATGCATATTATGTTTCTTACCATAATTGATGATATGACTAACCATAAGACCCCTATATAAACCTTGAATACTAATGCTTATTATTTTTGTTTGAAATGATGCTTAAGATTATTGTGTTTTAATAGTATTAAGATTATACTAATAAATGTCTGATTATGTATGAGACCTCAAGGATAACACAATGATGATACTAATAAGCATGCATAGTGATGGATATAAGTTCAAGGACAAGTAATCCAGGAAGCAAAGATCAAGAGGGAGCACACTCCAGTTGTTCCTGCAAGG
Organism: Larix kaempferi; assembly: GCA_027924585.1. Lineage (NCBI taxonomy): Eukaryota > Viridiplantae > Streptophyta > Pinopsida > Pinales > Pinaceae > Larix > Larix kaempferi. Next base: position 215,559 of record BSBM01001356.1, on the reverse strand, counting down.
AAGAAAAGATAAAGAAGGAGCACACTTCAGTAGTTTTTGCAAGGATTCGGATATTCAAAGGGAGTTGACCACTTCTCACAATCCACATTAGAATGGAGTTGCAGAAAAGAAGCAAAGACTGAGAGGGAGTCAACCCAACAAACAAGCAAAGATAAGTATTTGAATTGTCATTACTTGCATATTTTATTGTTTAAATAATATTGTTCAATAATTTATATATTGATGTTCCTAGAATTAAGTTGTGTATTATGCATATTAGAATAGTTGCATTGATGAACAGTATACTACTAATATACATGAGTAAGTTATCTATGGTACTGTACAACATTCCATTGCTACTTATCTAGAATGAAACCTATTTGTTGACACGTTGGGAGTTGTGCACACTCTTATCAATGTTCTGGTAGAGATTGAAGGGAATCTAGAAAGTTACGGGATATGGATAAATGTTGTATTGAAGCATTGGCTAAGATAATTGCATGACTGTATGACATATTTTTTTATGTGTAGGAATTTGTTCTGAAAACTATGAGCTGTTTTCTAATCATGCAATTTAACTTGTTGTGTAGGAAAGATCGTATACCATCACCTACAAAAGAAGGACTACAACATTTGTTCAGCAACAAAGTTATCTATTGAAAATTTTGAAGATATTGAATTTCCCAGGATCGGGGAAGAATGCCATGATCGAGGAGTACCAGTCGATCATGAAGATGTTTGGGATGCAGTCCCAAGACCTGAAGGGGAGTCTATAGTGACTTCCAAGAGGATCTACAAGATCAAGCATGCTGTAGGTGGTATCATAGAGACTTTTGCTGCTATAGCCAGATACACTTCCATTAGATCAGTACTTTCTCTGGCTGCAGTGATGAAGTGGAAGATACACCAGATGGATTTCAAGACAGCCTTCTTGAATGGTGTGGTTGAAGAAGAAGTGTATGTGGAGCAACCACTTGGTTCTGAGACACATGACAAGGAGTCATATACGTGCATAACTTGGTATGGTAGGATAGACAACTTTCTATCGAGTTTGGGATTTAGCAAGAGTAAAGCAGATTCCAACCTTTACTACAAGGTTGAGGAAGGAAATCCAGTGATACTACTTTTGTATGTGGATGACCTGTTTGTTACAGGTGAGGATAGATTGATTGCTGCCATGTAGTGGAAGCTTGCTGCTAAGTTAGAGATGAAGAACTTGGGTATGATGCACTACTTTCATGGTATGGAGGTGTGGCAGAGTGTAGATGGAATCTTCCTTAGACAAGGGAAGTATGTAGTAAAGATCCTGAAGAGTTTTGAGATGATGGACTGCAAGGCCATGGCCACACCTATGGCATCGAACCTGAAGCTTCTGTGTGATACTTCTTTTGAGTCAGTTGATGCTACAATGTATCGTCAGATGATTGGGTCCTTGATGTACCTGATGAATACAAGATCAGACATTTGCTTTGTAGTGAACACCTTGAGCCAGTATCTGACAGATCCGAGACATGTTCACCTGATAGCTGCAAAGCATGTTTTGAGGTACCTAAAGGGTATAGTGGATTATGGGCTCAAGTATGAGGCGAATCAAAAGTTTAACCTGGACGGTTATGTTGATTCGGATTGGGTAGGCAGTGCCATTGATTGGAAGAGCACTTCGGGGTGCTGCTTCAGTATGGGATCAGGTGTGATCTCTTGGTTTAGCAGGAAGCAGTCATGTGTGGCACTGAGTACAGCTGAAGCAGAGTATGTCACAGCTTGTTCAGCTAGTTGTGAGGCAGTATGACTTAGGAAGCTACTATCTGATTTGTTTGATCTCCAGTTGAGTGCTACCTGTATATATTGTGACAACCAAAGTTGTGTGAAGTTGTCAGAGAACCTAGTGTTCCATGACAGGTCAAAGCACATTGAGATCAAGTTCCACTATATCAGGGATATGGTGCAGAGGGGATTTGTGAAGCTTCTATATGTTGCAAAAGATGAGTAGATAGCCGATGTGTTGACCAAGCCGCTTGCCAGAGTGAAGTTTGAATACTTCAGATGGAGAATTGGTGTACTTCAGATCGAGATGTCTTCCAGAGGGAAGTGATGAAGTTCGGAGACATAGATGCACTCTAGGCCATTCTTGCATGGTGGTAGGTTGGTCCTCCCATGGAAGGATGTAAGGGCCAAGCCATTCTTGCATGGTGGTAGGTTAGTCCTCCCATGGTAGGATGTAAGGGTTGAGCCATTCTCACATAGTGGCAGGTTAGTCCTCCTATGGTAAGATGTAAGGTCTGGGCCATTCTCACATGGTGGCAGGTTAGTCCTCCCATGGTGAGATGTAAGTGCTGGGCCATTCTCACATAGTGGTAGGTTAGTCCTCCTATGCTGAGATGTAAGTGCTAGGCCATTCTAAAATGATGGTAGGTTAGTCCTCTCATGGTCATGATGTAAGTGCTGGGCCTTTCCAACATGGTGGTAGGTTGGTCCTCCCATCGTCGTTGATGTAAGTGTTGTTAGCCTTTCCCAGATGGTAGTAGGTTGGTCCTCCCATGCTCGTGAGTGTAAGTGTTGTGAGCCTTTCACATGGTGGTAGGTTAGTCCTCCCATGGTGAGTGTAAGTGCTGTGTGTGTGCATCTGGGTTGTGCTTCGTGGACTACATGATGATCTGAAGACATTGATGTGATAGTTTGGTACACAGGTTTTGCAGAGGCATATAATCAGTCTTGAGATGCTCTTGCAGGTTTTGCCAAGGCAGTGTAATCAGTCCTGAGAGATCTTGCAGGTTTTGCAGAAGCAGTGTAATCAGTCCTGAGGTGTACTTACTTTATGGCTCGCTCACAGATGATGATGATGATCAAGTTGATCATGTGATGATACACATCAATTGGATGTATGGTGAGTATTAGGTGGATACTCTGTGGTCGTGGACAGGTTGTGCAGTGGCATGTAAAAGATCATGAGAGATTCGAGAGGTTGAGTTGTGCGCTCATAAAAGGCCTATGATGCACTTGCGAGGTTTTGCAGAGGCACATGATGAGTCCTTGGGATTCCACAGTAGGACCAATGATGATGAAGACCTACAGGTGTTGGGCCTACATCCAGTATGAAAAAGGACTGGCTCTGTAGAACTTCCTATGACGAGTAGATTCAGAGATTGATTGAGATAGCAGCAGCAGTGACGATGACGATGATTCGAGGATGATGATTCGCTGATGATGATCCAGAGAAGAAGACTTGTACTAGCAGACCTGTGTCGAGAAATACCTTCCTAGTTAAGAGGGAGTGTTGATGTATATGTAACTTTGGAATGTATTTCATATATGTATATTGTACTCCTATAGAGATGGTAGTATTCCTCTATACGGAAGTGTCATCATTAATATTGTAAGTGTCGTAACTTATACTTGATGGGTTATTAGACAACCTTGTTGGGGTCGGCCCTGTATAAGTCATGTGGATCGAAGGGTTATTATACCACCCTATTGGGGGTCGTCCATGTGGGTGAAAGGTTTATTAGACTACCAAGTGTGGGGTCGCCCCGGATTAAGTTAACCATGGGTTAAGCTAGACATGTAGGCCCCATTAGTTTATTGGGTAGGACAAGACAAGTATAAATAGAGATCGGGAGATCTCTATTTGACCACTCATTACACACACTTCTCTCCTTCAAAAAGTGGCGCACTTGTGAAGAGGAGGCTCTGCTACTAGGATAAGACTATCTCTTGTATTCTGGTTGTATCATTGCTCTATCTATCTCTGAGGAAGTTATTGGGGTTTTTCACCTTTATGGTTTTGCCCAAGTAAACTCTGTGTCTCTTGTGTGCTTGCATTATTGTGTCCATGATTGATATGCTGTAGATTTTTTGTACATGTTGTTCTCTCAGTTAAGATCCTAGATCAGATTGAAGTAAATTCTAAAAATTTAACAGTGACTTCAAGAAGCTATGCAGTGATTCAGGGATTAAGAGGGAGTTGATTGCTCCCTAAAATCCACAAAAAAATGGAGTTACAGAAAGGAAGAATCACACAATCATGGAAGTAGCACGAGCAATGTTGCAGGACCAAGATATGCCTATGTATCTATGGGAAGAAGCAACTAGGACAGTTGTATATATGCATAACAGAACACCACACAATATATTGGACAACAAGACACCAGAAGAGGTCTTCTCTTGTAAGAAGCCTGAAGTCAGCCATCTCAGAATATTTTGTTGTCCAGTATACATTCATGTCCCAAAGGAAAAGAGGACCAAGCTAAATTCTTCAGAAAAGAAGCGTATAATTGTGGGTTACAGTGAAAGCTCAAAGGCTTACAAAATATACTTTTCAGGATTCAAGAAGATTGATGTTAGCAGGAGTGTCACATTTGATGAAAACTTAGCATTCATCAAATCAAGGAAGACACCTGTTGAAGATCATGAAGAACCAAAGGAAACCAGATTTCAAGACACTACCATGACTGAAGCAATTCTAGATGTTGATCATGAAATTGAAGATCCGCAAGAACCTGTAGATCCACCTCGTGAAAAGGAATCTTACAAGAGGAAACCTGCATGGGCTAGAGAGCTCATTCAAGATGCAGAAAGATATGGCATTCCAGAAGAATAACACAAAGCAAAGAAGAGAACTAGATCACATACCATCTATGTTGCTTTACTCTGTGATATTATGAACAAAGAACCTTCCAGTTATGAGGAGGCAGCAAAAAAGAAAGAATGGAAGGATGCCATGGTTGAGGAGTATCAGTTGATCATGAAGAATGATGTTTGGGATGTAGTCCCAAGACCTGAAGGGAATTCAGTTGTGACTTCCAAGTGGATCTACAAGATCAAGCATGCTGCAGTTGGCAGCATAGAAAAACACAAAGCGAGATTTGCAGCTCGTAGCTTCTCCCATAAAGAAGGGATTGACTATGAAGAAAATTTTCCTCCAATAGCCAGGTACACTTCCATTAGATTAGTACTTTCTCTGGCTGCAGTTATGAAATGGAAGATACACCAGATGGATGTCAAGACAGCTTTCTTGAATGGTGTAGTCGAGGAGGAAGTGTATGTGGAGCAACCACTCGGTTTTGAGACACATGACAAGGAGTCATATGTATGTAGGTTGAAGAAAGCCTTGTATGGCTTGAAGTAAGATCCTAGGACTTGGTATGGTAGGATAGAAAACTTTCTATCCAGTTTGGGATTTACCAAGAGTAAAGAAGATTCCAACCTTTACTATAAGGTTGAGGAAGGTAGTCCCGTGATACTACTCTTGTATGTTAATGATCTGTTTGTAACAGGTGAGGATAGATTGATTTCCGATACAAAGAGGAAGCTTGCTTTCAAGTTCGAGATGAAGGAATTGGGGAAGATGCACTATTTTCTAGGCATGGAGGTGTGGCAGAGTGTAGATGGGATCTTCCTTGGACAACGGAAGTATGTAGTAGACATCCTGAAGAGGTTTTGGATGATGGACTGCAAGGACATGGCCACACCTATGGAATTGAACCTAAAGCTTATGTGTGATGCTTCATCTGATCTGGTTGATGTCATGGTGTATCGTCAGATGATTGGGTTCTTGATGTACCTGATGAACACGAGACCAGATATTTGCTTTGCGGTGAACACATTGAGCTAGTTCCTGACAGATCCGAGGAGTGTTCACCTGGTTGTTGTAAAGCATATTCTGAGGTACCTAAAGGGTATAGCTGATTATGGGCCCAAGTATGACGCGAATCAAAAGTTTAACTTGTAGGGTTATGTTGATTTGGACTGGGCAGGCAGTGCTGCAGATAGGAAGAGAACATCTGGGTGTTTCTTCAGTATGGGATCAGGTATGATCTCTTGGTTTAGTAGGAAGCAATCCTGTGTAGCACTGAGTACAGCCGAGGCAGAGTATGTTGCAGCTTGTTCGGTTAGTTGTGAGGCAGTATGGCTGAGGAAGCTACTGTCTGAGCTATTTGATCTCCCTTTGGATGCTACTAGTATATTTTGTGACAACCAGAGTTGTGTGAAGCTGTCTGAGAGCCCGGTGTTCCACGATAGGTCGAAACAAATTGAGATAAAATATCACTATATCAGGGATATGGTGCAGAGAGGAGCAATGAATCTCTTGTATGTTGCGACGGATGAGTAGGTTGCAAGTGTGCTGGAGAAACCACTAGCCAGAGTGAAGTTTGAGTACTTCAGAGAGAGGCTTGGTGTTCTTCAGATTGATGACACTTCGAGGAAGAATTTATGGAGACATTTGCTGGAGCCATTCCAAGCATGGTGAGAGGAGGATACTTCCCCTGGCTGTGGATATAAGCATTGGATGATGAGCATCAGGATGATGTTCCAGTTACTGCTCTGTATATGCATCATGTTGGATGCTTGGATATGATTAGTTGGATTATTTATATGTATATGCATCATGTTGGATGCTGGGTATGATCAGGTGGATCATGTATTTGTATATGTATCAGTTGGATATATTGTATGATCAGGTAGATCATGTATGATGATATGTATCAGGAAGATACTGTCTATGCATTAGGTGGATGCATTGTATGATCAGGATGATCATAGATGATGAGCTTCAAGATGTTGCTCCAGATGACATGCATTAGGACGATGCAGTGATGATGATCAGGATGATCACATGTACATCAGGATGATGTGTGTGGCCATGGACAGGTTGTGCAGATGAGCATATAAGTAGACCTAGGAGATCCGACAAGTAGAGCTATGTGCTCGTAACAACCTGGGATGCTCTTTCAAGGCATTGCTCTAGGAGGACATATAAGTAGACTTGGGAAATCCGACAGGTAGAGCTGTGTGCTCGTAACAGCCTGGGATGCTCTTTTGAGGCATTGTCCTATGGCATATAAGTAGACATGGGAGATCCGACAGGTTTGGCTGTGTGCCTGTAATAAGTCTTGGGATTCTCTTTCGAGGCATTACCATGACCACATGCAAGTAGACATGGGAGATCCGATAGGTTGGGATATGTTCCCGTAATAAGTCCTAGGATGCTCTTTCGAGGCATTGTGGTAGGGGTCACATGTAATAATTCCTGGAGATGTGGACAGGATGAAAAAGGCCTCAGATGCTCTTTAGAGATCTTGCTTAAAAAGACACTCTTTTAAGGTTTTGTGACAGTCACATGTAAGTGGACCTGGGAGGTCTTGTCGGTTCTGCTTCGCCACATAAATGGTCCTGGGATACTCTTTTGAGGCATTGTGATGCACGTAATAAGTCCTGAGGATTCCACAGTATGGCCAGTGATGATGAAGACCTGCAGGTGGTGGGCCTACATCCAGTATGAAAAGGACTGGCTTTGTAGAACTTCCTATGATGAGTAGATTTAGAGATTGATTGAGATAGCAGCAGCGATGACGATGACGATGATTCGAGGATGATGATTCAATTATGATGATCTAGAGAAGAATACTTGTGCTAGAAAATCTGTGTCGATAAATACCTTCCTAGTTAAGAGGGAGTGTTGATGTATATGTAACTTCGGAATGTATTTCACCTATGTATTTCATATATGTATATTGTAATCCTATAGAGATGTTATTATTCCTCTATACAGAAGTGTCATCATTTGTATTGACAAGTGTTGCAAGTGTCGTAACTTGCTGATGGGTTATTAGAACACCATGTGTGGGGTCGGCCCTGATTAAGTTAACCATTGGTTATTAGGCTAAGCTAGACAAGTTGGCCCCACCGGTTTATTGGGCAGGATAGGACAAGTATAAATAGAGATTGGGAGATCTCTATTTGGTCACTCATTACTCACTTCTATCTCTCTCAGAAAGTGGTGCACTTGTGTGGAGGAGGATCATCTGCTAGGAGAAGACTATCTCTTGTACTTTGGTTGTATCATTTCTCTCTCTATCTCTGAGGAAGTTGTGGTGTTTTTCACCTTTATGGTTTTCCCCAGTGAAACTCTATGTGTCTATTGTCTCTTGTGATTGCTTGGTGTGATTGATATGCATTTTTATACTTGATATGTTGTACATGTTATTCTCTCAGTAAAGATCCTAGAGTATATTGAATTAATGTTCAAAAATTAACAAACCTCATCTCCATCATAGATGACCCCTTCCTACTTCAATACTTCTCCATTGATTCAATTACATGAAATCCGCTAAATCACCCTTCTATGAATCTCCAAACAACTAGGGTGATCATCATGCAACAAGACCAATCCAATGACTTATGTGGAAACATCACCTTTAAGCAAAAATGGTGGAGATAAACCTATTGAGCCACACATTATACAACTAAGCATCATCCTCTTAAAAATATTTTGGAAGTTCTCATCCCAACAAGAAACTCCCCCCCTTACTTGGACAGCCATATTTGTTATGGATTGGAAGGGTCTTCTACATGGTGTATCGTTCTCCAACTTGTTCACATCCATGGAATCAGACCAAACAAACGTAGGATGAATTCCCTTCATGTGGGAACCAAATTCACCTTTCTCAATCATAGAGTTAATATATAGAATCTCAATCATTCCAAATTCACATTTAAGAAAATTAACATGCAGTGGATGCTCTACCCACGTACTTAATATAGCTTCCCAAACTAGGAGAATGCTTCTCCCCCATCCTACAATGAAATAGAATGCCATCAAATGGAACAAATACAATCTTTCCAATTTTCCTGTTGTATGATGTACTCATGCATGATGATGAAGTCATAAGTGCATTAACTAAGCAAATGCTCATGCATGGAAATCCATAATAGTCACATTGGACACAAGGAGATGTATTATGTATAACTTATTTCTCCAAGCGAACTGGATGGTGATGATGAAGGTGGAGATAAATATTGGGGAGGTTCTCAACCTCATGCACCTATTTATTCTCAAGAGATGTCACTGTCCCACATATTTCTATATGTATCTCCAAGTTGAAATAGTTGATACCATGAATGATCCCCGAGTCCCAAATGAATCTAATATTGAGGAGGTGTCTCCTACTTCCTCCTCTACATTTCTTAGTTGCTACACCAAGATCCTCATTAAGACTCCCAAACCACCAAGAAGAAACATAGTAATTCCATACACAATATGGTTTCCTATGTAGGACGCTACACCACATCTCTACATGGATAGGCTTATGAAAATGAAGGCTAATTAGCCCTCCTGGATCCCACTGAACATGTTTCATTCTACCATACTCAAATTCCATCAGGAACACTATGTCATTCAATGAATGACATGATCCCATGGTTTATGCATCATTCCACTTTTCATCTTGGTCATTTGGAGTAGCTTGGCATTCCAAAGGATGTCGGGATCCCATACCCAGATTGGAATCCCATCACTTCCAATACTTCTGAAAACTCTTGACATGTAATTGCACACCCAATCCTCAGGTGCATGTGTAATGGAGGTATCTAATGGCTACAAAATATATCTTTGCTGATGTTCACATGTTAGGGCAATATCAGTTATAAAAAAAATTCATCGCAGAAGCAAAGGAAGCTATTAAGGAGAGAATGGTAAGATACCATTATGCCTTTGTAAAGGCTTTGTAAGTTTGCTTAGTTTTGTAAAGAGGCATTTTATCCACTCTTGGAGAGTTTTAGAGTGAGAGGCTTTATGATTGAAATCCTATGTCTTATTTTCGTAGCAAGCTTGAAGGATGAAGGCATTTTGTACCTATTCAAATATTTTTGAAGAATAATAAGATCGGTCCTCATTGGAGCTGGACCCAGAGACATAGTCCATCAAGGACAAAATCCATTATCATACGGTGTCCACATGCTTATGGTTTGTATCATTTGTTCATTTATATTCTTTCATTTATTTTTAAGCCTTTGATAAGCTTGTTATTTAAAGCATTTGTATAAGTTAATTGGTTTAAGAATTCACATGCAAATTCAAGTGTTAGTAGATCCTATCATTTTTAAATCATCGATTTGATAATCCAACTAGAAAAATATGTTAATGGGTGTGCACCACCTTCTTTTATAATCTTGTTTTCTTCTTGTACAAGATTAGATGCATTGTACTTGGCCCTCTAGCTCATATATTGTGCCCTCCTTAGCCTAATTGGAACTTTCAACTATATGTGACTTTCCTTTCTTTTAGTTTGCATTTTCCTTGCTTTCTTGTTTTTCTATTTTTACTACTTTTTCTACCACTTTCCTGCTTTGCTCTACTTTCCTGGTTTACACTGCTTTCTTCCAATATCTATTTCAAAACCTATTCTGAGGCCCACATAATCCTTATACACCCTCTTGGGTCACTTAGCAAATTAAAACTCATATACAATTATTAAATATTAATTAAATATTCTAAACTATGGGATATATAACTTGTGCATGATTTAATTTAATTACACTATATCACTATAGTCCAGAGTTTACTTGTTTATTCACTAATGCAATTATTTCACTAGGCCAGTGTCCAAACAAGAAGAAAGCAAAGAATAAGGTTGAGGTTGAGGAAACAGATGTAGCATCATTTCATATAAAAGAGTTTTCTAATAATTTTGAGGAGTTATCATTGGTCTCAATTCTTTCAAGTAGTAGTGTAGGAGAATGTGTGGACACTTGTGTATGGTTTGTGGATAGCAGGGCATTGCACCACGTGAGAGGGATATGAGCTATGTTTGAGACTATTTCAGATCTTGACTTAGACACTCACGTCGATAGTGGGATCGACACCTCATATGCAGTGGGGGGTATAGGATGTGTCATATTATGGCTGGATTCAAGAGGGAATCTAAACGTTGTCAATGTGTACCTAGTACTAAAGTTGAAGATGAACTTACTCTCCTTGTTAACTCTAGAGGATGATGGATATGCGGTCCTGTTTTGTAATGGGGGAGTGATTACCTATTCATTGGGATAAAGTCTAGATGTAGAATGAGTACTTGGAACTCATGATGACAGGATACATAGGTTGCATGGACAACCTATAGAGGGTGAGTCAAGTTGGATCTTAGGTTCTGTGGTCGTGATTGTTTTAGACAAGCAAGAGACTTCATCTAGTTTAGTTAGGAAGCCGAGCTGGTATGAGATGAATTTGGAGGATGAGAAAGAGGGTGAGGTGAACTCTCAGTTTAGAGTTTTTTGAAATAGGTATTCAGTGCATGATCCACTGTAGGTCGAAGAGAGGCCTTTTAGTTTAGAGAGAGGAGCTTCAACAGCAATTGGAGTGAGTAGGTTGGAGACAGACCTAGGTGGAGGTGTCGTAAGTACCTCCCTCACTAAGAGGTAGTGTTATATTTTGTAGCTCAGAGGTACTTATGCATTTATTGAGCCTATATGCAAAAGTCCAAGAAAATGTCTCACTTAAGTGACTTTATGAAGTGCATTTATCAAGTGACTTTGTAAAGTTATTTTATAAACTCAAGTTGGGTCTTTCTTATTTTAATGACAAAAGTGACATTTTTGAAGAGAATGTGATTTTTATATAGTTGCATAACTTAAGTGATTTAAGTTAGGTCATCTTGAGAATATATCACATTCATTGATCTTATGGGCGAAGATTCAATCTTGACCATAGAAGATGAAGGGTTAGGGGAATTACTTATTAAATGAAAATAAAATAGCTTGAGGAGACATAGAGAGGAACACATTCCAAAAGAGTCTTTAGAGAGTGTGAGAGGCACAATTCCTAGGAGAAAGAGGGTATGTGAGTTGAAAGGAAGAGAAGGGGGGAGAAAGGAGAAGGGCATGCATTCCTAGATAATATTGTAGCAATTTAAGATTTGGTCCATACAACAAGAGAGAGAGGGCCAAAGTATATGAGATAGAGGGTCGTACAGTTGTGAAGGAGCAAGTCATACTACAAGTAGAAAGCACAAAAATCGAGGAATCCTTTTCACAGACATTTTGAGGTGACATTTGTTGTTAGTATTTTGAACATACTATACTTATGTTGTACATTGTTTCTGAGGTGTGATTCGATGTCATAGAGGCTATACTATGTAGGCCATACTATTGAAATCTCGGCGGAAATTTCCAGGAAGGAGCTTGGGCTTGTTTTGTGTGGTTTTTGGCACATTTTCCAAGGAGGGTTGTAGGCATAGTGACCGAGATGAGTACTATGTGAATTTTTTGTTGTAATAAAATTATTGTTGTACACTCAGAGATATTTTTCTTAAGATCTCAAAAAAAACTTTCTTGACTGGTTTTCCCCTTGTGGGTTTTTCCAAGGTCATTTGAGCAAATATCTTGTGTCAAAATGTATTGAATGTGACTACTGTTCACTATTATTTTCCACTACTGTATTTTTCAAATTTACTTAGCATTTAGCATTTCTACCTATAAAGTGCACTTGGATGTGTTTGAAGTTAATGCATGACTATTGAAGTTTATATGTAGTAGAAATCAAAGTTTGCTAAGTGTTTAATAAATTGTCTAGTTGAGTTTGCTAGATGAACTATTAGTGTTTGATAAATTGTCTAGTTGAGTTTGCTAGATGAACTATTAGTATTTGATAGATATTTTAAACACTGGTGACTAAGTTTCTTTTGTTCCCCCTTCACTTGATCTTTAGATTCCTCTATTTCCTTCCGAATTTGCAAGGAAATGAGTCTTTTGTAAGCCTCTATAGAGGTATCTACACCTTAAAAACTCGAGGCATATCGGTTCTTCCTCTAGCACCAATTCCACGTTGGCCCCTAGCATGGCTCACTAGTACTGAGGAAGTTTTGGATGTCCCAACCAAACCAAACCAAACCAAACATAGGAGTGGGATTTTCTATTCATTTTTCAAAGATGGAAAATTGATTTTCACTTGTGAGATGCACCCACACACTTAGTTTTTTAATTGATTTCTTATATCATATTAAGTTTTTCTGAAATTGGCATAATTTCATTATAAAAAATATTTATTATTTATTATATGGTGGATGCAAATTTATATATGATAATAAAATTGAATCATAATAATTTTGAAGAAAATGTAACTGAAATCAATGTAAATTTACAATGAGTGAAATTGAATCTTAAGAATTTGAAAAAAAACATAACTGAATTCAAATCAATGTATCATTGGAATATGTTTTTAAGTTTTCATTATTAATATTATCTATTTTGGTCAAATCAGATAAAATTAATGAAATTTTCAAAACTACTTTCAATTTTGTCAGTAAAAATAATTTAACAATACTTAAAAACATACATCTTCATATTCAAAATGTAATTCTATTCCAACTAATAGTAAAAAAATATTTTAGAAGATTTACATTTATAATTGAGGAGAAAGATTAAAAAAATGAAAAAGAGATATCTAAATTGTTGGACACACCGAACACACTGAGAGGGGGGGTGAACAGTGTGTATAGCTTTTTATCACTTTTTCAACTTTAACAATCATCAACTACTTCTTCAATACATCATTCATTAATGTATTACCACATTATCATTATATCATCAGCATTATTAACTATTACAGCTCATCATCACCTATCATCATATCATCATCACATAGGAAGCATAGCAAAACACAGTACACAAGATTTTTACGTGGAAACCCAAGTCCTAGGGGAAAAACCACAGAAGCCTTTATAATAATAATTTACCAGCAACAACTGGAACGAGGCAACAACCCCCTTTGTTACAAATACTTCAATTCTCCAGCTACAACTAGAAGGAGGCTACAACCCCCTGGTTTACAGGCTACAACCTGAAGGAAGTCTTAGCTCCCTATATTTCCTTGCCCCGTCTTGCCACCCTGATATGAAGATAGATACTGAACTATTGAACCACAAACTGCACTGATCATGCGGACCTGCTATCCAACACTTGTACCATACTACACAATCTAAACCACACTGCACAACCTGTACCACACTTCACAACCTGTACCACACTGCACAACCTGTATCACACTGCAAAATCTAAACCACACTGCACAACCTGTACCACACTGTACAACCTGTATCACACTGCAAAATCTAAACCACACTGCACAACCTGTACCACACTGCACAACCTGTATCACACTGCAAAACCACTTTCACTGCTGACCACTCCTCATCAACTGTCCATTAACCACTACACCATAACTGTTCACTTCTCATCAATTGTCCACTGACCACTGCACCACAACTGCTCCACACTACTCATCAACTGACCAATCAATCTGTCTGCACCAATCAATCTGTTGTTCACATCATCCGACTCAGTCAATCTGAGTCTAACCAACTGCACACCAAACCCTGAATCTGCTACTGATAACCTCTGCACTCTTATCACTGCCAAATCATCCATGTATACCAACAAGTCATTTTACTGCCATACACTGCTCATGTACATCCTTGTACACCTCATCATACACAGTCACTAAACAAATAATCTTTCTCTACTTCCACTGAACATAAGGCATGCATCGTCATGCATCATCATCATAGGTATGCATCATCGTCATAGGGTATGCATCATCATCATAAAATATGCATAATTGTCACTTCAGTGTGCACCGTGTATGCATCATCAACATCAAGTATACATCATAATGCATAGGAGAGCATCATCACACTATGGTATGCATGTACATCATATTGTATAGGAGTGCATCAACTTCATAGAGTGTACATCATTATCACATGCATTATCATCATAAAGTGTATAATATCATAGCATAAAGGTATGCAACATCATCATCATATCCTCCATAATGACTTCAAATATATATACCAATATATAGGCTCACATACTAATATCAAAGATGAACTCTATCCATGAGAGACATGTGCCATTACAAGAGAAACCTAGAAGCATGAGCCATACCTTTTTGAAGATCATAAGGTCAAGAAACAATAGACAAACCAAAATAAACTCTATATCACTTCATCACATAGCCCTCGTAACAAGCTTTCCAACGAGCCAATAATTTTGTAATTCCGATTCTGTATGAGAAAGTTATGCCAATTTTAGTAAAGATGCCCAAAAATTTCTCCTCCCAAAATTTCGCACTTTTCTCCAAGAGTTGCGAAATTCCAATTGATGAGCAAATGAAATGTTTGATATTGTATTTATATAGGTCGTAGAGGAAATTTATTACCTCAAACTGGGCCGACATGCAATTCAAAATTACAAATAATTAATTTTTCTTTTGTTTGGTCGGCTCACCCAAAAAGGTGGGGTACACCAACTTCAAAAATTCATATCTCTTCAACCGTAAGGAGTTAGAAGATGCTCCACATATCAATGGAAATGGCTTGATGAGGACTATCTCCCTATGATGGGTTTATTTGCAAATTCTTGGTCTAATACCCTTAAATTATTCAATGTGTCCAGGATGTCAAACACCCCACACATGAGGGTGCCAAAGACCATACCATTAACTACAAGAGTTTCAAAGTCTTCTTCAACATATCAAGGCACGTCTGTTGGATCTACCTCCATATACATCCCAATAGCCATATAACCACAAGTAGGACCATACATCACCATGGTTCAAGACCCAAGGCACCGCATGCAAGGGTTTCAAGGACTCTTTCAAGGATATCATATAATATGTAAACAAGATACTTTCCATGGACTTCAAGCCCATCACATAGGACTCCGTCGCCAAGTAATGAGGGAATCATGACCAAGGATTCTATCATATCAAAAGCTCCAATAATCATGGGATTACAAACCACCATATGTATGGATTCCAAGACCCAAATCATTTCCAAATGCACCATCAATGATCATATAGTGTCCAAGGGTCATCATGCCACCATTTATGTGGGTGCCAGACCTTCTCATGCATAATGACCATCTCCAAGGGTTCCATGACCCCAACAAGGGATACACGGGCATCAAGATCTTCATCAAGGGTTCCAAGTCTTCATCAAGTCATTAATGACCACATCATCACCTTTAAGGGGACAAGGACCGTTAAGCCATCAAATGTGGGTCCAAGGACTTCTTCAGGGCTTCTTCATCAAGCAAGGGGCTTCATAGGCTTCTTCAGCCACCTCAACCACACCAGGAGACCTACAAGGGTCAAGATCCATCATGACATCACCTGTGGGGTTGCTAGACCTTCTCCAGGGCTACCATGACCTCAATAAACACAAATGACCACTGAAAGGTTCATTTGGACTCTTGCAACTTCTTCAACACTTTTGTAGCGTACTGGGGCATAAGTTGTGGTACTAGGGAAACAAAGAAACAATTGGGGAAACACAAAACATCTTTGGGGTACTTAAACACTCTACAGGGTGTTCAGGGATTTTGTCATTGTCCCAAGGGCTCCAAGGGATTCAAACTTGGGCTTGGACAAGATCAAAAGGTCTCCTTAGACACTGACAATTACTTAACCCTCAAGGGCTCCTCAAGGGGCACCAAGACTCAACTGTTGGCATCAATGACCAAGCACTGTTGGCATCAATGACCAAGCACTGTTGGCATCAATGAAAACTTAATCAACATAAATAAACAAGAGAGGAAGAATGGAAGAAGAAAGAAGAGGACACGAGCAGAGGCGTAGAGTGCAAAAGAGAAGAAAAAACTGTGGTGAAGGGCGGAGAAGAAAAAGGCAAGTAGGGGCTAAAGAGGACAGAGGAGAATAAGCATCAATGGAAGGATATGTAGAGGACAGGGGAAAGAAGAAGTGGAGTAGAGAGGAGAACATATGAGAAGCAGCAGTGATGGAGAAGGAACAACAGATAGAGTGGGTGAAATTCCCAGAAACTTCTCCATATTCATTTCATTAGCCAAAACACGTTTATACACATCAGGAATTCTAGAATGATCGAGAGATCTAAAAGCATCCACCTAATGGATTTTTTGGGAAGCTTCATACCATTAACTGCACATTTACAATGTCAACTACTACCAAGTACATACATCCATATTCCCATGACATGGCAGGAGAAATTACATAGGCCAAAACTCCCCCTTAATTTCTACAACCACAATTACAACTACAACTTACAAAAAATCATAGCCTGTTGGTCTTAAGTCTCACCCACGCAACTTACATGTAGTCACAATACACTTCAATTTCCTTGTTTTTTTCAATTTCCTTGTTGTTGTTGTTGATTCATAGTCTTCATCATCAGATTGCTCTCATGTCTTAGAGATTATTATGGAAGCTCTACTTGTGTGGAGGCCTTTCTCAAATGCATACTGAAGGCGGAGGCTCACTCTACGCCCTTCCTTCCCCGCAGGTGGAAGACTTCATCAAACCACTCATCAATGGCGGAGGATCACACAAAGATTACAAGGCTACAGCCTTTCAACAAACAACATTCATTCTTCAACAACAAACAACATGAAATTCATCTATCATCCAATAGTGCTTCAGTGAGCATCACCATTATCAAGAACCAGACTTCAAATTACTAAGGCATACAACATTGCTACAACAAAATCAAAACAACAAAAAATACAAAATTTCTTTGAACATTTTCTTCATCCAAAGCACCAGGTCATTTCCTTTTTCATTTTCCAATGGTGCAAAACTTTGAACCAGTTATGTGTTGGATTATTCATTTTAACTTTCTTATTCTTGTCTATGATGCATTTCAGCTTCAATACTTTAGCTCTTGCAACTCTACGTATGCAATCAAAACCTACACAAATAAACAAAGCTAAAACATTAAATAGAGTAGGATTTTCCTCATTTTTCTTCTCTCTGGAAGCTTGGTCTACTGCACTTGCAACCTCCTTAGTTGCATCATTTTCATCTTCAACTTCCATACATGCTTCAACTGCTACAACAATGCCACAGTTATATTCAGCGAGACATTCCACAACATCAATATTCCTTCGATTTTCAAGCCAATCTGCAATTAATGTTAAATCTGCCTCATATCCATTGCATTTTTCAGCATCATCATGGATGCCTACAACTTGTATAATTTATGCTTCTGCTGCAACTTCTGTGCAGTTTGCAATTATCTTATCAAATTCGTCAACAAACATTGAGTCTACGGACTCCATATCTTTCTTCCTTTTGATCATGTGGCCCCTCAGGATGATCATCTCAAGATTTACAGACAGCCTTCTGACTTAAAAACTGTCTACCACAACAAAGCTGACATACATCAAAGAGAAACTCAAAATTTCAACTTAAGGGTTTGTCTCCCCCTTAAAATATACAGAACTGAGGCCTTTTCTATATATGTAGCTACAGCTTCCATCTACTCTCAACTTCTTCTCAACTCAAAGTTCAACTCCAGGCTTCAGCCTTCACAATTTTCATCCGCAAGAGTAAGCAGGATTTGTGAGGTTTCTCAACCACTTAACGGTGGGAGCACTTTGCTTCTAGACATTATAATAATAAACCATTAACAAGTGAAAGGCATATTAATGTTCAATCACTGTCATCAAACGCAGCTACAATGAAAATACTCTGAGCTTATGCTCACCCTTCACAAGTTTATTTAGGCTATAGTCTTCAAAATATTCATCCACCGCCACTCAACTCTATTGGAGGATTTTTGCAATAGCACACGCGATACACACGAGATCACGCAACCACTAAACCATGGGAGCTATCACCTTTAATTTTATTCACCATTAAACCATGGGAGCATTCAAACATCACCATGCTCTACCATTAACCATGTGAGCATTTAACCTTAACATTGCTCGACCATTGAACCATGGGAGCATAGAAAACATATCTGAACTAAGGAGGAACAAGGAATTTTAGCAGCGTCAAGGACTTCAACGCAACTGTCTTTCTTCATGCATAGAGAGCTTCAGTTCACACACAAGGCTCTAGCCTTCAATTAGCAGCACAAACCTAAACTAGGGTTTTCTCAAACCAAACAAACTTAGACTCAAACAACGGAATCCATACTTGACCGCACACGCCTTCACATTTCTCTACCATTTAACTCTGGGAGCTAAAAATACCTTAACATGAGCATAATTACTTCTACAGGTTCAATTTCTTCTACTGGAAGCTCTCCACAATAGCGTCAACAGTTCTTCTTTTACCATGAGCTACAACCCATCAATTCCTCTCATCAGCTGTACGCAAGTGCCTAACTCTTCAAATAAATTGGGTTTGGTGCCTTCTTCACCACACAGACTCCAAGGAAGGCTTCTGGGCACTCAACCACATGAATGTCGACACTTTTTTTTTCTACTCCAGTCACACACAAAATTCTCAGAATGAAAGGGGTATAAAACTTCTCAATCCGCAGAAGCACTCACCCCAAGGGAAACTGCTTTTCTGATTTTTCTCAAATATTCCACGGGGTACAACCCTTCAAATTTTTTTTACCGACTGTTCATAGTTACCAACCACCTCCCCCTTCAGTGCAATCAGCTTGCTACTTCAATATTTCATGGCTCTTTATTGAGCCATTATGGACTACAATTGGCCTCTCTGCTTCCATGGGTGTGACCTCTAGTCCCTTCAATTTGTCACCATGGGCTTCAGCCCTCACTTCTTTTCACGCAAGCCATGCACAGGTTTGAACAGCTCAACCAAGAGCAAAAAGAATAATAAAAAAATGACGGTAGGAATCTCAAACGATGGCTCTTTCATTTGCAGAGCACAGTAAATGCAGACAACGTTGAGCTTTTGGATCTGTCTCTTTCTCTTTTGCAATGGAGGCTCTTCTCATCGGCTGATATGATCAAGCACAAAGAAAGGAAAACTCTCACACAACACTAAATAAGGGGAGATCATCACTCAACCCACAGGGAGGAAAAACAGAGCTCAGGCTCTGATACCAATTGATGGAGAAGGAACGGCATATAGAGTGGGTGAAATTCTGGAAAACTTCTCCATATTCATTTCATTAACAAAAAACACGTTTATACACATGAGGAATTCCATAATGATCCAGACATTTAAAAGCATCCACCTAATGGCTTTTTCGGGAAGCTTCATAGCATTAACTGCACATTTACAATGTCAACTACTACCAACTACATACATCCATATGTCCATGACATGGCATGACAAATTACACACACCAACAGGGATCAAATTTGAAGTCGTCATGGCCTGTCAAAAGGCTCCTATGCCGTCAGTGAAGTGGACGTTTAAAATTGGCCGTCATTAAAAATGCCATTTTTTTTTGTCATTTATAAAAAAAGGGGAACATTCAAGTAAAAATATCATTAGAAGGGCTCGGGGTTAGAATTGCCCGTCAAGTTGGATTGTGGCACTGGCACAGTGGCTGTGGGCAGTGGGGGGTGGGCACGGTGGCTGTGGGCAGTGGGCATTGGGCACGGTGGTTGTGGGAAAGTTGCAACTTGCAACTTGCAACATAAATTCTTTCACGTATCTTAAATGCTATGTTATCAATACCACCTAACTTGCCACCTACCAAGCTTGCCTGCAGCGCTATGATCCTGTGCCCGTAGCCACCAAAGTTCACAGTTCACTCTCAATTTTCAAAGATGAACCATTCACCCAGTTTTTTTTAGCAACATACACGGTTCCAGTTTCCACTTCCACCCTCGATTTTCAACAATGGTGGCTTCAAGAGCTCCTGTTCACCCTTGATTTCATGAAATGGCAGTTTATGGAGTCCCATTCGCTGCTTATTTAGAGCAGTGCTAGTTTCTTGAGCCCCATTTGGCATCTGCTCAATCGGTTTTTCTCACTTTCTATGCAGTTATTTAAGAACAAAGAAGATATTGTAACCAGTACCACATTGAAGTTGAATCGCATTTCTAGTTGATTGCTGCACAGGCACCAATATCTCTTTCATGCGGCTCTCAATTATAGGTTAGTCTCTCAAGCTCTCTCTTTCAGGAAGCTTTGTTCAACAATTTTTATGGTCTAGTAAGGTTTTTTGCATGCTGCCTAAATAGGTCACAAATAGTGCTGCAACTTACAGAATATATTATTCTATTGTTATCATTGTTGTTAGTTGTAGGCAGCTTTCAGGGTGCAATTTAAGTGCTGGTTATATGAATATCTCTTCAAATCTACACTTAACTAGCTCCCTGACTAAGGCATCTGATAACAGAGGTCATAGAAAAGCAGCATAAAAATATTTACAACACTATCCAAGGATAAATTGTCTGAATATATATAGCAGTAATTAACTAAAAATATATATCTAAACTGTTGCATTCATACTATACACGTACATATATTTACACAATTTTAATGAAAACTCACCCAACAATCTAGAGAATTGATTCCTACTGCAGCAGTCTGAACCAACACCTCTGAAGCTCCTAAATCCGGGAGACTCACGTTGTAGCGCACCTCCAAAACCTTTGGCCCACCAAATATAGGCAAGACCACTGCTCTGCATGTGGACAATAGTCTGGTCTTTGCATTCTTCAGTGTTGAAATTCAACTGTTTGCTACATATCCAATTGATCTTTGAGCTATTCTAATCATTTTTGAAAAAAATACTTATGATTTTGACCAAATCCTAATAGTGGTACTGCGGGGTCTGACTTAAACTTCTATACTGCTACAGTTGGGTGATGATCGCTTCCATTAGAGGGGCACTTTTACTTCTTGCATCCATATGCAGTGGCAACCAATCCTTCTTGGATTAAAAAGAAAAACAGTGTATCCAAGTTGTTAATGGATTGAGTAGCATTGAAAATCAAGTGTTCTGAATAGTTGGAGCCTCCCAGTCTATTGATTGTCATGTAGGAGCAATGGACATATTGACTACTGAAAATTCCCTCCATTTTCTGCTCTAGAACAGAAACAGTCAGGCACAAAAAGTGCATCTTCTGCTGGCTATTTAAACTTTAGAATGGAAATGTATGCCCCAAAAATAGTTGCCACAAAACCCTTATGCTACATGTTGCACCTGTATTCAAAGACATTTCGATTCTTGCACTCACAGGGTAGTAATTGAGGGGAATTGAGCCTATTTCTCTTCAGAAGATCTTTCAAGATGAAAACAATAGAGCTAAAGAACACTTTTCACATCCAATGGATTTTCTGTAATAGGAAACCATTCAAGTAAGAGCAGTTCACTCTCTCATTTTAGAAATGTTGGTTTAAAGGTCTTGATTTCTATTTAAATAAGTGCCTCAAGAGTCACATTTGATATGTGAACCCAACATGCTTTAGTGTCATATATTTCTTATACAAGAGATGCTTGAAGGAAGACCCAAAAGATTCATTCTTATGAGGTTAAACAATTCCTTTAGCCTACATGACTAAGTAGCTATCTTGAGTGCAAGAAACCTTATTGCTCTTTTTTTGAGAGATTCTTCCTGAGAAAGCATATGATCTTCTACAGGGATAGCATCAGCCTCTACTTGTAATAGTTTCATACTCTCATGATATTACTAGAATATTCTTTTCTGCAATATCGTTTGAGATCCTCCCAACCTCCTCCCATCCTTTGAATTTGAAATCTGATCTTGATCCTCCTTTGTTTTTACAAGAATTCTGTGAAAACCTAATTGTGGTTAAAATATATCAATTTTTGGCACTTGACCCTCACAGTAAACAAATTTTTCAGTATATTGGATGGTATACATTCTTTGAGAAATTACGATGGCACAATGAAGGTGTACCGTGTGACCAAGTAATTTGCTTTGAATTTTGATGCGGCCTGTGCTAATGTTAGAGGATTTTCATGGATCAGTTTAACTAAAGAGAAATCCAATCATTAGTGTTTTAACTTTAAAAGTTGTCTAAGGAATGATGACCAGAAATTCATCTTTTGGATGGCAAACTTATCTGAAAAGCATATCAATAAACCCAACTTCGAACTTTTCAGAAATTAGATGTAGGCATTATCCATCTCGATTAGTTACTTATGGGGATCATATTTTGTTGATATTGGGATCTAGAGCATGAGCTAGGATAACAGTCAACACCTTGCTCTATTGTATGTTCCAGGGTAACTTTTAAAGGCATTTTGCAGGTCCTTATCTGTAGTATATCTAGGAACCAAATCAGGAAGAAAGAACAAAGTTATAGTACTCCATGTAATGATTTGATTGACCTACAAGCATCAAATCCTATGCCAATCATTGTACTATACTCTATTTTATTTGGTCAAGTGTGATTACTTGGTTTCCTACTTAAAAATACTTGTGGGAGTTCTTCCATATAACCCTAGCAACAATTGTTTCTAGGAAACAATACTAAGGGGCAATTGCTTTGAGTGATTTTTTCTCGTCCTTTTGCTTCACTAGAATAGGATGGAGGAACAACAAATGAGCTTTTCCAAAATATTATATAAAACATGAACGCTTCAACAAAGGGGAAATGAGGGAAAATTTCTAATCCACTTTTTTATCAGGAAAAAAATTAGAAATTGGTCAACAAGGTCTTGGTTCAATGGTAAAGTGGGGGTGTTTCATACCCCACACCAAGGATCAAATCCCCAATAGACATGTTTTGACCCTTGTAGATATTATAGCCATGCAAGTGGGTTCTTTCATGTGGCTGGGGTCAAGGGCAAGTCCTGGGAAAATTTGGTGGAATAAATACTCTCCATTCTCCACCCATGGTATCTGACTGAAGGGATTCTTTCGAGTGTTTTAAGACAGCTACATTCCATTCTAAGAATCTTGTAATGGGAAAGGGCCTACCACCTGCTTGCCAAAGTGATAATAAGAAGCATCTTGTAAAAATAATGACGATAATTTCATACATACTGAAAAAGATACCATCATACAGAAATGTTGCATCTGTTTTGGGAATTCCTTAGAAGCTCTGTTGTCATGTCTTTGAATTGCCAACTCCTTGGAATGTAGGTGCTAAAGTTTGAATTATCTTGTGTTGTACCAAACCATTCTTCAATGGTTGTTATTTAGTTCATCATCAAGATTGGTGTGTGGCCTTAAAGATCAAAATTTGCATTGAAAAATTTCAAAATAGGACATGCTTCAGTTACTTTAAAAAATCAACTATGTTCTGAATGGTATATTTCACATCAAACTCCAACCAAACCAAGCGGACCATGGAATATTCCCACATGAGTAATTTTGATTTTTTGAGTGATAGATATACTCCCTAATATAAGTTCGAAAGGAAAAAGGAAAACACAAAACTGGCTGTAATTAGTTCAATGCAGAAGTTGATATCCAGACTGAAGTAGGCCATAGAATTTAATCTCGGTTGAAAGGATAATCCTTGAAAGCATTCCCTCTTATGGTGCTCTACCTCCAAAAGTTGAAAGCATATCCAAATGAACGCATGAAAATGTTCAGCTTTGTTCTTTTCCTCCCAAGGTGTGCCCTTCATATGTAGCTGCTTCACATGTCAGGTACTTAATAAAATTCCCTTCATTTATTGAAATTATGTTTGAACTCTTTTATTGATTCACCTTTCGCTCTGTGGACAAAAATCATTAACAGATATTCACTTTGTTGTTGTAGAAAGGCCCACTAGTTGGCATACCATCTTGATTTTTGTGCTTGGCAAGCAAAAAATTGTCATTCCAGAATCCAAGCTATTGTGACCATTTCTCTTAAAAGTTATAATTTCCTACAATGATCAATTTGCATGTTTGGTGGCTTAATCCATTAATATGATTTGTATTTCTGCATGCTAAAACTTCATGTGAATTACCTTTTAAGTTCAACTTGAACTCTCATAGTGTTTATAACTGTAAAATCTAAAACCAAAGCACCAATGTAGGAGATAGCTGGCAGATATTGGGATGGTTATTTGCAGATATACCACTTTAAGAAGCATTGATCAGTGATCATATTGCTTAATGTCTCTTACAAAGCACTAGTTGAATTGCTAACGAAATAGTGCATTTACAATTTATACATAATCCAATTCTTCGAGCTTCTTCAAGCTATGAGGATGGGTATCGATTGAGAAACCGAAATAAATTTTCCCTCTTCACAGAGTTTATACCTTGAGAAAATTCCCAACAATAATGGACTGTTAAAGTATATTTGACGAAAACGAATTCCTCTATGGTGAGAACATCCTACAGGATGTAAAACGATTTTAGAAAATGAAAATATGGTTGAACAAAAGTCTTGCTAGTTTGGACTTTCTAAATAGATGGAGATATTACAATGTTTTCTCTTGCAAGGAACAAACAAAGAACATAGATTAGAAGAATCCCTAGTGGATAATTAGAGGAAGATTAGCTCTGAAGTTTTATGTTTTACTCAAAGACTAAAAGGTTTCTACCCCTCCATAATATTGTGTATTTGATAATAACTAAATGAATTTCTATCATCAATTTGTATTTTTATATTTTTCTTATTTCATTGATTGAATACAGGGATAAATTATTGAGAAATGTCACCTCTTGGTCATCCTAAGAAAGATAAAAGACAGCGTTCACTTGCTGATGCATTTGGTATTCCTCAATGCTCTAATCAACCATGCCACCATGAAAATGAATTTTATGATCAGCCACTTGAAGACCATGAATCAAATAGTGCAGAACTTCTTGAAGAGGAACCAACATCAAAGAAGTCCAAGAGAGCATTCAATTCCAAATGGAATACAAGATTTCCATGGGCATATGTAATAAGAGATATTAATGGTGTTCAAAGGATTAAATGTTCATGGTGTGTAAAATTTAAAAGAGAAACTCCATTTTCTAAAGATGGAAGTATTACTCTTCAAGTCAGTGGTCTAACCGTCCATGCAAAATCAGAGGCTCAAAAATTTGCCTCGCAACTTTTAGATGGAGAAAGAAAACGAAGTACTCTTCCAATTACTAAGCCTATGGAGCTAATGGTAGATGCAGAAAAGGAAAGAATTATATCAATCATTGAAAACATGTATTTGATTGCAATACATGATTTACCATTATAAGTATATAAGTCAATATGTGACTTGAATAGGTATAAAAACACTCTTCACATGCCTTTAATAGATGAATATTCAACATATACAAACACAACATCCGGAAAAGAGTTTTTACAAGCTGCCAAAGAAGTTTATTGGAAAAAGTTAAAAGATGAAATTTCCAACAACCCATTTTACTCAATTTCAGTTGATGAAAGTACGGAGTGGACTATGGTGCAACATTTGATCATTTATATAACATATTTGACAAATGAAGGAAGAGGCCAATTTGTTACAAAATTCATACAATTGCTTTAAATTAAAGATGGCACATCACAGTCTATGTATGATGTTGTTACATCTCTTTTAGCATAATTGGATCTATCATTGTCAAAGCTAGTTGGGTTTGGATCTGATGGGGCTTCGGCAATGAGGGGTATTCGTGAAGGTTTATGTACTAAGCTTCGTCAACATGCTCCTCATTTAATAGATATCCACTACATAGCTCATTGAGAAGCATCGGCAGCAAATGATGCTTCATCTTATTTTCTGAAGTTGCAAGATATAGAAAAGTTTACAAACAAAGTTTATTCATGGCTTGGGAAGTCTGCCAAAAGACATGGAGAATTGAAAGAGCTAATGGATTCATTTCAAATCACAAGGTTAGAAGTGTTACAAAATCATCACATTAGGTGGCTGTCTAGAGGCAAAGTTATGGAAAGACTTGTGAAGCTCATGCCTACTTTGTTAAGAGATTGGCAGTGAGGTGAGAAAAAAATGTATGAGCTAACCACATTATTTCAAGTGCAGTTTTGCATTCATTATTTGTAGATGTGCTTATTGAGTTAAATAAGCTGAATCAAAAGTTCCAAGAAGCTCATGTTGATATTACATCCATTAGAACTACTTTGGATGTTACCATTAGTTTGCGTCATAAGCGATTTTTAAGAGGCACATTTGGGTTAGGAACAATTCACATGTCATCATTTTTAAGTAAAACACAACAAGGAACTCTTGAGTTTGTAGATTGCACAGGTATGGTACATGTACATGCATTGAGGTTTGAAAGATTGCCCAAGTCACAAAGATCGGGGACACTAGATGATTGCATTATGTTGGGAAAAAGTTTTGTAATGAAGGTGATTGACTCTCTAAACAAGGTTTACAGATTTACCTATATTCAATGCAACTAAGTGTTTTTGTCCTCATAATTATTATGAGGATATGGATGATAGAGACTCTCAAACAAGAAGATGGTTAACATGCTTATGTGAGAAATTTAGTGTTGGGGACTCACCTATTGTGGATAGTGTTAAATGTTCCGGTGAAATGGATGAATTTATTTGTACTATTTATTGATCATACCCAAAAAAGCATGTTTGGAGCATGGGATCTATGTGGAGCTGAACATGAGTGGTTTGAAGGATTTCCATGTTTGATGCAGCTATGGAAAATTATTCTTGTTATTCTAGCTAGCATAGCAGTATGTGAAAGAGGCTTCTCAAAATTAAGTCGAATAAAAAATGATAATAGATCAAAACTTTCTTTAGAAACATTGGATATGCTAATGTTTCTCTCTCTCTCTTTGCACCTCATGATCTGAATGAGGTAGATTGGAATGCTATTTATGATGTATGGAAGCAGATGAAAGCTAGAAAGCCTCTCCCTCTGGTAAAATAGATTCATATCTAGCGTGATTTAAGATATAGTTTTGAAGAACACGAATGTACTTGTTTAAACTTTATTATTTATTTGTACTATTTATTGATCATACCCAAAAAAGCATATGTTTGGAGCATGGGATCTATGTGGAGCTGAACATGAGTGGTTTGAAGGATTTCCATGTTTGATGCAGCTATGGAAAATTATTCTTGTTATTCTAGCTAGCATAGCAGTATGTGAAAGAGGCTTCTCAAAATTAAGTCGAATAAAAAATGATGATAGATCAAAACTTTCTTTAGAAACATTGGATATGCTAATGTTTCTCTCTCTCTCTCTGCACCTCATGATCTGAATGAGGTAGATTGGAATGCTATTTATGATGTATGGAAGCAGATGAAAGCTACAAAGCCTCTCCCTCTAGTAAAATAGATTCATATCTAGCGTGATTTAAGATATAGTTTTGAAGAACACGAATGTAAGTTTAAACTTTATTATTCATAGTATAATATACAGTTGTTCCCGGGTAATCCAGCCTTGTCTTCTGATGGTTCATTATTGAAGACAATTCTACAACTGGTCTTTTGTCATTGCAGTTGAGCCAATACAGTTGTGGCTCAGTGATTATCTTCTTGCATGAGCATAGAATATATTGTAGTGACAGTCCTGACCTGTTGTTTATGGAAACCAAATCTATTTTTACAAAAGTTGTTATATTAGTGGTTGGGAAGTAATTCTTTTGCCAAACCAAATCAATTCAAGCACACACATAAGTATTGTTCACGAATCTTCATCTATATGTGAATTTTGGCCAAATGAATTAACTTTGTAATTTGAATCTTGATATTGGCATTCGTAGTATCGATATGTTTGTCATTATTATATTGAATTGCTAATGTTTGATCTTTTGTGATTGATCCCTCGTACTGACATATTTTGAATTTAATATTGACTTGTAGTGGCTTGTGATTTGATACGGTCATACTAGAATTAATTTCTTGGTTTTTGTTGTAATCATAGCTAATTATATTTTGTCATTGATACATTTGTATTATTCAAATCTACGATACATGTTTCAGGTTTCATGACTATATCTGTCTGTATTTTGTATTTGAGAACTCAAGATGTTTATGGTTGATGAACTGTTAATCTGTAATTTAGTTTCTCTTTGGTGATTTAAGAATTCATGTAAATAGTACACCTCCATTCCAATCGTTTATATTATTCTACATATATTCTATGGCTTTTTCGAGAAGCTTCATAGCATTAATTGCACATTTACAATGTCAACTACTACCAATTACATATATCCATATGTTCATGACGTGGCATGATAAATTACACACACCAACAGGGATCAAATTTGAAATCATCATGGCCTGTCAAAGGGCTCCTAGGCCGTCAATGAACTGGCCGTTTAAAATTGGTCATCATTAAAAATGCCATTTTTTTTTGTCATTTATAAAAAAGGGGAACATTCAATTAAAAATATCATTAGAAGGGCTGGGGTTAGAATTGCCCGTCAAGTTGGATTTTCGCACTGGCAGAGTGGCTGTGGGCAGTGGGGAGTGGGCACGGTGGCTGTGGGCAGTGGGCATTGGGCACGGTGGCTGTGGGCAAGTTGCAAGTTGCAACTTGCAACATAAATTCTTTCATGTATCTTGAATGCTATGTTATCAATACCACCTAACTTGCCACCTACCAATCCCGCCCGTAGCGCTGTGATCCTGTGCTCGTAGCCACCAAAGTTCACAGTTCACTCTCAATTTTCAAAGATGAACCATTCACCCAGTTTTTTTTAGCAACATACACGATTCCAGTTTCCACTTCCACCCTCGATTTTCAACAATGGTGGCTTCAAGAGCTCCTTTTCACCCTTGATTTCATGAAATGGTAGTTTATGGAGTCCCATTCATCGCTTATTTAGAGCAGTGATGGTTTCTTGAGCCCCATTTGGCATTTGCTCGATGGGTTTTTCTCACTTTCTATGCAGTTATTTAAGAACAAAGAAGATATTGTAACCAGTACCACATTTAAGTTGAATCGCATTTCTAGTTGATTGCTGCACAGGCACCAGTCTCTCTTGCCCACGGCTCTCAATTATAGGTTAGTCTCTCAGGCTCTCTCTTTCGGGAAGCTTTGTTCAACCATTTTTATGGTCTGGTATGGTTTTTTGCATGCTGCCCAAATAGGTCACAAATAGTGCTGCAACTTACAGAATATATTATTCTATTGTTATCATTGTTGTTAGTTGTAGGCTGCTTTCAGGGTGCAATTTAAGTGCTGTTTATATGAATATCTCTTCAAATCTACACTTAACTAGCTCCCTGACTAAGGCATCTGATAACAGAGGTCATAGAAAAGCAGCATAAAAATATTTACAACACTATCCAAGGATAAATTGTCTGAATATATATAGCAGTAATTAACTAAAAAATATATCTAAATTGCTGCATTCATACTATACACGTACATATATTTACACAATTTTAATGAAAACTCACCCGACAATCTAGAGAATTGATTCCCCTGTAGCAATCCGAACCAACACCTCTGAAGCTCCTAAATCCGGGAGACTCACGTTGTAGCGCACCTCCATAACCTTTGGCCCACCAAATATAGGCAAGACCACTGCTCTGCATGTGGACAATAGTCTGGTATTTGCATTCTTCAGTGTTGAAATTCAACTGTTTGCTACATATCCAATTGATCTTCGAGCTATTCTAATCATTTTTGAAAAAAATACTTATGATTTTGACCAAATCCTAATAGTGGTACTGCAGGGTCTGACTTAAACTTCTATAATGCTACAGTTGGGTGATGATTACTTCCATTAGAGGGGCACTTTTACTTCTTGCATCCATATGCAGTGGCACCCAACCCTTCTTGGATTAAAAACAAAAACAGTGTATCCAAGTTGTTAATGGATTGAGTAGCATTGAAAATCAAGAGTTTTGAATAGTTGGAGCCTCCTAGTCTGTTGATTGTCATGTAGGAGCAATGGACATATTGACTACTGAAAATTCCCTCCATTTTCTGCTCTAGAACAGAAACAGTCAGGCCCAAAAAGTGCATCTTCTGCTGGCTATTTAAACTTTAGAATGGAAATGTATGCCCCAAAAATAGTTGCCACAAAACCCTTATGCTACATGTTGCACCTGTATTCAAAGACATTTCGATTCTTGCACTCACAGGGTAGTAATTGAGGGGAATTGAGCCTATTTCTCTTCAGAAGATCTTTCAAGATGAAAACAATAGAGCTAAAGAACACTTTTCACATCCAATGGATTTTCTGTAATAGGAAACCATTCAAGTAAGAGCAGTTCACTCTCTCATTTTAGAAATGTTGGTTTAAAGGTCTTGATTTCTATTTAATAAGTGCCTCAAGAGTCACATTTGATATGTGAACCCAACATGCTTTAGTGTCATATATTTCTTATACAAGAGATGCTTGAAGGAAGACCCAGAAGATTCATTCTTATGAGGTTAAACAATTCCTTTAGCCTACATGACTAAGGAGCTATCTTGAGTGCAAGAAACCTTATTGCTCTTTTGTTGAGAGATTCTTCCTGAGAAAGCATATGATCTTCTACAGGCATAGCATCAGCCTCTACTTGTAATAGTTTCTGTCATGTACCCACCTGCTGACCCAATGCAAGGCAGGAAACATGATGCCAATACTCAGGGCTTTCACATGATCTCAGCCCATTGTTAGATTCACATTAGAGAGATTTTGAGGTCAAAAAAGGGCCTCCTAAGAGATGTACTACAAAAATATGAGATATATTAAAATATTATGAATTGGGGGTTTTATGGGGTAGGTATATATGACAAGTCACCTCCCACACTATTTTCTATGCACAATATAAATAACCATGGTTGAGTTACTTTTCAAAATTCACTAGAAATAAAATTAATAAAATAAGTCTACATTGATGTGACTAAGATTCATTGTAAATTCCCAAAAATGTATTGTCCTTTAACATTTATTTGTCTTGAACTTGTAAATGAAATTAAATAATAAAAAACATTTTTAAGAGCTTTTTTTAAAATTTTATGTTGACTTTTTATATTTAGTACTTTTCTCATGAATTTAATAATGTAATTTAATTGAGAATTTATTTACATGTCAAATGTCAATAATATTATTATAATCCACATTGCATTATTATTATTATTATTTATTAAATCTATTATTATTCTTTATTAGTTTGACATTATGTTATTAAATAGAATGGAGTGAATATATAATTTAAAATTAAAAACATAAAAATGATAATATATTATTTTATAAAAAAATGTGAAAGGACTTTCTTTATGAATTAAGAGTACTTCACTTGAAAATGACAATAATATTATTTTATGTGAAAGTGTGAAAAGACATTCATTATGAGTACTTTACTTGAAAATGACAATAATATTATTTTATGAAAAGACTATCATTATGAGTACTTTACTTTATGACTTAAAAGTACTTACACCACTACCTTGGTTAACTATGTGTTTTCATCCACCATAGAAAATTTGACAAATAAGCATTCTT
The DNA here is from genome assembly GCA_027924585.1 of Larix kaempferi. Classification (NCBI taxonomy): domain Eukaryota; kingdom Viridiplantae; phylum Streptophyta; class Pinopsida; order Pinales; family Pinaceae; genus Larix; species Larix kaempferi. The sequence goes on along the minus strand of BSBM01001356.1, from coordinate 183,784 downwards.
AACTCATGCAATGCCACCTCACCAAGGGGGATGATGTCATCTACTAGAATGTGATTGGTTGTATTTTATAGTACATTTTCTTTGTTTTGAGGCCCTTTTTTGACCTCAAAATTTCTCTAATGTATAAATAATAAATGGGTGTGCAGATGTAAAACAATCAATTATGCACAGCGGAAACAACATCCACACAATCTTCATATGCATTCAACATATATATATCATTCATGAATTAATTAAAACAATGCAGAAGTAAATACATAGACATCAAAACACTTATCTTCGTTTTTGCAACTGCCCAAGCAACTAGCTATGTCACTGCAACGTTCCACCCAACCATAGGCTCTTCGACAGCTTGTACTGAGTCTGTCCGAAGGCCACCCCCGAGCTGGGCATGATTCTCACAAGGGAAAGGGAACATTCCAGCGCAACCATAGCCCAATAACCATTTTTATCTCAGCCAAGCCAGTCCAACTGGGTGCATCAGGCTACAAGGGAACAATGGATGCTCATTCTCAAGCTCAAGCCAGAACAATGGATTACCCATTACCCATACCCCAACATACTCTTTCTTCTCACAGCAAAATGATTATTGGCAGGGTTACACATTTACAGCAGAGGTGTTCACAAAACAGGGTCCACATTGGTTCTCCCAACTCATGGTTCACCCAAACGGACTGTGGAATTTCGTTTTCAACCCCAGGGAGCAAAACCAATTTCTCTCCACTGGTTAGGATCCTTTCCAATGTCCTAAACGACCTCCAGGAAGACCCAAAATGTTCTGCTCTCTTTCCCCACTGGTAACCCACACAAAAACGCCCCTTCCCAGCTAAAAGATGAAGGGAACCTCAGAAAAACGAGGGAGGAAAACGCCCAGGCAGCTAGAGCTGCGTGAGAGAGAAAAGCCATGGTGAATCATAGCTTAGGGAGAAATTTCATGGCTCCCTTCTTGCCTAAGGAGACCAACACGTTTTTCCATGAAGGGTGGCTTGCCCATACCCGATTTCGGACAGCCATACCTCCCCATTCCCAAGGCATTAACTTCCCCAACCAACTCTTGGGAGAAATCAATGGTTGGGTACCAAAGTCAACATGGGTATTTGAGGGTTTGATGGGTTCTCTCATTGACACTTGGCTTGACTCTAGTGGCTCAAGGGTTTGAATGTTTTCCCTCCCAATTCCTTGTGAAATCATGCCCCCATCTCTTTGTTGCATTGCATAGCTAGCTGTGGGTATTTTTATTAAAATGCATATTACATGCTATTTGAATTTCCAGTGTGCATTGCTAGCACGCAAACCATATGCATCACGAAATCGATGGCGGGGCCTTGGCCTTGAGCTCCTCACCATGATTTCCTAACAATATTACATCATTTATAATGTTAATGCCATGGGGCCAAACTGGGGACATTACAGTTTCATACTCTCACGATATTACTAGAATATTCTTTTCTGCAATATCGTTTGAAATCCTCCCAACCTCCTCCCATCCTTTGAATTTGAAATCTGATCTCGATCCTCCTTTGTTTTTACAAGAATTCTGTGAAAACCTAATTGTGGTTAAAATATATCAATTTTTGGCACTTGACCCTCACAGTAAACAAATTTTTCAGTAGATTGGATGGGATACATTCTTTGAGAAATTACGATGGCACAATGAAGGTGTACCGTGTGACCAAGTAATTTGCTTTGAATTTTGATGGGGCCTGTGCTAATGTTAGAGGATTTTCATGGATCAGTTTAACTAAAGAGAAATCCCATCATTAGTGTTTTAACTTTAAAAGTTGTCTAAGGAGTGATGACCAGAAATTCATCTTTTGGATGGCAAACTTATCTGAAAAGCTTATCAATAAACCCAACTTCAAACTTTTCAGAAATTAGATGCAAACGTTATCCATCTCGATTAATTACTTATGGGGATCATATTTTTTTGATATTGGGATCTAGAGCATGAGCTAGGATAATAGTCAACACCTTGCTCTATTGTATGTTCCAGGGTAACTTTTAAAGGGATTTTGCAGGTCCTTATCTGTAGTATATCTAGGAACCAAATCAGGAAGAAAGAACAAAGTTATAGTACTCCATGCAATGATTTGATTGACCTACAAGCATCAAATCCTATGCCAAACATTGTACTATACTCTATTTTATTTGGTCAAGTGTGATTACTTGGTTTCCTACTTAAAAATACTCGTGGGAGTTCTTCCATATAAACCTAGCAATAATTGTTTCTAGGAAACAATACTAAGGGGCAATTGCTTTGAGTGATTTTTTCTCGGCCTTCTACTTCACTAGAATAGGATGGAGGAACAACAAGTGAGCTTTTCCAAAATATTATATAAAACATGAACGCTTCAACAAAGGGGAAATGAGGGAAAATTTCTAATCCACTTTTTTATCAGGAAAAAAATTAGAAATTGGTCAACAAGGTCTTGGTTCAATGGTAAAGTGGGGGTGTTTCATACCCCACACTAAGCATCAAATCCCGACTAGACATGTTTTGACCCTTGTAGCTATTACAACCATGCAAGTGGGTTGTTTCATGTGGTTGGGGTCAGGGGCAAGTCCTGGGAAACTTTGGTGGAATAAATACTCTCCATTCTCCACCCATGGTATTTGATTGAAGGGATTCTTTCAAGTGTTTTAAGACAGCTACATTCCATTCTAAGAATCTTGTAATGGGAAAGGGCCTGCCACCTACTTGCCAAAGTGATAATCAGAAGCATCTTGTAAAAATAATGACGATAATTTCATACATACTGAAAAAGATACCATCATACATAAATGCTGCATCTGTTTTGGGAATTCCTTAGAAGCTCTGTTGTCATGTCTTTGAATTGCCAACTCCTTCGAAAGTAGGTGCTAAAGTTTGAATTATCTTGTGTTGTACCAAACCATTCTTCAATGGTTGTTATTTAGTTGATCATCAAGATTGGTGTGTGGCCTTAAAGATCAAAATTTGCATTGAAAAATTGCAAAATAGGACATGCTTCAGTTACTTTAAAAAATCAACTATGTTCTGAATGGTATATTTCACATCAAACTCCAACGAAATCAAGCGGACCATGGAATATTCCCACATCATTAATTTTGATTTTTTGAGTGATAGATATACTCCCTAATATAAGTTCGACAGGAAAAAGGAAAACACATGACTGGCTGTAATTAGTCCAATGCAGAAGTTGATATCCAGACTGAAGTAGGCCATAGAATTTAATCTCGGTTGAAAGGATAATCCTTGAAAGCATTCCCTCTTATGGTGCTCTACCTCCAAAAGTTGAAAGCATATCCAAATGAATGCGTGAAAATGTTCAGCTTTGTTCTTTGCCTCTAAAGGTGTGCCCTTCATATGTAGTTGCTTCACATGTCAGGTACTTAATAAAATTCCCTTCATTTATTGAAATTATGTTTGAACTCTTTTATTGATTCACCTTTCGCTCCGTGGACAAAAATCATTAACAGATATTCACTTTGTTGTTGTAGAAAGGCCCACTAGTTGGCATACCATCTTGCTTTTTGTGCTTGGCAAGCAAAAAATTGTCATTCCAGAATCCAAGCTATTGTGACCATTTCTCTTAAAAGTTATAATTTCCTACAATGATCAATTTGCATGTTTGGTGGCTTAATCCATTAATATGATTTGTATTTCTGCATGCTAAAACTTCATGTGAATTACCTTTTATGTTCAACTTGAACTCTCATAGTGTTTATAATTGTAAAATCTAAAACCAAAGCACCAATGTAGGAGATAGCTGGCAGATATTGGGATGGTTATTTGCAGATATACCACTTTAAGAAGCATTGATCAGTGATCATATTGCTTAATGTCTCTTACAAAGCACTAGTTGAATGGCTAACGAACACGATTAGTCATAATAGTGCATTTACAATTTATACATAATCCAATTCTTCGAGCTTCTTCAAGCTATGAGGATGAGTATCGATTGAGAAACCGAAAAAAAAATTCCCTCTTCACAGAGTTTATACCTTGAGAAAATTCCCAACAATAATGGATTGTTAAAGTATATTTGACGAAAACGAATTCCTCTATGGTGAGAAGCATCGGCAGCAAATGATGCTTCATCTTATTTTCTGAAGTTGCAAGATATAGAAAAGTTTACAAACAAAGTTTATTCATGGCTTGGGAAGTCTGCCAAAAGACATGGAGAATTGAAAGAGATCATGGATTCATTTCAAATCACAAGGTTAGAAGTGTTACAAATTCATCACATTAGGTGGCTGTCTAGAGGCAAAGTTATGGAAAGACTTGTGAAGCTCATGCCTGCTTTGTTAAGAGATTGGCAGCGAGGGGAGGAAAAAATGTATGAGCTAGCCACATTATTTCAAGTGCAGTTTTGCATTCATTTATTTGCAGATGTGCTTATTGAGTTAAATAAGCTGAATCAAAAGTTCCAAGAAGATCATGTTGATATTACATCCATTGGAACTACTTTGGATGTTACCATTAGTTTGCTTCATAAGCGATTTTTAAGAGGCACATTTGGGTTAGGAACAATGCACATGTCATCATTTTTAAGTAAAACACAACAAGGAACTCTTGAGTTTGTAGATTGCACAGGTATGGTACATGTACATGCATTGAGGTTTGAAAGATTGCCCAAGTCACAAAGATCGGGGACACTAGATGATTGCATTATGTTGGGAAAAAGTTTTGTAATGAGGGTGATTGACTCTCTAAACAAGGTTTACAGATTTACCTATATTCAATGCAGCTAAGTTTTTTTGTCCTCATAATTATTATGAGGATATGGATGATAGAGACTCATGTGAGAAATTTAGTGTTGGGGACTCACCTATTGTGGATAGTGTTAAATGTTCCAGTGAAATGGATGAATTTATTTGTACTATATATTGATCATACCCAAAAAAGCATATGTTTGGAGCATGGGATCTATGTGGAGCTTAACATGAGTGGTTTGAAGGATTTCCATGTTTTATGCAGCTATGGAAAATTATTCTTGTTATTCTAGCTAGCATAGCAATATGTGAAAGAGGCTTCTCAAAATTAAGTCGAATAAAAAATGATGATAGATCAAAACTTTCTTTAGAAACATTGGATATGCTAATGTTTCTCTCTCTCTCTCTGCACCTCATGATCTGAATGAGGTAGATTGGAATGTTATTTATGATGTATGGAAGCAGATGAAAGCTAGAAAGCCTCTCCCTCTAGTAAAATAGATTCATATCTAACGTAATTTAAGATATAGTTTTGAAGAACACGAATGTAAGTTTAAACTTTATTATTCATAGTATAATATACAGTTGTTCCCAGGTAATCTAGCCTTGTCTTCTGATGGTTCATTATTGAAGACAATTCTACAACTGGTCTTTTGTCATTGCAGTTGAGCCAATACAGTTGTGGCTCAGTGATTATCTTCTTGCATGAGCATAGAATATATTGTAGTGACAGTCTTGACCTGTTGTTTATGGCAACCAAATCTATTTTTCCAAAAGTTGTTATATCAGTGGTTGGGAAGTAATTCTTTTGCCAAACCAAATCAATTCAAGCACACACATAAGTATTGTTCACGAATCTTCATCTATATGTGAACTTTGGCAAAATGAATTAACTTTGTAATTTGAATCTTGATATTGGCATTCGTAGTATCGATATGTTTGTCATTATTATATTGAATTGCTTATGTTTGATCTTTTGTGATTGATCCCTAGTACTGACATATTTTGAATTTAATATCGACTTGCAGTGGCTTGTGATTTGATACGGTCATACTAGAATTAATTTCTTGGTTTTTGTTGTAATCATAGCTAATTATATTTTGTCATTGATACATTTGTATTATTCAAATCTATGATACATGTTTCAGGTTTCATGACTATATCTGTCTGTATTTTGTATCTAAGAACTCAAGATGTTTATGTTTGATGAACTGTTAATCTGTAATTTAGTTTCTCTTTGGTGATTTAAGAATTCATGTAAATAGTACACCTCCATTCCAATCGTTTATATTATTCTGCATATATTCTATGGCTTTTTTGGGAAGCTTCATAGCTTTAACTGCACATTTACAATGTCAACTACTACCAAGTACATACATCCATATGTCCATGACATGGCATGATAAATTACACACACCAACAGGGATCAAATTTGAAGTCGTCATGGCCTGTCAAAGGGCTCCTAGGTCGTTAGTGAAGTGGCCGTTTAAAATTGGCCGTCATTAAAAATGCCATTTTTTTTTGTCATTTATAAAAAAGGGGAACATTCAATTAAAAATATCATTAGAAGGTCTAGGGTTAGAACTCCCCATCAAGTTGGATTTTGTCACTGGCAGAGTGGCTGTGGGCAGTGGGGAGTGGGCACGGTGGCTGTGGGCAGTGGGCATTGGGCATGGTGGCTGTGGGAAAGTTGCAACTTGCAACTTGCAACATAAATTCTTTCACGTATCTTGAATGCTATGTTATCAATACCACCTAACTTTCCACCTACCAAGCCCGCCCGCAGTGCTGTGATCCTATGCTCGTAGCCACCAAAGTTCATAGTTCACTCTCAATTTTCAAAGATGAACAATTCATCTAGTTTTTTTTAGCAACATACACAGTTCCAGTTTCCACTTCCACCCTCGATTTTCAACAGTGGTGGCTTCAAGAGCTCCTGTTCACCCTTGATTTCATGGAATGGCAGTTTATGGAGTCCCATTCGCCGCTTATTTAGAGCAGTGATGGTTTCTTGAGCCCCATTTGGCATCTGCTCGATCGATTTTTCTCACTTTCTATGCGGTTATTTAAGAACAAAGAAGATATTGTAACCACTACCACATTGAAGTTGAATCGCATTTCTAGTTGATTGCTGCATAGGCACCAGTCTCTCTTTCACGCGGCTCTCAATTATAGGTTAGTCTCTCAGGCTCTCTCTTTCAGGAAGCTTTGTTCAACAATTTTTATGGTCTGGTATGGTTTTTTGCATGCTTCCTAAACAGGTCACAAATAGTGCTGCAACTTACAAAATATATTATTCTATTGTTATCATTGTTGTTAGTTGTAGGCATCTTTCAGGGTGCAATTTAAGTGCTGGTTATATGAATATCTCTTCAAATCTACACTTAACTAGCTCCCTGACTAAGGCATCTGATAAAAGAGGTCATAGAAAAGCAGCATAAAAATATTTACAACACTATCCAAGGATAAATTGTCTGAATATATATAGCAGTAATTAACTAGAAATATATATCTAAACAGCTGCATTCATACTATACACGTACATATATTTACACAATTTTAATGAAAACTCACCCGACAATCTAGAAAATTGATTCCTACTGCAACAGTCCGAACCAACACCTCCGAATCTCCTAAATCCGGTAGACTCACGTTGTAGTGCACCTCCAAAACCTTTGGCCCACCAAATATAGGCAAGACCACTGCTCTACATGTGGACAATAGTCTGGTATTTGCATTCTTCAGTGTTGAAATTCAACTGTTTGCTACATATCCAATTGATCTTCGAGCTATTCTAATCATTTTTGAAAAAAATACCTATGATTTTGACCAAATCCTAATAGTGGTACTGCGGGGTCTGACTTAAACTTCTATAATGCTACAGTTGGGTGATGATCGCTTCCATTAGAGGGGCACTTTTACTTCTTGCATCCATATGCAGTGGCACCCAATCCTTCTTGGATTAAAAACAAAAACAGTGTATCCAAGTTGTTAATGGATTGAGTAGCATTGAAAATCAAGTGTTTTGAATAGTTGGAGCCTCCCAGTCTGTTGATTGTCATGTAGGAGCAATGGACATATTGACTACTGAAAATTCCCTCCATTTTCTGCTCTAGAACAGAAACAGTCTGGCCCAAAAAGTGCATCTTATGCTTGCTATTTAAACTTTAGAATGGAATTGTATGCCCCAAAAATAGTTGCCACAAAACCCTTATGCTACATGTTGCACCTGTATTCAAAGACATTTTGATTCTTGCACTCACAGGGTAGTAATTGAGGGGAATTGAGCCTATTTCTCTTCAGAAGATCTTTCAAGATGAAAACAATAGAGCTAAAGAACACTTTTCACATCCAATGGATTTTCTGTAATAGGAAACCATTCAAGTAAGAGCAGTTGAATTTCTCATTTTAGAAATGTTGGTTTAAAGGTCTTGATTGCTATTTAATAAGTGCCTCAAGAGTCACATTTGATATGTGAACCCAACATGCTTTAGTGTCATATGTTTCTTATACAAGAGATGCTTGAAGGAAGACCCAGAAGATTCATTCTTATGAGGTTAAACAATTCTTTTAGCCTACATGACTAAGGAGCTATCTTGAGTGCAAGAAACCTTATTGCTCTTTTTTTGAGAGATTCTTCCTGAGAAAGCATATGATCTTCTACAGGCATAGCATCAGCCTCTACTTGTAATAGTTTCATACTCTCATGATATTACTAGAATATTCTTTTCTGCAATATTGTTTGAGATCCTCCCAACCTCCTCCCATCCTTTGAATTTGAAATCTGATCTCAATCCTCCTTTGTTTTTACAAGAATTCTGTGAAAACCTAATTGTGGTTAAAATATATCAATTTTTGGCACTTGACCCTCACAGTAAACAAATTTTTCAGTAGATTGGATGGTATACATTCTTTGAGAAATTACGATGGCACAATGAAGGTGTACCATGTGACCAAGTAATTTGCTTTGAATTTTGATGGGGCCTGTGCTAATGTTAGAGGATTTTCATGGATCAGTTTAACTAAAGAGAAAGCCCATCATTAGTGTTTTAACTTTAAAAGTTGTCTAAGGAGTGATGACCAGAAATTCATCTTTTGGATGGCAAACTTATCTGAAAAGCTTATCAATAAACCCAACTTCGAACTTTTCAGAAATTAGATGCATGCATTATCCATCTCGATTAGTTACTTATGGGGATCATATTTTTTTGATATTGGGATCTAGAGCATGAGCTAGGATAACAATCAACACGTTGCTCTATTGTATGTTCCAGGGTAACTTTTAAAGGCATTTTGCAGGTCCTTATCTGTAGTATATCTAGGAACCAAATCAGGAAGAAAGAACAAAGTTATAGTACTCCATGCAATGATTTGATTGACCTACAAGCATCAAATCCTATGCCAAACATTGTACTATACACTATTTTATTTGGTCAAGTGTGATTACTTGGTTTCCTACTTAAAAATACTTGTGGGAGTTCTTCCATATAAACCTAGCAACAATTGTTTCTAGGAAACAATACTGAGGGGCAATTGCTTTGAGTGATTTTTTCTCGGCCTTCTGCTTCACTAGAATAGGATGGAGGAACAACAAATGAGCTTTTCCAAAATATTATATAAAACATGAACGCTTCAACAAAGGGGAAATGAGGGAAAATTTCTAATCCACTTTTTTATCGGGAAAAAAATTAGAAATTGGTCAACAAGGTCTTGGTTCAATGGTAAAGTGGGGGTGTTTCATACCCCACACTAAGGATCGAATCCCCAATAGACATGTTTTGACCCTTGTAGCTATTACAGCCATGCAAGTGGGTTGTTTCATGTGGCTGGGGTCAGGGGCAAGTCCTGGGAAACTTTGGTGGAATAAATACTCTCCATTCTCCTACCATGGTATCTGACTGAAGGGATTCTTTCGAGTGTTTTAAGACAACTACATTCCATTCTAAGAATCTTGTAATGGGAAAGGGCCTGCCACCTGCTTGCCAAACTAATAATCAGAAGCATCTTGTAAAAATAATGACGATAATTTCATACATACTGAAAAAGATACCATCATACAGAAATGCTGCATCTGTTTTGGGAATTCCTTAGAAGCTCTGTTGTCATGTCTTTGAATTGCCAACTCCTTGGAATGTAGGTGCTAAAGTTTGAATTATCTTGTGTTGTACCAAACCATTCTTCAATGGTTGTTATTTAGTTCATCATCAAGATTGGTGTGTGGCCTTAAAGATCAAAATTTGCATTGAAAAATTTCAAAATAGGACATGCTTCAGTTACTTTAAAAAATAAACTATGTTCTAAATGGTATATTTCACATCAAACACCAACCAAATCAAGCGGACCATGGAATATTCCCACATCATTAATTTTTATTTTTTGAGTGATAGATATACTCCCTAATATAAGTTCGACAGGAAAAAGGAAAACACAGAACTGGCTATAATTAGTTCAATGCAGAAGTTGATATCCAGACTGAAGTAGGCCATAGAATTTAATCTCGGTTGAAAGGATAATCCTTGAAAGCATTCCCTCTTATGGTGCTCTACCTCCAAAAGTTGAAAGTATATCCAAATCTTCGAGCTTCTTCAAGGTATGAGGATGGGTATCGATTGAGAAACCGAAATAAATTTTCCCTCTTCACAGAGTTTATACCTTGAGAAAATTCCCAACAATAATGGAATGTTAAAGTATATTTGACGAAAACGAATTCCTCTATGGTGAGAACATCCTACAGGATGTAAAACGATTTTAGAAAATGAAAATATGGTTGAACAAAAGTCTTTATAGTTTGGACTTTCTAAAGAGATGGAGATATTACAATATTTTCTCTTCCAAGGAACAAACAAAGAACATAGATTATAAGAATCCCTAGTGGATAATTAGAGGAAGATTAGCTCTGAAGTTTTATGTTTTACTCAAAGACTAAAAGGTTTCTACCCCTCCATAATATTTTGTATTTGATAATTCCTAAATGAATTTCTATCATTAATTTGTATTTTTATATTTTTCTTATTTCATTGATTGAATACAGGGATAAATTATTGAGAAATGTCACCTCTTGGTCATCCTAAGAAAGATAAAAGACAGCTTTCACTTGCTGATGCATTTGGTATTCGTCAATGCTCTAATCAACCATGCCACCATGAAAATGAATTTTATGATCAGCCACTTGAAGACCATGAATCAAATAGTGCAGAACTTCTTGAAGAGGAACCAACATCAAAGAATCCCAAGAGAGCATTCAATTCCAAATGGAAGACAAGATTTCCATGGGCATATGTAATAAGAGATATTAATGGTGTTCAAAGGTTTAAATGTTCATGGTGTGTAAAATTTAAAAGAGAAACTCCATTTGTGAAAGATGGAAGTACTACTCTTCAAGTCAGTGGTCTAACCGTCCATGCAAAATCAGAGGCTCAAAAATTTGCCTCGCAACTTTTAGATGGACAAAGAAAACGAAGTACTCTTCCAATTACTAAGCCTGTGGAGCTAATGGTAGATGTAGAAAAGGAGAGAATTATATCAGTAATTGAAAACATGTATTTTATTGCAATACATGATTTACCATTATAAGTATATAAGTCAATATGTGACTTGAATAGGTATAAAAACACTCTTCACATGCCTTTAACAGATGAATATTCAACATATACAAACACAACATCCGGAAAAGAGTTTTTACAAGCTGCCAAAGAAGTTTATTGGAAAAAGTTAAAAGATGAAATTTCCAACAGCCCATTTTACTCAATTTCAGTTGATGAAAGTACGGATCGGACTATGGTGCAACATTTGATCATTTATATAACATATTTGACAAATGAAGGAAGAGGCCAAATTGTTACAAAATTCATACAATTGCTTCAAATTAAAGATGGCACATCACAGTCTATGTATGATGTTACATCGCTTTTAGCATAAATTGATCTATCATTGTCAAAGCTAGTTGGGTTTGGATCTGATGGGGCTTCGGCAATGAGGGGTATTCATCAAGGTTTATCTACTAAGATTCGTCGACATGCTCCTCATTTAATAGATATCCACTACATAGCTCATTGAGAAGCATCGACAACAAATGATGCTTCATCTTATTTTCTGAAGTTGCAAGATATAGAAAAGTTTACAAGCAAAGTTTATTCATGGCTTGGGAAGTCTACCAAAAGACATGGAGAATTGAAAGAGCTCATGGATTCATTTCAAATCACAAGGTTAGAAGTGTTATGAATTCATCACATTAGGTGGTTGTCTAGAGGCAAAGTTATGGAAAGACTTGTGAAGCTCATGCCTGCTTTGTTAAGAGATTGACAGCTAGGGGAGAAAAAAATGTATGAGCTAGCCACATTATTTCAAGTGCAGTTTTGCATTCATTTATTTGCAGATGTGCTTATTGATTTAAATAAGCTGAATCAAAATTTCCAAGAAGATCATGTTGATATTACATCCATTGGAACTACTTTGAATGTTACCATTAGTTTGCTTCATAAGCGATTTTTAAGAGGCACATTTGGGTTAGGAACAATGCACATGTCATCATTTTTAAGTAAAACACAACAAGGAACTCTTGAGTTTGTAGATTGCACAGGTATGGTACATGTACATGCATTGAGGTTTGAAAGATTTCCCAAGTCACAAAGATCAGGGACACTAGATGATTGCATTATGTTGGGAAAAAGTTTTGTAATGAAGGTGATTGACTCTCTAAATGCAAGCTTTACAGATTTACCTATATTCAATGCAGCTAAGTTTTTTTGTCCTCATAATTATTATGAGGATATGGATGATAGAGACTCTCAAACAAGAAGATGGTTAACATGCTTATGTGAGAAATTTAGTGTTGGGGACTCACCTATTGTGGATAGTGTTAAATGTTTCGGTGAAATGGATGAATTTATTTGTACTATTTATTGATCATACCCAAAAAAGCATATGTTTGGAGCATGGGATCTATGCGGAGCTGAACATGAGTGGTTTGAAGGATTTCCATGTTTGATGCAGCTATGGAAAATTATTCTTGTTATTCTAGCTAGCATAGCAGCATGTGAAAGAGTCTTCTCAAAATTAAGTCGAATGAAAAATGATGATAGATCAAAACTTTCTTTAGAAACATTGGATATGCTAATGTTTCTCTCTCTCTCTCTGCACCTCATGATCTGAATGAGGTAGATTGGAATGCTATTTATGATGTATGGAAGCAGATGAAAGCTACAAAGCCTCTCCCTCTAGTAAAATAGATTCATATCTAGCGTGATTTAAGATATAGTTTTGAAGAACATGAATGTAAGTTTAAACTTTATTATTCATAGTATAATATACAGTTGTTCCCAGGTAATCCATCCTTGTCTTCTGATGGTTCATTATTGAAGACAATTCTACAACTGGTCTTTTGTCATTACAGTTGAGCCAATACAGTTGTGGCTCAGTGATTATCTTCTTGCATGAGCATAGAATATATTGTAGTGACAGTCCTGACCTGTTGTTTATGGCAACCAAATCTATTTTTCCAAAAGTTGTTATATCAGTGGTTGGGAAGTAATTCTTTTGCCAAACCAAATCAATTCAAGCACACACATAAGTATTGTTCACGAATCTTCATCTATATGTGAACTTTGGCCAAATGAATTAACTTTGTAATTTGAATCTTGATATTGGCATTCGTAGTATCGATATGTTTGTCATTATTATATTGAATTGCTTATGTTTGATCTTTTGTGATTGATCCCTGGTACTGACATATTTTGAATTTAATATCGACTTGCAGTGGCTTGTGATTTGATACGGTCATACTAGAATTAATTTCTTGGTTCTTGTTGTAATCATAGCTAATTATATTTTGTCATTGATACATTTGTATTATTCAAATCTACGATACATGTTTCAGGTTTCATGACTATATTTGTCTGTATTTTGTATCTAAGAACTCAAGATGTTTATGGTTGATGAACTGTTAATCTGTAATTTAGTTTCTCTTTGGTGATTTAAGAATTCATGTAACTAGTACACCTCCATTCCAATCGTTTATATTATTCTGCATCTTGCAAATTTTTTGGATTACAAGATGTATCATCCCTATGTTTGGTTCTTGAAGTTTAGTGATCCTCTTGATTACTATTCTTTTAAATTTTTATCTTGATAGACATGCTCCAAGTTAGAGCAAGACTGTAGGGCATGAAACGTTTGGTGCATGGTCAATTGGAGTTCATTTGTCATTGTTCACAAGGCCAATTTCTATCTAGTTGCATCATGTATGCTTGAGAGTACATAGGTTCTACCATTCTGTTGCTTAGAACAAGGAGCTTGAACTAATTTTGAAGCTTGGCTTAGTTGTGCTCCTTACTAGAATCATAGACCGAACATGATGCTTTGTTGTAGAAGCACTGTGATGGTGTCTTATCAATGCTCATAGGTCAAAGTATGGCATTGGAGAATACTATTTGACCCAAGGTCCAAATTCAAAGCCCTATATGCATGGTTGCCATAATGTCCTAATGGTTCATGGAAAACAATTACAGTAGGGCAGCCAAGGCTAGTCCAACATAATTGAAAAATGAGCTCTTTAAAATGGGTCTGAAACTTATGCTATTCTTGTTCATATTTATGGATTGAACTGGTGATGATATTGTAGGCTATAGTCTCTAATATTATATTGATGTTCACCTCTCAATAATGTTGTAGCACTATGGTTATATATGAAATCTATTTTGCTAAAGTTCAAAATCTAGTATTGGATAATGGAAAATTTATACATTAATGAAAAATATAACAGAATGAGGTTATCAGGGCAGAGCTAGGAGATGTGTTTTCTCTATTAGGAATTAAGGCCCTCAATTACTTTTAGAGCCCAGTTTAAGACAAATTGATAGTAGATGCGATTCTCAACTTTCAAGTTAGAAGGCATTGTGGTTGAAAATCCCTTAGACATTTTACATAATACTTTGATGGATGAATTTCTTCTTAGCAATTTTAACAATTTAATTTTGATTTCATATCACGATGTGTGTGCATACATCTAAAACTGCTTTTTGTTTGGAATAATTACTGTTATCCTAATTTGGATTGAAATGCATAGATAATTAAGTTAGAATCAAATTTCAAGATCTTGTGATGTCTTTTCAGAAACCAACAAGCAAATGAGTTGGGGAACGAGATTCAAAAGGTTTGCAAGGCCTTTTACCAGAAATTCCATTGTGGGGTCAAAAATCCTCATTATGACAGAGTATGAACATATTATCTATCATGTTTCTTTGTTTTTCCATTCAAGTGTCCTTATTCATTAGATTAATTAAAACATAGTACAAATTCCTATAAACCCTGTTTATAACTCAAATTGTGAACTTTGGTATGTTGGTTATTTATTGTTTCTTCTGAACCCTTGCTATTGTGTACGTTAATTGGATAAATAGGTTCATCTATGAGATGTGGCCTTATCTTGATAAGGTATGAGTGATGAAATACTGAACTTGCATTGAACTGTACATCAGTCATATAGAATTTTAAGAGGATGAGCTCCATAAATAATATCAGCCTTTAAAAATTGAATTATGTGAGGAATTGTGTTCTTCATATTCATGTTATAACTTTCATTTATTTTCAGTCAATTTGAATTTTTAGGGATTCAACTCATTGAATCCACATATACATTGTGTCTCTATGTTTGGAGATGGGGTGGATTTTTCATTTGAGTGATCAAACAACATTTTTGCCATTATGTTAATTGTAAAATATCACTTTGTTAAATTACAAAACTAGTATTTTTGGTGTTACCCTGACTGTAGTTATACTAGTTGTAGTTTGTTTTAGTGCCTGAAATTTAATTGAAATGTAATATTTTTTAGTATATTTTTTTTTATGAAGTGTGCAATCAATTTAATATTTTCATTTGAAATGTTAGATTTTTGTAAGCCATTCATTGTAGAAAGGAAGCATGAATATATAACCTTCAATCTGAAATTAAGACCAGCCCTTCAAATTTGATTCCTGCACACAGAAAAAGAAAAAAGAATAGAAAAAGAGACTCCGAATCTGACAAAAAAATTCGAGTATTTTGTGTGTAAGTGAATGTAAAAGCCCGACTGGAGACCGATAGGGCAAGAGATTTCTGAGGAAATGGATTTGAATCCACCGTAAATACCATGTATAAAAAATAAAGAAAAACCTGTAATTTTTAATTTAAGCTGAAAGAATTAAAGGCCCATTAAGTTTGTTGTTTGATTATAAGAGTTTGTGTTGAATTATTTCGCTGTTGATCTCGGTGCGTAGAGTTGATCTCAGGTGTGAAGGTGTCCTCTCTTAGGAGAGCCAGTCTGTACCATAATTATTACATGTATTATATCATTTTATTAAAACTTAAATATATATTTAGTACATTTATTTAATTTATGGTAAAGGTTATAAGCTAAATGTTATGAACAAGTTATTTGCTACTTGTTTTTAGTACTAAGTTGTAATCACTTGTTGTCTATGCTTCACCTATCTGTTATTTTCTTTAGTTAAATGGGTTGTCCACTACTACCAGTGTTATTCATCCATAAAATTTTAATCTACACAGTATACTTACCTCATTTTCTTTCAATTTACCAAAAACATAAAAAATAATCTACCCCCAAATTCTAAGATATAAACACCTATCAATGTAATTATTAATATATATTTACTAAAATACAACATAAAAGAAATGTTACACCATCTTGCAAACTTATCTTTCCTTTTCACAAGTGACTTTAATTCTCACTTTTTTTTTCATTTTGGACATGTTTTCAAAATTCTGTGTTAAGCAATCTCTGTATTCGTTTCAGGGTGACCACATCATGGTATCTTGTATAATTAATTGGTTTGATGCGATCGGGACATCACTAAACCTTTCATAAATTATTATTTTTATTAAATATTAAGAATTAACAAAAACTATAAACATACCTGGATAGAGTAATTCCAAAATTTCATAATTAATTATGACTATCTTAATATCAAGAAATCTCAAATTGTATCACTTTCGACTGCATGCCTGCAACAAGCATATATGTGAATGCAGTGGTCTTATTATGATTATGAAATATATGATAATATACTTTGTATATGGGGATCTTGAATTTCATGTCGATCACAAGACGCAACTATGATTTCGAATCATTCAATTTCAGTTGAACGAAACGTTATATAACTTGATCTGTGAATGCAAATTATGAATATGATTCTACGCGGATTTTAATTTATTTATCTCTACTGGATTGATATTATCATCACTTATTATCCGGATTGATAATATCCTCAGGTATTAACCGCAGAAGGCGATGTAATAATTAGCACCAGAAGGGCAAGTGAAGGTGCTAGTGTTATCGTCCTTGGCATAGCTGTACGCCTGTGGGCACTGCCCCTTGAAGTATTCCGAATAACTGGTTGGAGGGCAGTTGTTGAGGTAGTTTCCCGTGCAGCAGTATTGGGGAGTATTTAAAGCTCCACAAGCACTAATGCATCCCTCAGCGACTTTCAATTGCGCCGGGCAATTGGCAGTGACGTTGCTTGTGCAGCCCACTGTTCGGCAGCTGCTGTCCGAGGGAGTTAGAGAGAGAGGGATATTGAATCCATCAACGAGAGAAATGTCATATGTGTCTATATTGTTGGCTCCATTCAAAGTATATTCAACCAGCGTTGCAGGAGGCTGTCCCGAGACTGAACAGTTGAGCACGTTGCGGCAGTCACCAGTCGTGCAGCTGCCTTCACCAGAAGCGTTGAAGGAGCAACCGGTACGCCCCCAGAATCTGCCCGCGCTCGTTCCTGCGGGCACTTCGACAGTCCATATTTGGCTCTGTGCCAGCGCCTGACCGCCACCGACAGGAATTCCTGCCGCCCAGACAGTGAATGAACACTGATTCTGGATCGTAAATTTCGCACTTTCAACTCCTGCAGTTAACAAAGCAAACACATATTTATTTATGATATATTAATGCATGCCCATCACATATTTATGTAGTACTAATAAAGTAGAGTACAAATGAGGTACCACAACTTTGGCCTTACCTTGGAGATAAACCATTAATACTAATGCTAATGCTGCTGTAACTGGAACCGAAACTGCTATTGTTCTTACCCCCATTGTAAAGACCAGACGGGAAGTTCAGCACAACTACAACGCAATAGAACGAATAAACACTAATACAACACAACACAATGAATAGGAAATGAGCTTATTTTTCATGCATGGTTAGCAGAGGTGAGACGTTCTATATATAGCCAAACCAACAGTGATCCACAAACAAGAACCGTCTCTGTAGATGCGCGGAAACTTGGTAATATATTTCTTATGCCGCCACCGCCCAAGGGACTATTTTCTTCCTTCGTTTTGGTTTTTCAAAGCTGTAATTTCGTCATATATTTTACGCAATTTAAGGCAAGTCCAACGACTGGACTTGTAAATTTGTAACCAAAGATTTATTAAAATGAAGCTCGGAATGGTACATGAATCAGAACATATGTCTCTTGGCGTTTCGATGTGTCCAAAATGTGATTGCTGGAAAGATGAAGTTTATGGAGGTCATATTCAAAAGCCTGAGATACCACATTACGTATTACTCACGCATCCGTTAAAATCCAAACTCGTCAAACTCAGTATACAGCGGATCCACGTTACTTTACAGACATTTCAATGTAACGTGCAATGTTGAAAGAATGGTCAAAGGATATGCTTGAAATATATTTCCAAAATAATTTAACCATAGTTTACCAGTTAAGTGTTCAAAATAAATAATAAATTAATTATTGGTTAGGGTTACTTGTTGTCTTTCAAGAAGCTTCTTATCTATATATGAACTAACAAAATGATTTTTTATATATATATATTTTTATAATGTTTATTTCAAATTTTGTACATACCATAAAATCAACCAAGATAATACATGACTTATCTCATCATATACACTTATGTTATCTATAATTCTTTTTATGTATATACACTCTCCCAATTGAACTTATAATCTTTTATGTGAAACAAATGTTCTAATTCTTTTAAATAAATTTTAATTATATTTAATGTTTTAAATATAATAAAATTTAAATACTTTGAAAATTTTAAAAATTGATAAATGTAATACATACATTTATATCAAATAATTGATCTTAAAATCAAGATTAATATAAAATAAAAATAATAATAATAATAATAATTAAAATATTAAAGAATGTGCACAATATATAAATTCACAACGTGCAAAGGAAAAATGCGGTAAAGAGAATCTCGTCAGAGATGATCCGCTATTTTGTTTTGCTATAATCAAAACCAAGAATTCCTACCTAAAAGCATTCACTAAGTAATGATTGTGTAGGACACACGGTAAGCATTCACTAAGTAATGACTGTATAGGACCCACGGTTTGATGAGAATTTTAAAAAAAAAAGACAAAATGCTTATTTACAAAATAAGGCTATTATTACTTTTGGTGTGAGTAATTATTCCAAATATGGATTTATACATTTTGATGTGGAAAAATTATAATTTTGTTTTAAAAGGATTATGATTTGAAAAAAAATTCAATATTTATATTTAATTTTAAAATTAAAAAAAATATTGATGATAATGATGATGGTTAACATTTGATACTAATTTTGGTGTACTCTAACTTAAGAAGAAAGAAATGAAATACATGGTTTGCTGTAAAATTTTATTTTTTTTGGGCAAAAAACTTCTTTCAAGATCATTATAGTTTTGACAAGTTAAAATGTTATGGACTTGCAAGTATTGTAGCAAAAATTATGGCACTCCAATTTAATGTGGGTGTGTGCAAGCCACTCACTCTAACAGAAATTGACTTTAATTTCACATTGTAAATTCTTTCCACCCAAGGTGTTTGAAGAATTGTCTAGCACCCTCTTTCACTATGAAACTCATGAGCCTTCATTCTTATTTTGACTAGATATTAGTTTTATTCTTTGAGTTACTTAAAACAAAGAGATACTTTTGGTCTTCAAGATTAGGGTTAATGACTCCTTATAGTATCTTAATTTTATTTTAACCTCTAAATCTTTCTCACATCACATTTTCTCTTTAAGCTTGTATGTAATAAGATTTTTAATGTTATTGCTATTTTGTAAAGTGGCATTTTCATCAATCCCCCAATGGTTTAACCAAGCCATTGTGTCTTTATACCAACCTCTATTGAGCCGCACATGGTTTTGATTGGATTTTAAAGCGATTTTAGGGGATATCTAGTCTCCTATATTATTTATCTTGTACTTATACATCAAGTACCTAGTCATAGTGATGCTCTCAATCGAGGGAAGACCCACATCTATTAGGAGAATAGGATATGACGTATTGCTTTTAATTTTGAGGTTGTAATTTATAAACACTTCTAGATTTGTTCATTTTTTTCTCCAGGATTCTCTAAAGATGCCACAACCCCAAACTTCACAATCATACAAAATAATGGGAGTGACAAGAGTTTCAAAGAGAAACTTTTTTTTATCCCACATAAGAAGGTTTGTTAATTTACGATTGTTTTCAAGAACAAAATAAGCTTTCCACCCTCCATTAATCATTTTCTCAAAGCTATAGTTCTAGTTAGGCTTGTGATGAATATCAATTTCGAGATACTTGTAAGAAGAAAATTCCTCCAAGTTATTATTGTCGTATAAAAAATTAGCATAAGTGACCTTCTTGGACTTTGAAAATCATAACTTTTGTTTTCTCAGTGTTAAAGTGTTAACAGTCATACACATATTAGAACAAAAACCCTTGAGAATTCTTAATTGCTTATCAAGATCAAAGGGATATTTCGCCATAAAAACAAGATCATCACCATAAACAAGCAGGATAATGACTGTACCGGCTAAGGTTGTGTGAGTGCAACCTACTTCTTCCAAAAAACCTTCTAGCTTATCAATGTATATGCAAAAAAGGGTAAGGGAGAGGGGGAAACCTTACTTAACTCCGATATTACAATTAACATATTTTGACCACCCCTAAGCGCACTTAAAATTAAAATGACATTATCATACAACCTTATTGTGATAGCTCTCAACTTGAGAGGGACCTTTGGCTCTTCTAACCTATTTCACACGTTGTTTCTAGGAACCATATCGAAAGTTTTTTTGAAGTCCACAAAGAAACCAAAGATATTGGATTTATTATTAAAGTGGTCTGTGGTTGCGTGATGTGTGACTGATGTCTTATAGATCCCACATGACCTTTAGCTCACTTACCTTTAGTTTCTAGCCATATGTTGATCTTGATTTCCAAAATGATACGATATAACTTTTCTAAGAGAGGGCTAATCATAACGATCTAATAATTAGAGGGATTATTTTTATTAGCTCTTTTAAAAATAGGAATAACGAGGCTTTGATTCCAAGGATTAGGGAAACATTGCTTGATTGCTAGATTGAAGAGTTTGTGGATGTGAGGGATGAGGACAACCCCTCCAATTTTTAAAATCTCTACTTGATATCCTTCAATGTCCTTAGAATTTCCATTTTCTAGGCACTTAACCCCAAAATATATGTTTTTTAACTAGAAAAACTCTTCCTCTATAAGGAGTGTTGGTATATTATTGATGTTATCTAGGGATTCCTAAATATTTTTAAGATAGGAGTTCCATTCCTTTATAGCAATCCTATTATTTTATTTGGTTTTTCTAGTTAGAATTTGTTTCCAAAAATTCTTGGAGCTACCTTAGAGGGGTGTAAAATATTTTCCCATATTTTATTTATACACTATTTTTTTCCTTTTGATTAGGGCTTTGTATCTATTTATCTTGTCAATTTTTAGAGACCCTTCTATCGCTTCCTTGATTTCATTTCTTGCATTTTTAC
This sequence comes from Larix kaempferi, assembly GCA_027924585.1. Taxonomy (NCBI): domain Eukaryota; kingdom Viridiplantae; phylum Streptophyta; class Pinopsida; order Pinales; family Pinaceae; genus Larix; species Larix kaempferi. The sequence goes on along the minus strand of BSBM01001356.1, from coordinate 162,292 downwards.
ACCCATTATCATACTAAGGGATGGTTCTTCTATTTCTCTTTTTACCGTGAACTTTGATGGAGAACTTGTTAATTTAATATGAGAGGAGTGTAGTAAAATTCTAATAGAGATATTCTATATTGTCCAAACTTGATAGGGGGAATAAATCATTTTTTAAATCATTTAGAAAAACATCACCTTTATTTCTATTGAAGATTAAACGTTTTTTGTTGCAAAAATTATATTATATGGGATCACTATGTATGACAAAATTAAGGTTTACAATTAAAGGTCTATGATCTGAGTTAGGTTGGTGCCCATTTAATATGTCTAAATTTATCATTTTGTTGTATAAAGGGATAGCCAAAATGACATAGTCAACCACGCGAATTCCAATATTGTGAATACAAGTGATTTAGCAAGAATTTGGCCACTTCATTAAACCATTGTAAATTATAATATCTTCAGCACTGTAAGGCTTAGCTAGCTAAAAAATGAACAAACTTTTCCCCTAGATCTACAAAACTTCATTTTTACCTACTAGCTATAGTATGGTCTTCACCTATTACCAAAGAGTATTAGGGTTTTAATAATTTCTTAGAAGAATAGCTTGGTTACTCAAAGTTTGAGCGTTAAATTCACCCATTAAGAGGATACTACCTTCACTGCTCACACTAGAAATATAATTTTCCAAGCCATTGTAAGGACATTTTTTATCTAAATTGATTTTCTTATAAAAGTTAGAGTTAATAGGGGCAAAATAATAAATTGTTATGTAGGTTTTTTAGCATTAATGGGCATGTGCTTGAGCTATTGAGGGTCACTTTTGGCGCATTAAATGCAATAGAAAACTGAAAAATCAGGAATCCCTTAACTTACTTGGTTTTTTGAGATACTTACACAAGATATCTATTGCTTGGTTTTTCAACCAAGCATGTGCAAGGATGCACCTATTAACTTGTAATAGCAATCTCAAATGAAAAGCAAATAACAATAAACTTAATCTAATTTAACATTAACATATGTAAGAGAAATAAAGAACTAGATTGATATCAATAAGCAAATAAGACAAGAGATTCAAAAGAATTTGTTTTTGTATTACCTCAAATGGTGAGGATGATGGGTGTTGAGCAACTCCAAGGTTGAGAAGCTCCAATATCCAATGGTCTCTTCTTCTCTAAAGCTTCAATGGGGATCTTCAAACTCGAAATGGAAGGCAATGGCTCTCAAAGGGAATTTGGCAGCATAAGGATAGGATGAAATGTGGATGAAAAGTGAGGAGCCCCTATCACCTTTTTATAGTTTTTGGTGATGGGGAATACCATTATGGTTTTGAGGAAACCAATGGTATTAACCAACATGGTTTAGGTCTCTTTTTCCCTCTTTTTCCTTTTTTGAATATTTTTTATATTTTTATTCCCTTTTAATATTTTTTGGGAATTTTGGACTCTTTTGAGGGTTTTTTGAGGAAAAATATATATTTTGAGGGGAAAAAGGTGTATTATGGTCTTTTTGGTGACCTTTTGATGGTTTTAGAAGCTCAAATGGTGGGAAAAGTGGACAAATGGGTCAGTTGAATAAGGGAATGAACTAGTGAGCACTTTTTGGGTGTTAACAATATCTTGTATCGAGTAAAAAAGATGAAACGTAGGAAATTGAGTCACGTCTCCAAATAAATAATTTTTATTGAAAATTTACATAACTATGTCAAATTTCATTTTTCTAAGAGTCACTTTTTATTTTTTTGGAAAATGATAAGGTATATGTTTTTGTGGGTGCATCTTTTCAGTGCCTAAATGATGGTTTCAGGATACACAAATTGGTAGACATGTATATAACCCGTAGCACTAGTGCAGCACTATTTTTCCAAAATTAAATGTTTAATTTTAATTTTTTTTAATTATGTATGTGATCAAACCTAGAGAACAGTACGTCATATGTGGGTGCAACCTTTGAAGGTCTCAATGTAATTATTTCGACTTGGATTTTTTACAACATGTAGACGTTGGTGTCTACTAGTGCAACATACAATTTGTTTTTTAAATGGTTGTGAAATGAAAATGTTACGGAATAAACACTAACAACGTGTTTTTTGACTTAAGGAGTGATCACAAAATAAAATTAGGAAACAAATAGAAAATCTCAATATTTAAAAAAAAAATTTACATATTTGGAATCTGCATAAAAAATGCTATCTATGCCTAAAATTTCGTCAATAATGGTCATGTATGTCATGTTGTAGAGAACGGTGAAAGACATGCATATTGAGAAAAATGGTGGGAATGCCTAATTAGCTATGGTTTAGTAAATTCCATAGCACAGGTTTGGTAAACCCGAACCAACCACATAGGACTATGGATCACACATGGGCACGCGAGGAGGGCGCGATTAGGTACTCCAGAATGCGAGCACATTATATTAAAATTCAAATATTTAGATTGGTGTGCGTTTCTGTATGCACATACAAAATGCACGCGCATTCTATATATTCACAACACGTGCGCGTTAGGTGCATACAAAATGAACGATCTTTTTGTATGCACAGATCGCGCGTGCGTTCTTAACTTCATGAATTTATGTTTTTAAATGTTGAATAAATTTATATACCCACCACTCTTAAACCCCCCTCCCTCTATCTCACTCATAATCCTATCACTGCTAACCCTTTCTCACTCTCTCCCCTCCTACACCTTACCCTTACTAACCCCCCCTCTCTCTATCTCTTATGTACTCCTCCACTAACCCCTATCCCCCACCCATCTCTCTCTTCTAACCCCCTAACACCCTCCTCCCTCTCTCTCTTCTAACCCCCTAACACCCTCCTCCCTCTCTCTCTTCTAACCCCCTAACACCGTCCTCCCTCTCTATCTCTCTATAACCCCTTAACCCATCCCACCGCAACCACACCTAACCACACACCCTCTCTTATTATCTCTCTTACTCCCCATACCCCTAACCCCCCTCTCTATATCCCCTCCTCCTCATAACCCTTACAAACCCCCTCTCTCACTCTCTCTTCCCACTTCTACACCTCTCTCTCTCTAAAACCCCTCTGCCTATCCCTAACCTCTCCCCCATCCCTAACCAACCTACCCTTTCTATATCTCTACTACTCCCCCTAGCCAAAAACCCCCTCCTCTCCTTAGCCCTTACTAACCCGGGCTCTCTTAGTCTCTCTCTCTCTTCCCTACACCTCCACCTTCCTCTAACCACACCTCCCATCTCTCTTTCTCACTCCCTACGACTAACACCCTCTCCTCTCTCTCTCTCTCTCCCCCCCTCTCTAACCCCCCTCTCTCAGTCTCTCTCTCTGTCTCTCCCCCTCGCTAACCCCCTCCTAGCTCCTTACCCCTATCTAACCCCACTCTCTCACTCTCTCTTCCCTAGTTCTACACCTCTCTCTCTCTCTCTCTAAACCCCCTCTCCCTCTCCATAACCTCTTCCCCATCCCTAACCATCCTACTCTCTCTATATCTCTGCTACCCCCCCTATCCCAAAAACCCCTCCTATATATCTCTCTCCCCTCCTCTTCCTATCCCTTACTAACCCGAGCTCTCTCAGTCTCTCTCTCTTCCCTACACCTCCACCTACCTCTAACCACACCTCCCATCACTCTTTCTCACTCCCTACAACTAACACCCTCTCCTCTCTCTCTCTCTCTCTCTCCTCCCCCCCTAACCATTACTAACCCCCTCTCTTAGTCTCTCTCTCTCTATCCTCCTCGCTAACCCACCTCCTAGCCCCTTACCCCTAACTAACCCCCCTTGGGCCCTCTCCCACTCTCTCTTCCATGCTTCTACACCTCTCTCTCTCTCTAAACCCCCTCTCCCTCTCCTTAACCTCTCCTCATCCCTAACCATCCTACTATTTATATCTCTATGCTACTCCCCCTATCCCAAAACCCCCTCCTCTCTATCTATCTCGCGTCCTCCCCTTAGCCCTTAGTAACCCGGGCTCTCTCAGTCTCTCTCTCTCTCTTCCCTACACCTCCAATCTCTCTTTCTCACTCCCTACAACTAACATCCTCTCCTCTATCTCTCTCTCTCCCTCCTCTCCCCCTAACCATTACTAACCCCCTCTCTCAGTCTCTCTCTCTCTCTCCCCCTCTTTAATGCCCCTCCTAGCCCCTTACCCCTAACTAACCCTCCCCTCTCTCAGTCTCTCTTTCCTGGTTCTACACCTCTCTCTTTCTCTCTAAACCCCCTCTCCCTCTCCCTAACCTCTCCCCTTGTTAGTATTTTCAGTCTTTAATTCAATATGATCTAGGATCTTAATTGAGAGAACAACATTTACAGCATATTAAACACAAGAGACAAGAGACACAAAGCATTTCACTGGGGAAAACAAAGAAGGTGAAAAACTCCGCAACTTCCTCAGAGATAGAATAAACACCCATAGAAATATCACCAAGATGAAACCCAAAAACAAGATATAGTCTCCTAGCAGCATCTCCTCCTCTACTTGTGGACACTCCTCCTCTCTCTCACTAATGCGAAGTGAGTAAGCGTGTGAAAAAATAAATGAGAGAGTCACACTCTCTATTTATACTTTACTTCACTTGACTTTTAACTCTAGCTGGGTCGGCCCTAAGTTAGGAGAGTCTAATAACCCATTACCACTTGTCATTGGGCTAACCCCACTAGGGTGGTCTAATAACCTTTTGACCCACACAACTCATACAGGGACGACCCCACCAAGGTGGTCTAATAACCCATCAAATACAAGTTGCGACACTTACAATAATACTTGCGACACTTGCAAGTACAAATGACGACACTTCCAATCATATGAATAATACATCTCCATTGGGGATACAATAAAGTACAAATGTAATACATACAATATACAAGTGAATATCTTCCAAAGTTACAAGTACATAAACATGCGCTCTTAACTAGGAAGGTATTCTCTTGATAGAAGTCATCAATACATATAGACACGAGTCTTCAATACTGGAGTTGGATCATCGTCACTGTTGTTGTACTCGTCATCTCGATCACTGGGCTATCTCTCAATGCTTCTCTTCATAGGAAGTTCTACAGAGCCAACCCTTTTTCATGCTGGTTGTAGGCCTAGAATCCTATAGTTCTTCAACATCTCTGGCCATCCTATGGAATGTGCATCAACAAAACCTCAAAAGAGAATCCAAGGAATTTTACGAGCACACAGCTCAACCCATCGGATCTCCTAGGATATTTTACATGTGACCTCCACAAAACCTCGAAAGAGCATCCGAGCTCAAAGTATCGGATCTCCTAGGAGCTTTTACATGTGGTCAGGAAAAACCTTGAAAGAGTGTCTTGCAACCTGCAAGATCTCTAAAGAGCATCTCAGGACTTTTACGAGCACACAGTTCAACCTATCGAATCTCCAGGACTGATTACATGCCTCCTGTAGGTATTCAACATATATGGCCATCCTATGGAATGTGCATCAACAAAACCTCGAAAGAGTATCCTAGAAATTTTACGAGCACACAGCTCAACCCACCGGATCTCCCAAGATCTTTTACATGTGACCATCACAAAACCTCGAAAGAGCATCCGAGCTCAAACTATCGAATCTCCCAGGATCTTTTACATGTGGCCAGGAAAAACATTAAAAGAGTGTCTTGCAACCTGCAATATCTCTAAATAGCATCCCAGCACTTTTACGAGCACACAGCTCAAGTTATCGGATCTCCAGGACTGATTACATACCTCCTGTAGCAAAACCTCGAAAGAGCATTCGAGCTCAAACTATCGGATCTCCCAGGATCTTTTCTATGCTACCTGTAGCCAAAGATCAAAAGGGTATCCAAGCTCAAACTATTGGATCTCCTAGGATCTTTTCTATGCTACCTGCACAATCTGTCCACGACCAACCTGTAGCAAAACCTTGAAAGAGTATCCGAGCTCAAACTATCGGATCTCCTAGGATATTTTCTATGCTACCTACACAATATGTCCATGGCCAAGGACTATCATCCTGATACTCATGATCATATTGATCATCATCATGCAATACATCATCCTAATGTATATCATCTGGAGCATCGTCTTGATCCTCATGATCATCCTGATCATCATCACAACATCACCCTGATGCATATCATCTAAAGCATCATCCTATTGCTCATCACACATGTTCATCCTAATCATCATCACCACATCCTCCTGATGCATATCATCTAGATCATCCTGATGCTCATCATACGTGATCATCCTAATCATCATACATCCCAGTAACCGAAGCATCGTCCTGATGCTCATCACATAGCGCTTACATCCACAGCCATGGGAAGGATACTGCTACCACCATGCTTGGAATGGCTTCTGCAAATGTGTCCCATCACTTCTTCCTCAAAGTATCTTATATCTAAAGAACACCAAGCCTCTCTCTGAAGTACTCAAATTTCACTCTTGCTAGTGGTTTGGTCAACACATCTGCAATCTGCTCATCTGTCACAATATATTGGAGCTTCACTACTCCTCTCTACACCATATCCCTGATATAGTGATATTTAATCTCGATGTGCTTCGACCTATCATGGAACACTGGGTTCTCTGACAACTTCACACAACTCTGGTTGTCACAATACATACAGGTAGCATCCAACTGGAGATCAAATAAATCAGATAATAGCTTCATTAGCCATACTTCCTCACAACTAGTCGAACAAGCTGTGACATACTCTTCTTCGGCTGTACTGAGTGCTGTGCAAGATTGCTTCCTGCCAAACCAAGAGATCACACATGATCCCATACTTAAGTAGCACCCCGAACTGCTCTTCCTATCTACAGCACTGCCTGCCCAATCTGAATCAACATAACCCTCTAGGTTAAAATTTTGATTCGCATCATACTTGATCCCATAATCAATTGTACCCATCAGGTACCTCAGAATATGCTTTACAGCAATCAAGTGAACATGTCTAGGATCTGTTAGAAACTGGCTCAAGGTGTTCACCGTAAAGCAAATATCTGGTCTTGTGTTCTTCAGGTACATCAAGGACGCAATCATCTGACGATACACCGTGACATCAACCAACTCTGATGAAGCATCACTCAATAGCTTCAGGTTTGATTCCATAGGTGTCGCCATGGCCTTGCAGTCCATCATCCCAAACCGCTTCAAGATCTCTACTGCATACTTCCCGTGTCCAAGGAATATTGCATCTACACTCTTCCACACCTCCATAGCTAGAAAGTAATGCATCATGCCCAAGTCCTTCATCTCGAACTCGACAGCAAGCTTCCTCTTCATGTCGGCAATCAATCTATCCTCACCTATCACAAACAATTCATCCACATATAATAGAAGTATCACTGGATTTCCCTCCTCAACCTTGTAGTAAAGGTTGAAATCTGCTTTACTCTTGGTAAATCCCAAACTAGACACGAAGTTGCCTATCCTTTTGTACCATGTCCTAGGTGCTTGCTTTAATCCATACAAGGATTTCTTCAATCTGCACACATATGACTCCCTGTCATGTGTCTCAAAACTGAGTGGATGCTCCACATACACTTCCTCTTCGACTACACCATTAAAGAAAGTTGTCTTGACATCCATCTAGTGTATCTTCCACATCATCACTGCAGCCAGAGCAAGTACTGTTCTGATGGAAGTGTATTTGGATACAGGTGCAAAAGTTTCTTCATAATATATCCCTTCTTTCTGAGAGAAGCCATGAGCCACAAACCTTTTCTTGTATTTCACTTGGAAGTCACAACAAACTTCCCTTCTGGTCTCGAGACCACATCCTAGACATCATTCTTCATGATCGAATGGTACTCCTTGATCATGGCATCCTTCTATTACTGCATCCCTGATCCTGGGAAACTTCAGATTCTTCAATATCTTCAATAGATAGTTTTCTTGAACTTCATTGTTGGAACAAATGTTGTACTCCTTTTGTAGGTGATTGTAGACGATCTTTCCTTCAAGTCAAATTCAATTGCATGATTAGAAACTTCTCATATTTTTCAAAACAAAGTCTTACAATTAAAGGTATATTTCATACAGTCATGCAATTATCTTTAGCCAATGCTTCAATACAACATTTATCCATATCCCGTAACTTTCTAGATGCCTTCCATCTCTACCAGAACATTGTTAAGAGTGTGCACAACTCCCAACATGTCAGCAAAGAGGTTTCATTCCAGATAACTAGCAATGGAATGTTGTATAGTACCATAGGCCACTTACCTATTACTTGCATATTAGTAGTATCTTGTTCATTAATGCAACTTTTCTAAAATGCATAATATACATCCTGAATATAGGAACATAAGTATGTACATAACTAAACAACATCATTTAAGTAAATAAATGACAATTCAAGTACTTATCTTTGTTTGGTTGTTTGGTTGACTCCCTCTCAATCTTTGCTTCCTTGCAGGAACTACTGGACTGTGCTCCCTCTTGATCTTTTGCTGAATGGATTATCATGCTTGTCTAACATACCCAAACAATGTCTTCTTTGTTCTCTTAGAGACCTTGTGCTAGAAACCTGTTGGGATTGCTTGTAGTCTTCTTATGTAAGGCCTTAGCCTCATCTCCCTCTGGAACTAGAATCTCTTCACTTATGTAGGTGTCCAAATCATTCTCTTCTAGGATTAACCCAATCCACTTTGATTTGATGAAGCTGGATCTGGAGCTGGCTAGGGTTTGACAGAGAAACCTTAAAAATCCAAACTTTGAATTTCAAGCTTCTGATTGGATGAAAATATGCCCCTTGCTGAGATGATCAAGTTGGTATACTTCAATTTTTAAATCTGCAAAATTCGACCCCTCAAAATTTCCTTTGAAACTTTCGAATCTGCAATTTCTGGTTTTCTGGTCAAAATCCTGAACTAGGGTTTGATAATTATCGGGGTTCTTCGTAGCCAAAAAGTTCGATATTGTGGTCTAAACTTCTATTTTTCTGAGGAGCATCCAACCATGGTCTCAGATTCCAAAAATTCCAACTTTTGCAAAAACCCTAATTTTCCACATTTCCCATCAAAATCCCAAACTAGGGTTTGATGATGCCCAAAGTTCTTAAAACCAAAAAATTTGATATTGGTCTCTAAACTTTGATTTTATTGAGGATTATTATGCCATTGTCTCAGATTCCAAAAATTCCAACTTTCTCGGAAACCCTAATTTCCCGCAGTAGTGACAAACCAAAAATGAAAGGGCTCAGAATCCAATTCTTTTTTGGATAGAAATATATTCCATATTGTTTCTGATGTATCTTTGAAATTTTGGATCCTCAGGGTCTAAAACTTCGGCCTGTGGTAGAGTGACCTGTCATATTTCCAACCCCATAGATCTGAGCTCAAATGGATTCTCTAAGAGAGATATATGCCAAGTGTCACAACGTGACATGTTTATGGGATGAAACAGTATAGTGAACTTGTATGGCGTGCCACATGTCACTGTTTCAACTTCAGCCTCTGAAACTCAGACCTGTGAAACTAAATTCTGTGCCCTAAGTGTGAATTTTTACGAAATTCCATTTGGAGCTTTCTATCCCGACATGTGACCTTTTTTCCTACGTCACATGTTTAGGACTGCATTCTGGAAGAGGTATAAACCCTAAATTGTACAGATCGTATCTCACAAAGTACAATGAATATGAGGCTTTCCGTCGGACAAAAGGTACATGGAAATTTCACCTTCGACCTGTAAACGTTTCAGATCCTAAACCTTCTCCAAAACTGCGTTATAGAAAAAGTGCCACGATGACTGTTTTTTACTATACCAAGCCCTAGCTTCCAATTTGTCACAAGTGAAACAAGTGTCATAATTGCCACACAATGCCTTCCTTCAGGATAGCTCTGATACCATGTTAGTTTTTCAGCATTTAATTGAATATGATATAGGATCTTAACTAAGAGAACAACATGTACATCATATCAAACACAAGAGACAAGAGACACAAAGCATTTCACCGGGGAAAACCAAGAAGGTGAAAAACCCTGCAACTTCCTCAGAGATAGAATAAGCACCAATACAAATATCACCCAGATGAAACCCAAAAACAAGAGATAGTCTCCTAGAATCATCTCCTCCTCCACTTGTGCACACTCCTCCTCTCTCTCACTAATGTGAAGTGAGTGAGTGTGTGGAAAAATAAATGAGAGAGTCACACTCTCTATTTATACTTTACTTCACTTGACTTTTAACTCTAACTAGGTCGACCCCAACTTAGGAGAGTCTAATAACCCATTACCACTTGTTAGTGGGCCGACCCCACTAGGGTGGTCTAATAACCCTTTGACCCACACAACTCATATAGGGCCGACCCCACTAAGGTGGTCTAATAACCCATCAAATATAAGTTGTGACACTTACAATAATACTTGCGACACTTGCAAGTACAAATGACGACACTTCCAATCGGAGGAATAATACATCTCCATTGGGGATGCAATAAAGTACAAATGTAATACATACAATGTACAAGTGAATATATTCTGAAGTTACAAATACATCAACACCCCCATCCCTAACCATGATGAGGATGATGATGTTGATGAAGATTATGATGATGATGATGAAGATGAAGATGATGGTGATGAAGATGATGATGATGAGGATGATGATGGTGATGATGATGAGGATGATTATGATGATGATGAATATGATGATGATGATGAATATGATGATAATGATCATCATCATCATCATCACCACCACTATCATCATCCTATACTTTATCATCACCATCATCTTCATCTTCATCATCATCGTCATCTTCATCATCATCTTCATCATCTCTAACCACACCTCTCGTCTCTCTTTTTCACTCCCTAAAACTAACACCCTCTCCTCCCTCTCTCTCTCCCTCCCCCCACCTAACCATTACTAACCCCCTCTCTCATTCTCTCTCTCCCTCTCTCTCCCTCTCGCTTTCTCTCCCCCTCGATTACCCCCCTCCTATCCCCTTACCACTAACTAACCACACTAGGCCCTCTCTCACTCTCTCTTCCCTAGTTCTACACCTCTCTCTCTCTCTCTCTCTAAACCCCCTCTCCTTCTCCCTAACCTCTCCCCCATCCCTAACCATGATGATGATGAATATGACGATGATGATGATGATGATGAAGATGAACATGATGGTGATGAAGATGATGAGGATGATGATGAGGATGATGATGATGATGATGATGATGATGATGATGATGATGATGATGATGATGTTGATTATGATGATCATCATCATAATCATCATCACCATCATCATCTTCTTCTTTATCATCACCATCATCATCATCATCATCCATATCTTCATCACCATCATATTCATCTTCATCATCATCTTCATCATCCTCATCTTCATCATCATCATCCTCATCACCATATTCATCATCATCATCGCCATATCCATCTTCCTCATCATCATCATCATCATCATCTTCATCATCATTGCTGTGGTCGTCAGCACCGTCATATTCATTGTCCTCATCATCATCATGATCTTCATCATCATCATCGTCGTCGTCGTCGTCATCATCGTGATCATGATGATCATGATCATCTTCATCATCATCGTCGTCGTCATCATCATCATCACCATCTTCATCATCATCATCATCTTCATCATGATCTTCCATGGTTTGCTACGAGAAATGGCTAATGATGAAATCAAAAGAATCGGTTTGCCTCCAGTACCTCAATCCTCCTTTAGCAAGGTGATGAGAGAAGATTTTCCACATGTTAAAATTTCTAAATCAAACTCCTTTGCAAGGTGTAATGAGTGCATTACAATACTGGATAGGATTAAGGGGACCACTGATCTAGCTGAGGTGGAAAAGTTGCAAGCAAACCAAGCATCTCATAATAAATACATCGCAAATTGTCACCATCTCTATTATTCGCACAGGTCGGCTTCACAGAAAAATCACAAGACTTATCTCAGTATTGTTCATGACAAAAAGGATAAGTCAAAGAATTCCATTCCAAGCATGGGTTAGAAGGAAAAAGATTTTAGTAATGTTATGAATCTTCCCATATCATTGACTAGAATGATGACTCATGGGAACAAGACTGGGGGTTTTGGTCATTTCAGCCTATCATTTTTAGAGATGGGATCGAATTTCACTGTGACATCCCTGGCTAAATGCTTGAAGTGTCTTGAAGATACAGTGGGTGATAAATATGGTGATTTTCTCTACAAAGGAAGAACATCTAAGCACCAATTGCATGATGCTCTATTGCAATTAGACTCATATGGAAAGTGTTCGATATATAGACAAGATGTAATGTAAGATGATGTAATGTGTATTGATGGTACTAATCAATGCATGTCAAATAGAAAAATACCACCCATATTATTGTTGCAAATGGATAATTGTTCAGGCGATAACAAAAACCGCTTTGTATTTGCATTTTTATCTCTTTTAACAACAAGGAGAGTGTTCGAGACAGTTGAAGTTGGATTCCTCTTGGTCGGACACACCCATGAAGACATAGATGGAACTTATGGCAGGTTATCAGCAAAGCTAATGCGCAACGATATATTTTCACTCCTAGAAATTATGGATGTACGTATAGGACATGTGAAGACCAAAATTCCTTTGTTCCTTATCTAATTGATGAACTTTATGATTTTAAGAGTTTTTTGAAACCCCACCTTTTGGACGGAAATGCCAAAATCACCGGTATAAAAAAATGCCAGTTTTTTAAATTTCAGCTCATAGATGATATTCCAGTCATACAATGGAAGGAATCACTTCGGAATGAAGCTTGGTCATCTCCTATTCATCTCTGGCGGTCATTGCCAGATGGTAGCATAGACTTGCCAGTGGGACAGCCTAGGTTATTAAATCTGCAATCAAAAAGTCCTTCGGACATTGACGAAATAAAAAAGGGAATAGAAACCTATATTTCATTTTGGAATCAAGGGATTGAGAAGGGAGGTGAACAATTTTGGTGTCCCAAGTTAAATTATTGGGAGGTTGTATATAAAACTTTTGACAGTCCCTTCGAGAGTGTTGATCAGTCATCAACTAACTTTTGGCCATTGACAAGCTATGATATTCGTATTAGTGAACCTTCAAGATCTGAACATGAAATTATGGATTCCTATTTGAAGGAAAATGTTCCTGCTTTGCAGGATTGCTATGTTGGACCACTATGCAACAAGCCTAGAGATGAATTCATTCCAAGAGTGGATGTTGTAAAGTGCCAAATGGTCATCGTGTAATCATCAGAGCTATATTATGCAATCTGTTTGGGTAAGGCGATTGGTGATATTTATTAGGAGTCATATGCTAGTACTGTTGGGTCTTACAAAGTAGAGGTGCAATGGTGGAAGCCAACAGGATCATCGAAGGATCTAAAGGTCTTGTACAAAAAATGCTTAGATAGGAAGCAATAATAGGTTGTTAGTGCAGAAGAAAATATGATGATCGACGTAAATAGAATCATATGGGCATGGTCACCAAGGCAAGGATGGATAGGAGAAAAAATTAGCATAAACGAGAAGGTCCTTGCAGCAGTCAAGGCACAACGAGAAAATATGGTTTCTAAATAGTAGACAAAATTGGTTTCTAAATTTCTCTATATGGTAGTTTTAGGCAACAAAATTGTTGTGTTTCTAAATTTCCACTTGGTCAACAAAAAGTTGTATATTTTCATTTTCATTAAATTTTTATGAAAGGAAAGTCCATTGGGATTGATAATGGATGGTTATCTGTTAAAAAATTGGATTTATGATTGTTGTCATCATTTGCGCACTAATTGTCGTTAAGTGTTGTAATTAACACCTTAATTACTAGTTAATTGTGCTTAAGAATAATTGGCCTTTAGAAGTGATTTATTCGGTGCACTTAAAATCAAGTAATTATCCTCATAGTAACTACCTAAATACTAAAATATGATCCTCTATACTCAAAGTGCCAAATTCAGCGGTACTCATAGGAGAAAATATTCTATATGGGCCAATATTATAATTAAACTTTATTTCTAATAGTCAATGTGCCAAATCAAATATGCCACGTGTCACAATATGATCGTTCCACAAAATTTATAGACGTTTTGCTTCAAAGACTTTGCTGGCAAGTGGAAATATTCTCAGAGAAAGAGCGGCCGCTCTTTCACAAAGGCGTTCTATTGTTACGATTCCCTCGTAAATGAAGGGGTCGGCCGACCGTTCTTATTCGCAATATTATTTTCATAATAGTTTGACACTGCAAGAGGGGTTGGTCAATCCTTCTTGTGTTTTCTATTATGGATATAGCGGAATTATTGGATAAGGGTTTTCATAATTAACTACGAAAAGAAGGGGCGTCTGATCCTTCTTGTCGGAAAACAGAAATCCGGACAAATGATTTTTATATGTTATAACTTAGCCGATTGACTGGCTATTCACAGAATGAGTGAATATTTTAGACAATGGACTTTTCACTTTAAAATTTTGAACATTTAAAAATTAAAATTGCACTTTTCAAATAAAAAATTGCATTTTTTAATTTGAAATTCACACTTTTCAAATCAAAATTTGCATTTTTTGATTTGAAATTCACACTTTTCAAATCACAATTGCATTTTTTGACTTTTTCCAAAAGTCAGGTTCTTTCTGCAACCCGCAATCTGCAATCCTTAATGCGGATTGCGGAATTTTTGTTTTCGGTTTTGAGACATTTTCTTTCCGAAACCTGCAATGCGGATTGCAGATGAAGAAATATTCTTCAATAATTGTGGTCTTCTGCATCTGCAACCCACAACGCGCAATTGCAGATTGCGGGAAGAGTCTTAAAATAGTTTTGCACTTTGCGTTTCTGCAACACGGAACCCGCAATTGTAGATTGCGGATTGTGGAATGAATGTATATATTTATGAAATAAAACCCCACAACCATTCTTTTCCTTCCCACATGTTTACATTTTAACCGTCGATTTGTATTGATCCTGTGGATAAGATTACACTGGGTGATTTAAATGAAGTTTAGCTTGCCCATTTAGCTTGTTGGTGTTACCACTAGCTTTGTCCTGGATGAAAGTGGGAGGTTCAATTTCTAAAAAGAATGGAGAAAGCCTAGGTGGTTTGAGAAAATGGTCTAGATTGGCGGTGGTGAAGATCTACAGTCATGAGCACAGTTCGCGAAAAAATGGTGAGGTGTTTTAGACGGAGGCGGGAGGTTTAGCCAACAAGCATCTTAAGGAGCAGATCAAAGGCCAATGGAGCAGATCGACGGTCAGGAATTACTTCTCCAATATGACATGCGCGAAGCAAACAAATTTTTAGATCTGCGAACTTTTGGTAGAGGTCTGTGGGTTTGGACAGCCCAGATATGACGAGGCCTAGATCTATGGCTAAGATTTTAATCGCAGATCTAACTTGCATGAAACATCAACGCAAGCCAAATACGCGAAGTTGGTAAAAGCTGCACTGTTTGACGACCAGGATTCCTGCAAGATCCAGATCAATAGTGGGCGACTTCCTATGGTTTTAACTGTCAGAAAAGGTGACATGTGGCAGGATTCGAGGCCACTAGGGATCATAGAGTTAGAAAGCAGCGGCGATCCATGACCCAAAACGGATCAGGAAAATAGACGGCCAGGGAAGCTTCCACGTAGCAGGAGATGCAGGGTGATAGCAAAGGATAAATGATATAAAAAAATCGCCTGCACAGAGAGTTGGATTCCATATGTCCTATTTTACATCGGAAAGCGACAGGAGCAAGCTATGCAGAAACAGATAGTTCAACCAGGTCAACCAGGGCCCCGAGCCAACCTTCAACCAACCAGCTAGGTTCTCTTCTCTACACTAAACTATTTAATGGCTAAATTGAGTGATAGAGAACCCCCTGGTTTTGAGCTTCAAAGCATAGAAACAATGTTGATAGACAGAGACGTAGAGGTCTACAACACTATGATGACCGATTAACCCATGGAAACTGTAAAAAACAAGCTGAAACTGGTTAGGGAGCGAGGTATAGACGTGCACGAGGTACACCTGTCCTATTTCCATCTGTTTACAGTTTCCCAAACCCCTGGTTTTCCTGAATTTTTTGAATGGTGCACCTCTAACTACTCTTCTACCGAAAGGGAAATCATGGATGCTTCCAAGTCCAAAATCCTTTGCAAAATCGATCCCCAAACCTTTAGAAAAACCCTATCCGTCCTAGAAGAGTTTTTCCAGAAAGCTATAGGTTATACCGAGGAAGCCCTAATCTGGTTTTTTAGACAATCCCTTGTTGAAGTAAAACATAATTTCTACAGGTCCTATCTGAATCCTACTGTCCAAATACAAGAGCAAGTTTTCCGAGCTGAATCCATACTATTCACGGAAGAATCGAGAGGTGTTATCGGCATGATGAGCCAATTCCTAGGTCTAGACTTTGATATATTTTATTTTTGTCCTAGGCACCTGCCCCCTGGAATCAGATGACCCAAGCCAGTCTACCCAATGTGCATGCCTTAGGTTTGATGAAGTTTTGGTTGAAAGTATACACTCCCAGCTAAAGAATTTCCAGGAAATAAGGATTTTCAGATTTTAGTCCTACTTACTAAAAATGTTCATGGCATTCAATGAGGAAAACTTGCAAATGGATGAGGTACTACTTAATTAGGATATGTACAATGATTACACCTAGTTCCATGATTAGCTCATGTCTGAGGTTTACCGGGTCATTTTTCAAAAGAAGCTGCCTAGGGTATTACCAAAAATGCAGGAGTCACTACAGCTTTCTCTTGAGAAGAGGGTCGGAGATTGATTCCTTTCAGAGCATGGCACAATCATCAGGGTTTATGGGTTTTCTTATGCACCCTACTTGCTACCATTTTTCCTGACCCCGAGAATATTTTCATTAGAATTCACCAGACAAAAATTGAAGGCAGAAGCTGAGCACTTTCTAGATCATAGAAAGGGCTCTGATATTGTGTTTCCATGGACTCTAGGTCCATTCTTAATAAAAAACAAAGGAGCTCTTACAGCCATCCAATGCAAGATAAAGGAGATGAGTTTCAAAATAGAAGCACCCTTAAAATATGATCCCCACCACATCATTTCAAACTGGAGAAAGTAAAGCAACAAGAAGGCTTTTGTGCATTCCGAAATTCCAAGCAAGGCAGAAGCTGCAAATTTATTGGAATGTCCTAGCAGGAGCCAGATGGAAATAGACACACCTAAGAGCTCCTTCCTGTTGACATAAGGGAACACACCCCCAGTGCTTGGCTCTTCTAGCCTAGTCCTATCAGTGTCAGCAGCCATGCCTATGGCCATCAACTTAATAAAGTCCAGCAAAGAAGATGACAGTGTCCTTATGGACACAGAAGGGGAAGCTGAGAGAGCCCCAAAGAGGTAGAAAAATGAGGAATTTGAGTAGTAGCTAGTAACTGTGGGGACTACTAAAGGAAAAAATAAACAAGTGGTATCCCAGCTAGTACCTGTGGGGGTTGGTAAAGGAAAAAAGAAACAAGTGGATAAGCTACCAGCATTTGAGATCAAAGAGTATGTGTTTAACCCATCAACCACTGTGCCTACTGCCTTAAGCAATACTAGATATGAGTTGATAGATGAATAAAAGGTGGACTCAGGGGCAACCTCAGAGGAGTCCAATTTATATACTGAAGTAAGGAAAATTTCAAGCAAAGAAGTGTCTTTAGTGACTAGCAGGAGCCTCGCTCAGAACACCCTGAGTTTGGACTTGGACACCAAGAGCAAGGCCACTGAGCTAAGGATGAATTTAGAGGACATCCTTGTCCCATATGTAATGAACTTACACAAAGAAATAGGGGATGTTATTTATAATCAACTGTTGAGGACATATTTGGAGCTATCAAAGGTCTAGGTCAGTAAGAGTAAGGTTTCGAGCCAGCTCAAGCAGGAAAAGATGGAAAACAAAGCTCATAAGGCACAGATCAAGAAATTGCAGGGTGAGATAGTGGACACTGATGGCCAAGCTGATAAAAGAGATAGCATTCAAAACCTACTCAACGAAAAAGACAACAGCACCCAATCTCTAAAAAAGGGGTTGAAAATCCCCTCTACCCAATTAGTAGCAGTCTCTGAGCTAACAAAACTGGACGAAAAGAAGGAGAAGTTGCAGAATGACTTGAAAAACTGTAGGGTTGAATCTTGAAGAGAAGGAAAAACAATGGCAGATAGATATAGCCATTGTGGTGGCAAGTGAGAAAATCTCAAAGGCCAAAGTGGAAGAGCTTGAGAAGAAACTGCAGGAGAAAGAGCAAGAATTAGAAAGCATGGCCACACCATCCATAGAGGTTGGTGATTTCTCCCTGGTAGGGGATATAGCTGAAGCTAGTCTGGAAGACATGGAAATAACAAGATTAAACAAGAAGAATGTGACTCTGAAAACCCTGGAGGATAATGCAGAAAGAGAAAAGGAGGCTTGGGAAGCCAAGCACCAGGAGTTGCAGGGTAAATATGATGAGTTGGAAAGACAATCTACAGGGAAGACTTCCTTGCTAGAGGACATGAAGGTCATCTGGGATGGCATCATTGAAGAAGCAGGAAAATTGAGGCCCTTCCTTGATTTTGTCTTGGATAAGGAAGCAGTGATAAAATAAGCCAATAATAATGTGACAACAACAAATGAGAAATTGAAATAAAAACCTGTAGAGTATACTGAGAACGCCATCGAATTCCTGAATGGCTTATCTGAGGAGCAAGTTAAGAAAACTGGTGTAACAGATAGGGTTTCCATCATCATTGGAGCCAAAAAAGTGATGCACAAGCACCAGTAGGGAAAGGTTATTCAAGCTAAAATAGCTGTCATGGCACAACAGATCAAGTATTTCAAAGACATGTTTGACCCTTTGTTCAAGAAAGGGTTACCTCCCTTTTGGGAGGAGGATGGAACAATGCTCACAGAAGAAGAATATCAGAAGAAATTGACAGGATGTAAAGTGGATTTCACAGATTTTGTAGGTATGGATCAGTTGCTATCAGGGAAGACAGTGGTAGAGAAAATGGAAAAGGATTTTGAGTTAAGCGTGATTTTCAAGGAGGCTAGTGCACATCTGCGAAGCTACTCTTATAGGGACCACACTGAGATACAAGTCTTAATGAAGGAGTTGGCCACCTCAGAGCTTCCAGCTGTCGATCTATGGAAGCTTGTTGACAAATATGGGAAGAGAAAGATGATATTGGATCGTTGAAGCATTTTTTTATTTTGTTAGAGTCTGTTGTCTTTTGGTAAAAATGCTTAGTAATTTTATAAAAGGAAATTGAGCCAATTTTTCCAGCATTGTCATTTTGTTATAACTAATTCCTGAGGGTGGTGAACCCATTTGAATAGGTGTCACCTACATTGTAACAACTTCCTGTTGAGGCAACTCGAGCCTGAAGGCTCTGAGCATCTATATAAGCAATGTAATAGAAGGAGAAAGGGTTGAAAACTTTTTTTGGACTTGTGAATTCCCTGTGTTAAGAAGTCTGAGATATATTTTAATAAAATTTGGCTAGGCCGAGAAAGGTTTTCTATCAGATATTCCTGTGTTATTCGTCTTACAATCTGTTTACTTGTTCTCTTATGTGAATGTTTCTCTCACTGTTTAATTCATAATGTTGTGATTTTTCATGCTTGGATAAGTGTTGTGTTGGGACATAATTCATAAATATGATGCTCCATTGCTTTCATTTCAAGCATCCACTACCATTCGTGTGCTAACAGTCGATATCTTCCACAGTTTGTTACAGGATACTCAATGTGTCAAATTTGAAGTCATCAAATCATACATGATATAATTATTGATCCGACTAATCCATAATGATAATTTGTTATGATTTGACATAAAATCATATGTGATATAATTAAAATTGTACTTCATCTTAACCCAAATTTTGTTGGTGCATGCTATATGTTATTTCGTTACAGATGTGATAATTGCATTTCTCAGACTGAAAGGTTTTAATCATGGAAATTCATTATAGCTAATCATTATGGGATCTTTATTGCTCTTCTCAAACACAAAGACCAATATGGACAATTTGTTAGTCGCCATATTCCATAGAAAAAGTCTTCTTATTCAATTTCCAGAGATTTCTTATGAACAAGATGTAGAAAAGTCACAAATCTTCACTCAGATTTTGTGGCGAGAAGGAACTTGAGACTCTTCAATACCATGAACCTTTGTCGCCACCTTTTAAAGCCGATGTTTTGGATGACAACACTAGTATTGAAAAAGAAGACTCTAAGATTCAATCCATATATATACGAATCCCCCAGAGGAAGAGAAGGAATATCACTGAGAAACATGTTGATCGAGATGATATAGTCATCTGAGATTTTATAATTAATCAAGTGTTTATGACTCCACCAATTCCCCTTAAGGAAGGACAAGTGGCCGATTTTTCAGTTTTTGAGGACATTGTCGATCATCATGAATCTTCTAAGAAGCATCTTTCAACTTCCATCACAGATAGGTAGTGGATTGTCGATATATTCCACAGTTTGTTACGGGATACTTCCCGGAAACCATGTGATGAAAATATTTTGGGAATTTTGTGAAAAGTGTTTGTATAAGTCGCTCCTGAGGATTCCTTTTAGTTTCGATTTGTAATCCCTATTTTATGGGAAGTATATCTTGTGTAACTATTTTTGTAATTATTATTTAAAGGGTAGAGGTCTCATGGGGTAGAGGGGAGAAAATCAGTAAAAGAAGACTAGAGTCACTCTGATTCATGCGGAGATTATAATTTTTTTCAACTTTGAAGTAATACAGTTAGTCCTACTCTTCATTCCTCTTTTGTTAATTGATCAAATTTCTCTGATGAATGTTGATTTTCACTTCAGATTATTTATGAACGCTATTTATTTTTTGCAATCAATAATCCATACATTGATCTACAGATTGGATTTGTCTTTACTCATGATCTGTGTGTCTTTTATGTTTTAAGTGAATTTATTTAATTAAAACATTGATCTATTTCTGCAAATGAGTAACATAAATTAATAAATTTATGTTAATTTTTCAATTACCATTCCAGCTATAGGGTAATCTTGCATGTGCCTAATCCTTAAAACTACTATCAGTGAATTTTCATTTCCTCATTATGTTGTGGTTAAACCTGCATTAGTAACCTCGCTATACTCAATGTGCCAAATCAAATAAAAAATAGTAACCTCCCTATACTCAATGTTCCAAATCAAATATGCCACGTGTCACAATATGATCATTCCATGTGTCACCCTAGGATACTAGATATCAACATTTTAACAACAAAATTTATAGACGTTTTGCTTTAAAGACTTTGTTGGCAAGTGGAAATATTCTCAAAGAAAGAGCGGCCGCTCTTTCTCCGCTCTTTCTCCAAGGTGTTCTATTGTTACAATTCCCTCCTAAATGAAGGGTCGGCAGATCCTTCTTATTCCCAATATTCTTTTCATAATAGTTCGACATTGCAAGAAGGGCCAGTCGGTCCTTCTTGTATTATCCATTATGGATATATCTGAATTCATGGATAAATGTTTTGACAATTAACTAGGAAAAGAAGGGGCGGTCGATCCTTCTTGTCGTAAAATGAAAGTAGGGACAAACCATTTTTATATGATATAAATTCCAAGGTGTTCTATTTTTACAATTCCCTCATAATTGAAGGGTTGACCGACCCTTCTTATCCCCAATATTATTTATATAATAGTTCTACACTCCAAGAAGGGTCGATCGACCCTTCTTATTACCAATATTATTTTCATAATATATCGAAACTACAAGAAAGGTCGGTCGATCCTTCTTGTGTTCTCCACTATGGATATAGCTGAATTGTTGGATAGAGGTTTTCACAATTAACTACGAAAAGAATGGGAAGCCGATCCTTCTTGTCAAAAAACGGAAGTCGGAGCAAACTATTTTTATATGTTATAACTTCCAAGCTGTTTTATTTTTATAATTCCCTCAAAATTGAAGGGTCAACTGACCCTTCGTATTCCCAATATTATTTTCATAATATTTTAACACTGCAAGAAGGGTCGATTGATCCTTGTTGTATTCGCCATTATGGATATAGCTAAATTGTTGGATAAATGTTTTCACAATTAACTACGAAAATAAGGGGCGGCTAATCCTTCATGTCGAAAAACAGAAATCGGGACAAACAATATTTTTATGTTAAAACTGAGCCAATTGACTTGTTACTCAAACAATGACTGAATATTTTAGACATTGATTTTTTCACCTTAAAAGTTTGAACATTTACAAATGAAAACTGCAATTTTCAAATAAACAATTGCATTTTTTTAATTTGAAATTCACTCTTTTCAGATCAGAAATTGCATTTTTTTATTTTAAATTCAAGTTCACAATAATTTAAAGTTATTGAATGTTTTAGATTCTCCTTGTCCTTGTTCATATCATCTCCTTTAAAGGAGTAATAAAATACTAATATTTTATTGGAGGTTCGACTTGTAGACATAGAAGCACTAGACTCATCCCCTGCAACCGCAAAAATAATCAGTCATTATTCCTCAAACATGTAAGCATTGCATCAGACCATTCCATCATTCTGTTGGAATATAAAGCAATACTGAGAGGGGGGGTGAATCAATATTTTTACTATTCTTAAACCTTATCACAATTAAAACTGAAGAATGCACCAACACCATGTTTTGTCAGCTACAGTTGGCTGGATGCAACAACACCATTAGCAATATGCAACCTGCCCTGGAACCACCCTTCCACCCTTGTCTGTCTTCTTCAGATTTCCAGAATTTATTTCCTTCAATTCTAGGTAGTTATCTCCTTGCAGTCAAGGTCTTAATTTGCAGGTTGATAATGAAGAAAAGAAAACAGTCCATTAATGTTGGGCATTGGTCATAAATGAATCAAATATCAATTTTAGCAAAAAATTGGTGAATACTTAGATGTGGTAAACCAGACCATAAACATATGAATTCTGATTTAATATTACTTTCATCCAAGCATGAAGAATAACACAATGGAAAAGATATACTGGAAATAACAATTAACAGGGAAAGGAAGGAAATTTACAGACTGACATAATTTACTGCAAATAACAATTAACAGAGAAAGGAAGCAAATTTATAGACTGTCATTACTGGAAATAATAATTAATAGATAAATGAAGGAAATTTACAGACTGTCATTAATGAATAGTTTTGTCGTCAGTGGTACAATTATATTCAACACATTCCATGTATAATTTCAAAAACAAGCAACACATGCATGCCATCCCAGACACACCATAATGCTAATTAAAATTTAACAGTGATCGAGACGACGTTTCAACATGATCTATGAAGTGGTCAAAGGAAGAAGGGATGTGCTTTCCAGACATGAAGGACTGTACTAAAACAACATTCGACGACTGCTTCAAGTGTCTTTGAAAGAATCAAACCAAATCATTCACTGAATACATCATATCTCCTGCACAAGGTGGTAGTATAAGGTAACCTTCAAAAAGTGTTGAAAATCCCATAGTAATCCAAGGATTCCAATTTCCATCCCATTAAATTGGCCTAGTTACTCCTAGATGCAGGCTAGAGAAACTTTAGAAAGCCTCCTACCCTAATGATTTTCCCACCTTCAGCTACAAAGGGAATATTCTTGCAAAGGCTGGTAATCTCTCCAGGCCAGATGTAGTTATTTGTTGATGAATAGTGCAAACAATGTGCAATGGTGATAACAAGTTTACTGTCTGTTAAGTCTGATACTACATCATCCGAGAGTCGCTCAAAAAACTTTGATATAGAATGCTCTGTAGCTTAAGATGTTGATTCAACCACTCGCATAGTTTCTCACCTTCCCAAGGACCGTTTCATTGAAGTGAAGTGATATGTTTCTTTTTCAAATGAACGAAGGTGAGCAATGATTCATGGAATTCAGTTGATTAGTTGAACTTTGGCGAGTTGTGTCCCCTCCACTAGGACAGTTTCTCACCTTCTACTTGGCACAGTTAGAAGAAGCTCACGGCATGATCTAGAGGAACAGACAGTTCACAGTTAAAGCCTCTATTTCAGCATCCTATTACACATAAGTGTGCAATGTTGGGAGAGGAGATAATAGGCTTCCACAGTCCATAACAAAATATTAGCTCATTTTTTTGCAGAAGCGGGCAATGAGAAACAAATCCAGCTAAAGAGTCATCTGTCAAAGCTTGTAAAATAGCACCCCATTGACTCTTAGACCTTTTTCATGAATTGAAACAAGAGTAAGAAGAAGCTGACAACATGGTCTGGTACTAAAACAACATTCGACAACTGCTGCAAGTGCTGACGACCGCAACAACGCATGTTGTCTTAGAGAAGAAAGCTTCCAAGATTGCTAATCTCCCTATGTCCCCTCCTTGTTGCATACCCAGGAACATAATGACAAATCCATGTAATGGGACTTCGATAGTGCTAATCTACCTATGTCCCCATATCAGTTTGTTGTGATATGGGGAATGGTTAGCCTATATATAGTGAGTGGCCACTGTGTTGATGGATTGAATGGGATGGGAGTCTGGGACGGATGGGGAATGGTAATTATCACAGTATGGCAGAATCATGGTGGTCATAGATATCATATGTAGCCAGTACAGATTTTGATGGAGTAATCGTACACATATCACTCCAATACGACTAGAGATTTTTCTAGAGTAATCGTACACGTATCACTCCAATCCGACTACAGATTTTGTTGGATTAATCGTACATGTATCACTCCAACATGCCTGCTTCCAGTGCATTAAATGGCCACCAGCGGGCTGAATAATATTTGCCGTAAATGATGAATTATATCACTCGTGTGAATAATATCATCATGTTTCAGTCCACATTATGTTTATGTCTTGTCACCAACAAAGTTTCTGAACGTTTTAGATTCTCCTTATCCTTGAATCAGATCATTTCCTTTTGCAGGAGTAATATAAAAAATGTTTGTCCCGATGGCGCTAATGGTAAATGATGGCGGTGATCTTGGTGTTTGTGACAAGACATAATTTTGACTAAAGCATGAAGTGATTATTTTCTTCACACACGTGATACAAGCCATCATTCACCATTAGCACCGTCAGGATAACTGCCATTTCAGAAATTCGTCGTATAAAACATCGCCATGTCAGCATACATTCCTTTCTCAAGGCATTGATTGGGGTGATACATGTACAATTACTCCAGCAAAATCTACAGTCGATACAAATGATATCTATGACCACCATCCCGCCATACTGTGATAATTATCCTTCCCCATCCGCAACATCCAAGTCAATTCACCAATTCACTATATAAAGACTAAAGCATACCCGGTATCGTAGCATAATGAAATCTTCGGGAAGTCATGGCACTCTTCTTTACTACCTCTATTCCGTTTCATTTGTTGTTTTATCATGGATTCATGGCACTCTTCTTTACTGCCTATGTTTTGTTTCTTATGGTCGCTCCCTAGTTCTCTTCGTGATATATGAGCATTTCAACAGCAATTCCTTGACAAATCCTCACCACACCATGATATATGGACATTTCGAGCATTGTCGAATCCCCAAGACCAAGATTTGTTTCTAATGTGACTCATAGCTTCTAGTTGAATCTTCTAGTGGACGCAAAGATAATGTATAGCTTCTAGTTGAAGCAAAAATAAAGTCTTTGTAAATTCTCTGTAGTAAAAGAGTTTGTGTTTGTGAGCTCAAGCTCGTGGTACTAAAATGTATTAAGAGCCCAAGCTTTGTAAAAGGTGAAAGATCGAAGTAAATTTCATCTGTGTAATGCGGCGAAGTTGCATTGTTTTAACCCGGAATAACTTCTACTAATTTTTATGTCTTAGTAATAAATTTTTTAATATAAATCCTTTAGTAGAAGAGTCTGTGTTTGTGAGCTCAAGGTCATAGTACTGAAATGTATTAAGATCCGAAGCTCTGTAAAAGGTGAAAGATCGAAGTAAATTTCATCTATGTGTAATGCGACGAAGTTGCACTGTTTTAACCCGGAATAACTTCTACTGATTTTTATGTCTTAGTAAGAAATTTTTTAATAGAAATCATGTAGTAGAAGAGTCTGTGTTTGTGAGCTCAAGCTCGTAGTCGTGAAATGTATTAATATCCCAAGCTCTATAAAAGTTTAAAGATTGAAGTAAATTCAATTGCCAAGAATAACTTCTATTGATTTTTATGTCTTAATAATAAATCTGTAACATAACATTTCAATTGCCAGGTATTTATATTATTCAAACCATAAATCTAGTTTTTCAATTGCCAGGTATTTATATTTTTCACTATCTCATAAGTTGGGTGCATAAATATTATAATTAAACTATATTCATAATACTCAATGTGCCAAATCAAATATGGCACGTGTCACAATATGATTGTTCCATGTGTCACCCTGGGATACTAGATATCAACATTTAAACAACAAAATTTATAGATGTTTTGTTGCAAATACTTTGTTGGCAAGTGGAAATATTCTCAGAGAAAGAGTGGCCACTCTTTCTCCAAGGTGTTCTATTGTTACAATTCCCTCCTAAATGAAGGGTTGGCCGACCCTTCTTATTCCCAATATTCTTTTCATAATAATTTGACACTGCAAGAAGGGTCGATCGATCCTTCTTGTGTTCCCTATTATGGATATAGCTGAATTGTTAGATAAAGGTTTTCACAATTAACAATGAAAAGAAGGGGCAGCCGATCCTTCTGGTTGGAAAATGGAAGTCGAGAGAAACCATTTTTATATGTTAAAAATTTCCAAGGAGTTCTATTTTTAAAATTTCCTCGTAGTTGAAAGGCCAGTCAACCTTCGTATTCCCAATATTATTTTCATAATAGTTCAACACTGCAAGAAGGGTCGACCGACCCTTCTTGTGTTCTCCATTATGGATATATCTTAATTGTTGGATAAATATTGTCACAATTAACTATGAAAAGAAGGGGTGGCCGATCCTTGTTGTCGGAAAGAAGAAGTCGGGACAAACCATTTTGATATGTTATAACTTATCCTATTGATTGGCTATTCAAACAATGAGTGAATATTTTAGAGATTGGACTTTTCACCTTAAAATTTTGAACATTTAAAAATGAAAATTGCAGTTTTCAAATAAAAAATTGCATTTTTTATTTGAAATTCACACTTTTTAAATGAGAAATTGCATTTTTTGGTTTGAAATCCACACTTTTCAAAGCACAATTTGCATTTTTTGATTTGAAATTCACACTTTTGAAATCAAAATTTGCATTTTTTTATTTGAAATTTACACTTTTAAGGTTGATTTGAAATTCACACTTTCCTTTGAAATTTTCTTGCATTTTTTAGTGTTTTTGTGAGTAGTGGAAAGCATTGAGTTTTTCCAAAAGTCAGGTTCTTTCCGCAATCTGCAATCTGCAATGTAGATTGCGGAATCTTGGTTTTCAGTTTTGAAAAATTTTCTTTATGCAACCCGCAATCCTTAATGCGGATTGTGGATGCAGAAATATTCTTCAATAATTGTGGTCTTTTACATCCACAACCCGCAACCCGTAATTGCAGATTGGGGGAAGAGTCTTAAAATAGTTTTGCACTTTGCGTTTCCGCAACCCGCAATTGCAGATTGCGGATTGCGGAAAGAATGTATATATTTATGAAATAAAACCCCGCAACCCATCTTTTCCTTCCTGCATGTTTAACACTAGTACAAAATGAGAGATAAATGACCAAAATCCTCATATAAATGACAATTTTTGAGTTGGTGACCACTGGTAGCAAATATGTGGCCATATTTAGCTTGGTCATATTTAGATTGGCCATTTATAGTTTACATTGTGGTCATATATTTGGTCGTAAATTTCGTCATAATTTAGTCATATATTTGGTCATTAATTGTCACAATTAATGACCAAATTTATTACCACATTTTTTGTCACATGATAAATGACTACTAATTTGCTACCAGCGATCTCCAACTCAAAAGTGGTCATTTATATGCATATTTTGGTCATTTTTTTGGTCACTTATCTCTCATGTTGTACTAGTGTTAAATTTTGAGCATTAATTCACAATACTCTAGGATCTTTACTGAGATAATAACATATATAGTATATCAATGCATGACAATCACAGTAAGTATGACAAGCATCACAAGAATCAAAAGCATAAGAGACAAGAAACACAAAGTTTCCATGGGGAAAACCCTAAGGTGAAAAACCCCACAACTTCCTCAAAGATAGAGAGAGCAATGGCTCAACCAAAGTACAACCAAAATACACTGAGACAGTCTCCTAGTAGCAGATAATCCTCCTCCTCACTAGTGCACCACTTTCTAAGTGAGAGAGATGTACTTTTCCGAATGATCTAAATAGAGATCACCTGATCTCTATTTATACTAACCTGTTTTCCTAGTGACCTTATGGGGCCGACTTGTCTAGTTAAGTACATCCACATTATAATATATATTTCAGGGCCGACCCCACACATGGTGGTCTAATAACCCATCGGCAAGTACACACACTTGCGACACTTGTCAATCCACATGACGACACTTCCTTTTAGAGGAATGACACATCTCTTATAAGGGTACAATAAATATATATAAAATACACAGATGAAATACATTCCGAAGTTACATATACATCAACACTCCCTCTTAACTAGGAAGGTATTTCTCGACACAGATCTGCTAGACAAGTCTTCTTCTCAGGATCATCGTCATCATCATCATCACTGCTGCTGCTATCTCAACCAATCTCCGAATCTACTCATCATAGGAAGTTATACAGAGCCAGTCCTTTTTCATACTGGATGTAGGCCCACCTCCTACAGGTCTTCATCATCACTGGCCATACTGTGGAATTCTCAGGACTTATTACATGCGTCACAAAACCTGGCTACAGCATCCCAGGCTATTACAAGCACACAACTCTACCTGTAGGATCTCCTATGAGCACATTACATGTGACCCATCACAAAACCTGGCTGAAGCATCCTAGGCTGTTACGAGCACACAGCTCTACCTGTTGGATCTCCCAGGAGCACATTACATGTGATCTCACCACAAACCCTAGCTGAAGCATCCTAGGTTTTTACGAGCACACAGCTCTACCTGTCGGATCTCCCAGGAGCACATTACATGTGGTCCACCACAAAACCTAGCTGAAGCATCTGAGGCCTTTTTCATCCTGTCCAGATCTCCCAGGATCAAATTACATGCCATAGGACAAAACCTCGCAAGAGCATCTCAGGATGTTACGGGTACACAACTCCGACCTGAAGATCTCCCAGGGCACAAATTACATGTCCTCCCAGAGCAATGTCTCGAAAGAGCATCCCAAGATGTTATGGGTACACAATTCCGACCTATAGGATCTCCCAGACATGCTCATATGCACAACCTGATCCACGGCCACAAAGTATCATCTGATACTCATCATACATCATCTTGATGTACACATGATCATCCTGATCATCATCACTGCAACATCTTGCTGCATGTCATCTGGAGAAGCTCGTCATCTGGAGAAGCTCGTCATCCATGATCACCCTGATCAAGCAATGCATCCATCTGATGCACACCAAGTATCTACCTGATACATATCATCATACACAGTGTATCCATCTGATACATAGATACATGATCCACACAATGTATCCATCAACATACATGATCTACCTAATCATACAATGTATCCATCTGATACATATACAGATACATGGTCCAAGCATCCAACATGATGCATATACAAAATACATACAAATGATCCAACCGATCATATCCAGCATCCAACATGATGCGTACATACATATAAATGATCCAACTGATCATACAAAGCAGAAACTAGAACATCATCCTGATGCTCATCATCCAGCGCTTACATCCATAGCCATGTGAAGGATCCTCCTTCCAACATGCTTGGAATGGCTTCAGCAAATGTGTCCATCACTTCTTCCTCGAAGTGTCCTCGATCTGAAGAACACCAAGCCTCTCCCTGAAGTACTCGAACTTCACCCTGGCTAGTGGCTTGGTTAGCACATCTGCAATCTGCTCGTCCGTCACAACATACAAGAGCTTCACAACTCCTCTCTGCACCATATCCCTGATATAGTGATATTTAACCTCTATGTGTTTCGACCTATCATGAAACACTGGATTCTCAGACAGCTTCACACAACTCTAGTTATCACAGAAGATACCAGTAACATCCAACGGGAGATCAAATAACTCAGACAGTAGCTTTCGTAGCCATACTACCTCACAACTAGCTGAACAGGTTGCAACATACTCTGCCTCAGCTGTACTCAGTGCTACGCAGGACTACTTCCTGCTAAACCAAGAGATCACACCTGATCCCATGCTGAAGCAACATCCAGATGTGCTCTTCCTATTTGCAGCACTGCCAGCCCAATCTGAATCAACATAACCCTGCAGGTTAAACTTTTGATTCGCTTCATACTTGAGCCCATAATCCACTGTACCCTTCAGTTACCTCAGAACATGCTTTACAGCAACCAGGTGAACACTCCTTGGATTCGTCGGGAACTGGCTCAATGTGTTCATAGCAAAGCAAATGTCTGGTCTCGTGTTCATCAGGTACATCAAGGACCCAATCATCTGACGATACATAGAGACATCAACCGGCTCAGATGAAGCATTGCATAGAAGCTTCAGATTCGATGCCATAGGTGTGGCCATGGCCTTGCAATCCATCATCCCGAATCTCTTCAAGATATCTACTGTGCACTTCCCTTGAACAAGGAAGATCCCACTTGCACTCTGCCACAACTCCATACCTAGGAAATAATGCATCATTCCCAAATCTTTCATATCGAACTTAGCAGCAAGCTTCCTCTTCGTATCTGCAATCAATCTGTCATCTCCTGTTACAAATAAGTCATCCACATACAAGAGTAGAATCACAGGATTCCCTTCCTCAACCTTGTAATAAAGGTTGGAATCCGCTTTACTCTTGGTAAAGCCCAAACTAGATAGGAAACTGTCCATCCTACCATACCAAGTTCTGGGAGCTTGTTTCAAGTCATACAAGACTTTCTTCAATCTGCACACATATGACTCTCTGTTATGTATTTCAAAATCGAGTGGCTGCTCCACATATACTTCCTCTTCAACTACACCATTCAAGAAAGCAGTCTTGACATCCATCTGGTGTATTTTCCATTTCATTGCTGCAGCCAGGGCAAGTACTATTCTGATGGAAGTATACCTGGCTATAGGTGCAAAATTTTCTTCATAATCTATTCCCTCTTTCTGAGAGAAGCCATGAGCTATGAATCTTTCCTTGTATTTCTCTACACTGCCATCTGCAGCATGCTTGATTTTGTAAATCCATTTGGAATTCACAACAGAATTCTCTTTAGGTCTTGGGACAGCATCCCAAACATCATTCTTCATTATTGATTGGTATTCCTCAACCATGGCATCCTTCCATTCTTTCTTTTCTGCTGCTTCTTCATAACTGGAAGGCTCTTTGTTCATAATGTCACAGAGTAAAGCAACATAGCTGGTATGTGATCTAGTTCTCTTCTTTGCTCTGTGTTCTTCTTCTGGAATGCCAAATCTTTCTGCATCTTGAATGAGCTCTCTAGCCCATGCAGGTTTCCTCTTGTGAGTTATCCTCACGGGGTGCATCTACAGGTTCTTGTGGATCTTCAAACTCATGAACAACTTCTGGAACTGCTTCAGTCATGGTAGTGTCTTGAAATCTAGTTTCCTTAGGTTCTTCATAAACTTCGATCAGTGCCTTCCTTGATTTGATGAATGCTGAGTTCTCATCAAATGTCACATCCCTGCTGACATCAATCTTCTTGAACCCTGGAAAGTATATTCTGTAAGCCTTCGAGCTTTCACTGTAACTAACAAAGATACCCTTCTTTCCCGAAGGATTTAGTTTGGTCCTCTTTTCCTTTGGGACATGATTGAATACTGGACAACCAAATATTCTGAGATGGCTGACTTCAGGTTTCTTACCAGAAAAGACCTCTTCTGGTGTCTTATTGTCCAATATCTTATGGGGTGTTCTGTTCTGCACATATACAGTTGTTCTAGCTGCTTCTGCCCATAGATGCATAGGTAGATCCTGGTCATGGAGCATTGCTCTTGCTGCTTCCATGATTGTTTTGTTCTTCCTTTTTGCAACTCCATTCTGTTGTGGATTGTAAGGAGCAATCAACTCCCTCTTAATCCCTGAATCACTGCAAAGCTTCTTGAAGTCACCTAAGGTGAATTCTCCACCATTGTCGGATCTGAATGTTTTGATCTTCTTGTCAGTTTGATTCT
This sequence comes from Larix kaempferi, assembly GCA_027924585.1. NCBI lineage: Eukaryota > Viridiplantae > Streptophyta > Pinopsida > Pinales > Pinaceae > Larix > Larix kaempferi. The sequence continues at coordinate 130,184 of BSBM01001356.1, read as the reverse complement.
CCATCAAGGTTTTGAATTCCTTAAACTTATCAAACACCTCATCTTTTTTCTTCAAGAAGTATACCCAAGTCTTCCTGGAGAAGTCATCAATAAATGAGACATAGTAAACATACCCACTTAGAGAACTGGATGACATAGGACCACATAAATCTGAGTGGATGATTTCCAGGATGTCTTTTGCCTTGCTTTCACTGCTTGGGAAAGCCTTCTTAATGTTTTTACCTTTTGCACATCCTTTGCAAACACCTTCATGTTTGGTCTTGATTTCAGGAAGACCCTCTACAGCCTTGCTTGCAATTGGAAGTGCTCTATAGTGCATATGAGCAAGTCTTCTATGCCAAAGTTCACTTGGATCCATGGATTCATGTACCATGGCATGTTCAGGTTGTCCCTTCAATTTATACAAACCTCCCTCTTGCTCTCCAATCACTACTGCATCATCTATGTTCTTTCCCTTTGGCCACATTAGGACTTGGCCATCCACAAATGCAACCCTCATGCCTTTTTCATCCAATGCAGAGATGGAGAGTAAGTTCTTCTTGAGCCCAAGTACATAAAGAACTTCTTTCATCTTCAAAGATTTTCTAGAATCTAGGTTGTAGTAGGCTTCACCACTTCCTTTGATTGGGTATTGATAATCATCCCCAAGTTTCACCTTATGGAGTGATTCATGTCCAGATAGATTCACAAAAGATTTCTTAAACCCAGTCATGTGTTTGGAAGCCCCACTATCAATCAACCAATCATTACAACCATGGGAGATGGTACCTGTGAGAGCAGAGATCAGAACATACTCTTCTTCACTTGATGATTTATCATCACTTTCTGCCCTAGCCTTCTTCTTGGGTGGTTCATCATCCTCGGCAGCATGAGCATGAAACCTTCTTTTGCTGCCCTTCTTCTTCTTGTTGGAGTTGTTGTTGTCCTTCTTGTTCTTGGGACAATTTATGGCAATATGTCCTTTCTCATTACAAGTGAAGCATATTCTTCTTTCTTTGAAGTGATGTGAAGATTTCTTCGAGTGAGATGGCTCTCTCTTGGACTTCCCTTTCTTGGTGTGAACTATGAGAGCTTGGTCTTCATTCCCCATCTTTTGTTCTCGTGCCACAAGCCTTGCTTCTTCTTGTGAGCATTCTTCACGTAGTCTACTAAAAGAAATCAACTTCTTTCTTGCATAGATTCCTTGAATGAAGGAGTCCCATGACCTAGGTAAGCCATTCAGAGTGGTCATGACAACTTCACCATTTTCTACCATTTCATCCACTACTTCTAGTTGTTCCTTGATCTGGGAGACTCTTGAAAAATAAGATTGAATGGTTTCTCCATTCTGAAACTTTACCCCTTTCAATTGGTTCCGCAGGGTCATCTTCTGATTTATGTTCTTCCCTTCAAATAGCTTGGTCAAAGAGTCAAACATCTCTTTGGGTGTCTTTAGAGAAGACACATGGGGTATGAGATGGTCTTTGATAGAATCAGAAATGATTCTCTTTGCCTTAACCAAGTTCTTCTTATGCAATACTTTAGCCTCTTCATCCTCTGGGATAGGGATGTCTTCTTTTATATATGAGTCCAACTTATTCTCTTCTAGGATTAACCCAATCCTATACTTCCAAGCTCGGAAGTTATCAGCCCCTTCAAGCTTATCCTCAAGCTTGGTGTGGTGAGACATCTTAAAGAGTACTTCAAATGGAAATAAAAAATATTTAGGTCTTACCACTTGAAATGCTGAAAATTGGATCTGGTCCTGGATTAGGGTTTGTCGAAAAAACCCTAAAAATTCAAAATGTGAATTTCAAATTTCTGAAAGGATAGAAAGATGCGCCTTGATGAGCTGATCAGCCTGGTGCATTCAGAATTTGAGATCAGCAAAGCTTTACCCTTCAGATTTGTCTTTTTGTCCTCTTGGGTTCACTGGGGAGAGCCCTGAATTAGGGTTTGAGTTTCCCGGAGATCTACCCAACCAAAAATCTCGATCCAAAGCTCTAAACTTCAATTTTTGCAAGGAGCTTCTAGCTATGTCTTCAGATTTCAGAAATTCCTATTTTTGTGGAAACCCTAATTTTTAGGGCCAAATCTGAAAAAGCTCATAATTGAATTCTAATTGGACAGATAGATGTGCCTTGATGAGTAGAGTCAATCTACTATACTGCTTTTCCAAAATCTGTGGAGAGAAACCCAATAAACAAGAAACTCAAGTTTTCGTCACTGCAAAATGTCTTCTTCTCAGGTTAGCTCTGACACCATGTTAAATTTTGAGCATTAATTCACAATACTCTAGGATCTTTACTAAGAGAATAATATATACATTATATCAATGCATGACAATCATAGTTAGTATGACAAGCATCACAAGAATCAAAAGCATAAGAGACAAGAGACACAGAGTTTCCGTGGGGAAAACCCTAAGGTGAAAAACCCCACAACTTCCTCAAAGATAGAGAGAGCAATGGCTCAACCAAAGTACAACCAAAATACACTAAGATAGTCTCCTAGTAGCAGATAATCCTCCTCCTCACTAGTGCGCCACTTTCTGAGTGAGAGAGATATACTTTTCTGAATGATCTAAATAGAGATCACCTAATCTCTATTTATAATAACCTGTTTGCCTAGTGACATTATGGGGCCGACTTGTCTAGCTAGGTACATACACATTATAATATATATTTCAGGGCCGACCCCACACATGGTGGTCTAATAACCCATCGGAAAGTACACACACTTGCGACACTTGTCAATCCACATGACGACACTTCCTTATAGAGGAATGACACATCTCTTATAAGGGTACAATAAATATATATAAAATACATAGATGAAATACATTTCGAAGTTACATATACATCAACAACTGGTGGTCATTTATATACAAATTTTGGTCTTTTTTTAGTCATTTATCTATTTTTAGTGGTTTCAGAATATGTATAGGGAACGAAGGAATCGAACCCCCAACCTCCTGCCTATAAGGCAGGTGCTCTCCCATTGAGCTAGCACCCTTAAATAGAATTCCATATGGATTGATATGAGAATAAAATTTCCAACTAAAGAAATGCCTGCATCCATGATGAAAAATGCCTGCCATCATAAGGAAGCATGGTTTAGTTGAACCATATAATGAAGAGTTGCATGTTGGGGTAGGTTTAGCTTAACCATATAATGAAGCATGGTGTGTTGTTGAATACTCTGAAGCCAATGGAACTATTCTTAGACTGTTGTTGGAGCACCTGTCCCCCAATAGTGAGCATCAGGGAAGAACACTAATTTTCCAAAACATGGGGGAAGTCAAGATACTTTTGGATGCTGGAGCTAATGCTGATTTTTGTGTATGAATGAAGAATGGACATCAATTCTGCCCCCTACATATGAAAACTAGAATGGGTTGTCTTACTATTTTGAAGCATATGATAGTGCATGGATGTGATTTGAATGCGATGACTGAGAGAGGAGAAACTACACTTATGTTGTCTATATAGGCTAATCACCAAGAATGCTTCAAGGAATTGTTATTTGCAGGAGTTGAATATTATAGAAGTAAACATGGATGGGAAAAATGTAGTCAACATAGCAGAAGTAAACAATTGTGTTTCTTCTATCCGTCAAATTATTTCAGATGCAATAAAATCAGGGAAAACAATTTACTCCAGAAATCCCAAAGTGTTTTCTCCGCTTCATTTTATGGCCAGATTTGGTGATTCTTTGGTACTTAAGAAAATTTTTACAGCAGTCACGACTTAATTTGAATGAGCGGGATATGCATGGTTTTTCTGCTGCAATGATAGCTGCAAAAGAGGGTCATGTTGAGGCTTTCAAAGTGCTTATATTTGCTGGAGCTGATTTGAAGTTGAAGAATAAGAAGGGTGAAACAACAGTTAGTTTAGCTCAAGCCCATGGAAGAAGAGAACTTTTTGAAAATGTTATGTTGGATTCCACTCTAGCATATGGCTTAAAAGGAGAGGAATTCAAAGCTCTGCATTACGCTTCACAGAAAGGGGATCTGGAGGCTATAGGGAAACTTCTGAAAAGAGGATATGCAGTCAATACCCTTGAAAAGGATGGTTACACTACATTAATGCTTGCTGCAAAACAAGGTCAAGCAAATGTTGACTGTAGTCGTAAACCAGAAAGGAGAAACAGCATTGTTGCTTTCCAGGAGAAATAGTATATCAAAAATTGCAGCGGGTGCTATATTGGACCATCTTGCACATAAGTTGGTTCTTGCTGGTGATCAGCTCTACAAGCATACAAAACAGGGTAAAGGTGCTCCACATATTGAACCATCTTTTAAAATTAGTTAGAACCTGCACATTTAGCAACTACCAAATTAGGTCTCGACATGGAAAATAATCACAAATAAATGATTCAATAGCTTTAGTAAATCCTAAATAAAATGACAAATCACACAACCACAAGTACCTAAAGAACGTAGGAAACTCATACAATAATAAAAAGTATATCTATTATTTCTGTACACAATTTGATATGGAGCTCGGTTGCATTGATTCCAAAACACAATCAGATTGAAGATAGATCAAGCAACATTAGCAAACTGACCGAAATTCTGTGTTTTTTATTCTTAATGGACATAACAAGTATATATAATTTAGAGATTAGAAGGAAAAAAGGACTCCATCCCTTATTATAGATGCAGTCTTTCATGATCCAGTCTTAATGATGGTCCTTAAAAACCTATGATCCTGCAATCTTCATTATGCAAACAAGTTAAAAGACCTTGTTTTAATTTTATTAAATCAAAATTTGTTTTCCTGAGTAAAGCGAGTTGAGTTAAGATCCAAAATTGACTAAATCAAAACTCGTGAGTAAAGCAAGATGATTTCCACTTTCTTGTATTTCTTTGTTGTTTATACAAGTTGAATGGGACGAGCATGCTACAAATGAAAGATAGGAAAGGGTCTCTCCATGGGAAATTGAGCCATTTATTTCAGCTACAGGATCGAACCATTTGGCTGGTCCAAGAATTAAAAAACTTAGAACAAGTTTGGCAACTGCATCAACATATTCAATTTGTGGTATGGTGTCTGGACTATACTATTGAATTTCCAAAACTTTTAATCAGATATAGGTTATAATTGTGGGTACAAGTTTTAGTGCTAATAATTTTTCCATCTTGTGAAATGAGTGCAGATAGGGGTAGATTATTAGACTTTGATGAATCTTCAGGATTCCAAAAGGTCTTGCAAGGTCAAGAATTGGTTTTTTTGAAAGAGCATGTCAGAGATGGAGTCATTGTGAATAAATTTCAAGAATGGGAATGTAAAAAACAAGATTCCTTATGTGGAGACTTGCAGGTACAAAAGACTGGTAGTGAAAGTGGTACATTTGGAACAAATAATTTACCACCTTCCTCAGAGTTATTTGTCACCTACCCAAATTCTGGAAACATTATTTTATTTACAAAATACTTCATGTTAAGTTTTAATTACAAAGTTTTGTAATTATGACCAAGATTGGTCAACGATGAATGTAATTACTGATTATTATTACTTAATAAATTAAAAACAGGAGACAAACACCCAAGGGAACTATTAAATGAATGTTCACTGACCCACTAGGAGGAATGGAAGCTGTTAGAAGGTATGGGACAGATGGCAGCAATTTCACTTCACCACTAGCTGTTGGTCATGGGACAACTACCCCTAAAATTGTGGCATTATCCCCCAGGTGGTGGGAGTGAGCAGGAAGCTCATTAAATGACCAGTTAACCACTAAAAGGCCTACGCAACCTACATAAGGCAACTTCAAATTTAGCAGGCAGCTCTTACAATATTTTTTGCAGAAATATTCCTCAAGTGCATCAGGTGATCACTAGGAGATTTGAATAGGGAGGCTATGTGAGAGTACAACTGTAAGTCTGCAAATTATTCTGAGAAGGAAAACCAGAGGTGCTGGTGCAGGTCCCTTTGATTGCTAAGTGTTTAAGACTGGATAACTATTGCTACTGCAAGTTGAGGTCCTAAGCTTCTAAGTTTCTTCCTCCTGATGGTTCAGTGAACAGGCTCGGGGGTCCTAAGGCATGTAACTTGGCTGTCTTCAGGAATTGGTTGGGTGGAACAGGTTCCTTGGGATGTTTGTTTCCCTAGAGTTAACCAAGTTTCACTGTTCCTACTTTGTTTATATATTAATGCTTCTACTTATTTAAACTCTGTTATGTGAAAGAATTTATTTTATTTTCTGATCTATGTTTGATTCTAAATGATAAATCCTATGAATTATTTGATTAGATAACCATCTCTATATTTTTTCCCATGTTGTTCTCTGCATTGTACTCTAGTATAGAGAAGCAAATTAATGATAGATGAGAGATAGGTAGATTGCCATTGATTGGATAAATAATTGCAGTAAGTGTTCTGTTTACAATTATGTCCTATATTTAAACATAGTAAAAATTTTGTATAGCATCAACAGTAATATAGAACTCTTTTGTTAATACATGAAAGAAAACATAGCCTAATTTCTATATAGTCATATATTTTTCTCTTAACCCTATTCATTTCAAATAGTAAGCAAATGCACATTAATACTTTATATGTTTTCAATACAATTGTATTTTCAATGATTAGTTCTGTATCAATCTAGTACAAATATTCACATTTCATTTATGCAATACTTATACTTTTGTTTTCAATCATTGAATATCTCAAAGTAGTATCAAACCCTATTTTAATTCCAAACCCTAGAATTAATTACACAGTCCATCATTTTTCTGCTCAAGCCTTTCATGGTGAAACCTAAACATTTCTTTTTGAAACCCTAGCTAGCATTTCGAAACCTCTTCAAGATAGTAAATTCACACAGCAGAAAGCACAATTCTTTACCATTGTTTATCAAGAATTCATAACCCTAGTAGAACACATCTCAACATTCAAAAACAGTCACACCATCAAAATTATTTATACATAGGTTAAGCTTCTGGAATCATAGCTTAATGCAAGCCAGATAGAAATCAAAGGTATAGGTAAAACACTTTTACATTTCAAATTTAGACCTTGTGCACCATCTTTTGCAGAATTTCTTGACATTTGAACTCATTTCACAATCTTTCCAAAACTTCACTATCGACATCATTGACGAAGAATAGAAAGCAATCATCTACACTAGACCTGAGATAATTTCATTTTCGGACTCGAATCAACAGTATTCAAAACAATCTTATACTTTTATCTATTTATATATCATTACTGTGTCAGAAAACAAATAGCTCAGAGGCAAGTGAAAATAAACATGACTCCATTAAAGATTGCCCAACAGCATAGTTAAAACATGACAGAGGCTGTATTACTTTCCATTTAAATTTTTCCAAAAACATGATAGGTCTTTTCCTTCAAATAACCAAAGGTGTAAATACCAACTCGAATTTGGTTCCTACGCTTCAGTAAAAACCTATTGAGATGAGCATTAAAAAGGACTGAGGATCAACCTCTTACATCTTGACATCAAAGCAAGTCAAACTAAAAACTTCGCAGTTGGCCATCACTGAAATAAGACAAATGTTTCCAACTCTGGACATACAACAAACACCATCCAAGGCACCTACGAGGTTTGTTGTGAACCACCGGAGCTTACCAGGAAAACCGTAGCAATATCCCATTTCCTATTCTTCACACAGCAACCTCATTCGAACGGGTACCTACCAAAACATTTAGTGAAAGGTCAAAACAAGATTTTGCAAGACCAAATCAAGTATTATAACTTTAGGTTACAATTTTTGAATTTTTACCTTTGAATTTTGTCATTTCGAAGTATCGATCCACTACACCATAAAACGACGAAGCAAGTTGGTGTTTTACAGCAACCCTAAAGCTATCACAACAGACCACTCTCAACCATAGAGAATTGAACCCTGTTCAAAAACTTATGCTACATTGGGATAAGAAAACCCTGTCACTATTTTGGTATTGTGGCTCAAGTGCAGAAGGCTAAATGCCTGTAACTATTTAGAAAAATACCACTCAGAGGTCATAAGATCAAAACTCCTGAGAGACACTCTTGCCAAACCCTACATTTTTGGGCAGCTTCTCAGCCTCAACCTTGCATAACAATGAAGACCGAGGATCTTGCAAAACATTACATAGAACGAGGTTTAGGGTAACAAAATCAACGACCAAGATTTGATGAGATCAATGAGCATGGAGATGCCAATGACGCCACGTTGAAAGCCGAGCAACATTGCATTGATATCCCATTAATCACATTAACCACAACAGTGCCAACACTGCTTGTCAAGAGATATTACCCTGTACAGCTCGGAGGAGAAGCGTTATAACAACCATGCCATCCAGGATTCCTAGTTGTAACACCAACCAAAGTTCCCGTGGAGGGATTACGTGGATGGACAACCATACTTTCCACTATGGAGTTTGGTTAGTGTATTTAATACCGATCGGGACACTGTCAACCTTCAGATATCATTTAATAACCATCAAACTCATCACTCCTTTATGAAATTATTTTGATATGTTGTCTAGGTATAATAGCAGAGTTCCATTCCTTGATTTAGTCTCATTTTTCAAAGGTTGGAGACACCACATCATCGATTCAACTTATTTCCTAAGTATAGAAATAGATAGAGTTACATCATATTCCATAGTTTGCATATATTATAATTATATTATTGCATATGATAGTCATAACATTCTATATCGATAATCATATAATTGTAATTTATGTGTATAGTTCATATATTTCAATGTTAGGCATCGTAATAGTTGAATTACATGTCATTGTAACAGGTAAATGCATAAGTAACTAATAGAACTAGCCATATAGGTACATGGATAAACATGATTTCAAGGGCATATTTTTTTTAAATAAGGACGTATACATTATAATGCAGAGTTTATAACATTAATCACTAGATTATTCAATTACATTATAGATCATTGATAATCAAATAATGAACTCGGGACTTAGAATAATCTAAGTTCTGTAGTTGCAAAGTTTAATGATAAATTCAAAGGTGTTCATGATAAAGATAGGAGTCTTACGATAGTATTAAATAACATTAGAACAATCAACTAATGACGTGTTTTCAATAGCATTAAAGAGTTTGTAATTCAGCACATTGACTTGAATGGAAACTGAAATATGCATACCTGCAGCAACTTGTTTCACAAGGACGTACATAGCATTTAATTCTACTTTAACAATGAATTGAAAGATACTTTAACTTTGTTGTCGTAGAATTTCTTACTTGTTGTCTGCACATGGAAATTGTTTCAAATGCCTTAGCTAATCATAGCTAAGTAAACTCTGGGGTACCTCGTAGGACCCCTTCATAATCATACAATCAAACTGTCAGTACATCATCAATTACAGCATATTAATATAAGCGTATGTACACCACAAAAGTACTTTTTGAACTCGGACAGGTTGAATACTGCATTTAATGATGTTTCAATCATAAAATATCTTCCGACGAAAGATTAGTATCTACTTAAATTCTGCATTAGCAATTCATTTATGGTTATGTTTTATATGTATTAATTTCGACAGGTCACCATGTTCAACTATTCTAGATAAGATATTTAATTAGTTATTTATTCCGCATTACTGATTTCGATAATTATTGCTATTATAAAAAAATTTAAACTTTTGGTATTTTACGGGATGTTACATGTGGTATTACAGCTCATGTTCGAACTCTCGGCCTAAAAAGGTCTAAAGAACACACAACAGAAAATTTTATAACATCAAAAATTATTTTTACTAATTTAATTTAAATTATTTTGTATACAAAAAAATTATTTTCTAAGCTACAGGTATGGAAGGATCAGCTGAACATATGGATGACATATTTCGACCAAACAGTCATAGTACGGGACAACATTTTGAAGAAGTCCATGGAAAATTGAATAACAATTCATCAGAATCGTTACATGCATTTCAAGAGTTAAAAACAGAGATCAGATCTGTGAAAGAGGACAATGAGAAAATTCTGAAAGCACAAGAAGAATTAAATCAAGTACTGTTCGAACAATGCCCAACTGACGAACAGGATAGAGAAATTGAAAATATCTCTAAGGTTGAGGATTTACCTCATCAATACAGGGGTAAGAAGATGAAAACTGGTGATGCAAACAACATTTCAACATCATCAGAAGCTGCCCATGAAAAATGCAAAAAGAAATGTAACTACTCCAGTGATAGCAGCGAAGGAGATTACAAACCCAAAAGGAAAAATCATAAAGAGTATGAGCAGATTTCTGGGGAGTTCAAAAAGATTAAACTTCCAACCTTCAATGGATAAATTGAAAAGGGAGAGACAACAGAAGCTTGGTTTCCCGGCATGAAGAAGTATTTCCAAATATATGATTATTTTGAATCACTGAAGGCAAGGATGGTTATATACAACTTAACCGAAAAAGCAGACATTTGGTGGCAGGACATCAAAAAAGTAAAGGCATCAAGGATAAGGATGTAAATTGGAGTACTTTTAAAAGATACTTCAAGAAAAAGTTCTTATCTTAATAATACTATGAAGAAATATCAAAAGAGTTCTATGACTTAAATCTAGGAACTATGAAAATGAAAGAGATGAACAATAAATTTCTAAATTTACTGAGATATGTGCCATATCTCACGGAAGAAAAACCGAAGATCCAAAGATGCCTGAGTTGTCTACCTTTCAACATCAAGGACATAATCAAGTATGATAATCCAAAGACCTTGGAAGAGGCCATGAGGAAAGCAGTATTCTGTTACGACGCAAATAGGAAAAGAGAAGGAATATCAAACTAGAAAAGTCATAAACCCAACAATTTTGAACTAAAAAAGAAAAATTTCAGGTTTAGTGGAAATTATGGTTTCCAAAAGAAAAAAATTCAGAATCGGAATTTTCAAGGAAACAATTTCAGAAACAGTCAGCTACAGAATTTTACAGCTCCTAGAAACACTCCTAATGCTACCAGAAATAATGATCAAAAGGAACCTATCAAATGTTTTGAGTGTCAAGGTCCTCATTATGCATCAGAATGCCCCAAGAGGAAGCAGACAACTAACAACATTCGCTCTATTCAGACTGAACCTACTATTGGAGACTTGGCAAGGAAGATGCCCAGAATCAATGCAGCACTCGACAACAGAGAAGCAGATCATCAACTCTCCATGGTAGAGATTTAAGGTATGATACAAAATCATCCTGTTACTATTTTGATTGATCCAAGAGCTTAAGTTATATTTCACCAGATATTGTGGAAAGTTTTAAATTGAAAACAGAAAAGTTCAGTAAATCTTGGTTAGTTAGACTAGCAACAGGAACAAAGAGGAAAGTATCATATTTTATTGAAAGTTGTGGTTTATCCATGAAACAGATAAAGACAAAAATCAAGTTGAATATTTTACCTTTAAGATCTTATGATATTATAATCGGAATGGACTGGTTAGAAGCCCATCATGTCATTTTGAACTGTTATGAGAAAATTTTTACATGTTTAAATGATGAAGGAGAAACTGTAGAAGTAAAAGGTATTCCAAGAAAGACAACCCTTAGACATATTTCATCCATGCAAGTAAAGAGGGCAGTTAGGAAAGGATGTCAATTGTTTGCAGTAAATGTAGTAAATGATGAGCTTATTTATAAAGAGGACAAACTGAAACTAGAAGACATACATGTCCTAAAGGATTTCAAAGATGTTTTTCCTGAGGAGATTCCAGGATTACCTCCTAAAAGAGATCTAGATTTTACCATCAAGTTAATACCAGAACCAGTACCAAATTCTAAAGCTCCATATAGGATGAATATATTGGAATTAAACGAGTTGAAAGAACTGATTGATAAAAATTATATAAGACCGAGCGTGTCTCCTTGGGGAGCACCTGTTATATTTGTTAAGAAGAAAGATGGAACCCTTAGACTATGCATAGATTATCGCCAGCTGAATAAGATGACAATCAAGAATTGATATCCATTGCCCCGCATAGACGATCTATTTGATGAGCTGCATGGAGCAACGATATTCTCAAATATTGATCTAAGATCAGGATATCATCAAGTGCGGGTTAAGGATGAGGATATTTTCAAAACTTGATATGGACATTATGAGTTCGTAGTCATGCCATTTGGCTTGACTAATGCCCTGGTTGTATTTATGTGTTTAATGAACAATATTATGCACAAATACTTAGATATGTTTGCTGTGGTGTTTATAGATGACATTTTAGTGTATTCTAAAAGCAAAGAAGAGCATGACGAACATTTACGAATTACCTTACAAGTTTTGAGAGATCATCAACTATACGCTAAGTTTAATAAGTGTGACTTTCACAAGGAAAAAATTCAGTATTTAGGACGCATAATTTCTAAGGAAGGAATCTCGGTTGACCCCGATAAGATAAAATCCATTAATGATTGGCCGATTCCTAAGGATGTGTCGGATGTAAGATCATTTATGGGTATTACTGGATATTACAGAAAATTTATAGAGGGTTTTTCAAAGATTGCAAACCCCATAACCTCGTTGCAGAAGAAAGGGAAGAAATTTGTGTGGGATCAGAAATGTTCAGATAGTTTTAAGAAATTAAAAGAGTTGCTAACTACAGCGCCTATTCTGAATATTGTAGATCCTAATAAGGATTTTATAGTTTGCACAGATGCATGTAATGATGGAATCTGTGGAGTCCTAACACAAGAAGGGCATGCTGTGGCATACGAATCTAAAAAGCTAAAAATACATGAGAAGAACTACTCTACTTATGATTTAAAGTTGTTAGCAGTAATTCATGCTTTAAAAATGTGGCATCATCACCTTATTGGCAGGAAATTTACCTTGTTGATAGATAATATGGGTCTAAAATATTTATTAGATTAGACAAATCTTAACACTAGACAAGCTAGATGGTTAACTTTCCTAAGTGAGTATGATTTTGAAATTCAGCATATTAAAGGGAAAGAGAACAAGGTTGCAGATGCATTAAGTCGCAAAGCAAAACTGAATTTTATTTCATCCATCAGTACTTATTCAACAGAATTAGAAACTCAAATCCTTGAAAGGAGTGAAACAGATGAAGAATACAGGAAATTACAAGAAAAGACAGCAAATAACAGTTCTGAAAATTCTATGGCAAATTACAGTTTGAAGGAAAATGGACTATTATTATACAAAAACAGAGTGTATGTGCCCAACATACCAAAAGTAAAAATTCTGATTTTAAATGAGATGCACAAAAGCCATTACTCTGGTCATCCAGGTTATCAGAAAACCATTACTATGCTACGGAAGAAATACTATTGGCCCAGAATGAAAGATGAAGTAGCAGAGTACATAGCTAAGTGTTTGGACTGTCAAAAAGTGAAGGTTCAACATCAACATCCGGCTGAACTGTTGCAGCCATTTCCTATACCTAGTTGGAAATGGGAAGTGATAAGCATAGATTTTATTACTGGACTACCCAAAAATCAGAAACAAAATGACTCTATCATGGTGGTAGTGGATAAACTCAGCAAGGCAGCACACTTTATACCTGTGAAGACTACTCATAAGGCTCCAGACATTGCAGAAATCTTCATGACGCAGATTTTTTGACTACGTGGTATACCGAAAGTGATAATTTCTGATCGTGAATCTAAGTTTACTGGAAACGTTTGGAGGTCTTTATTTAAAGGGTTGAATACAACCTTAAACTTCAGCACTGCATTTATCCGCAAACAGATGGACAGACAGAAAGGGTGAATAATGTTTTGGAAGAGTTACTGAGAATGTATGTTAAGGATCAGCCTGGTAAGTGGGAAGACTACTTGCATTTAGTAGAATTTGCATACAATAACCATTATCATGCATCAGCCAGACTTTTTCCTTTTGAAATTCTTTATGGTAGGAAATGTGATACACATGTTTCTTGGAATGACCCAGTAAATAGAGTTGTTTTAGGACCTGAATTGTTGCAGGAGTTAGAACTAATTGTGAAACAGGTACAAAGAAATCTTAAAGCTGCCCAAGATAGGAAAAAGAGTCAAGCAGGTCTTAAAAGGACTCATAAAGAGTTCCAGGTTGGTGAACATGTTTTCCTCAAGGTAAGACCGAAAAAGAGTTCATTGAAATTGGGAAGCTGTGCCAATTTGGCACCCAAGTATTGTGGTCCTTTCGAGATATTGTCAAGAGTTGGACCAGTGGCATACCAACTGGATTTGCCACCAAATTTAAAGATACATAATGTTTTTCATATATCATTTTTAAAGAAATATGTACACGATGCTATTCATGTTGTAAACTAGAATGATGTACAGGTGGGACAAGATGGAGATTTTCAGGTGGAACCAGACTGTATCCTCGAAAGGAGGGAAACTCTACTCCGGAATCGCACCATCGGGCAGGTAAAGGTGCAATGGAAGCACCTTATCCCAGAAGAGGCTACCTGGGAGTTGGAGAGTAGTATGCAGGCAGCATACCCAACTCTGTTTCAGGAACACTCAAAGAGAGATTAGCCAACATCGAGGACGATGTTGAAACTAAAGGGGGGGTGTATGTCACCTACCCAATTTCTGAGAACATTATTTTATTTACAAAATACTTTATGTTAAGTTTTAATTAAAAAAATTTGTAATTATGACCAAGTTTGGTCGAGGATGAATGTAATTATTGATTATTATTACTTAATAAATTAAAAATAGGAGACAAACACCCAAGGGAACTGTTAAATGAGTCTTCACTGACCCACTAGGAGGAATAGAAGTTGTTAGAAGGTATGGGACAGATGGCAGCAATTTCACTTCACCACTAGCTGTTGGTTATGGGACAACTACCCCTAAAATTGTGGCATTATCCCCCAGGTGGTGGAAGTGAGTAGGCAGCTCATTAAATGACCAGTTAACCACTAAAAGGCCTAGGCATCCTACATAAGGAAAATTTGAATTTAGCACGGGGGGTTCACTAGAGAGGCAATATCATATCACGTTCATTCATATTGGGGGTTTGAATACTCTTAAAAACCTCAAAAATATATTGCCCCATATTAAAGGGTCAATGGGGATTTTTAATTTGACATAGTAATATAAATATTGGGGGTTATTTTATTTGGGTGGGCTGAGGAATAACCTCCAAATCGTGGTATGGATTCATAACTCCAAATCATGGGCTCAATTCATACCTATCTAAAACTTAAGGACCCTCCATTTTTATTTGATATTGCTTATGATCCTAAGTTTTGCATAAATATGATAATAGTGTACCAATGATAATATCGATGGAAGTCTCTTCGAATTACTGGCCTTGGTCCATACTCATTTAATAGCTTATTTAGGCTTGGTTTGAATTGATGTTATATTGTTTTTCATCGTTAAGTTAAGAGATGTAGCTAATTGGGAGTTCCAAAGTTGAACAATTGTATTGTATTTTCTGTAGGCATTCGAGTAAAAGATCTAACTCTTAATTTTTTAGCTTGGGGTTTAGGTGGGTATTGAGATTCAATCAAACCTTGCTCCATGAATCTTTCTTAGCTCATTAGAACCAAGAAAAGTTAGATCAATCTTTCTTGACCAATTATTTCTTTCAACTTTTTGTATTCTTCTTTAACATTTTCGCATTGCCAGTTAGGAATAATTGTTAGATTGAGTTGTATTTGGCACATTCATAATTGTAATTTCAATTCTTATATGCAAGGCATCCGTCTTAATATTGTATTGAAACTAACGTGAACATAGATGAAAATATTAATCCTTATTTACATACCCTATGCGTTGTCGTTACCATGAAATGGTATCATATAAGTTTGGTATCATATAAGTTTCACCATCTGTGTATCTTTATAACTATTCCATGCTTGAAACCTAACAATGGAGATTTTTCCCTCTCCAATAAAGATTAAAAAAAAACTAGATATAACCCAAGAAAAGGTAACTAAATGTTGTCAATTCCCTTGGTTGCAAGGATAAATGTAGAGGAAGTGGAGGAAATCCATTGCATATTGTGAGTGACCCAAATCCAAGCTATGCACATGATCATATGGTGTTATTGGAAAGTAAGAGAAATTTTGCTATGTTCATTTGGGTTCAAACATCAATGATGTTTTTTTTATAGGAAGGTTAGGGGAGTCCATCCACGAAAAGGTTTCATTTTTTATTTTTTATGGAGTTTAATTTATTAATAACATGATCTCTCTATGACTATACTTATATTTACATGATATAAAATTGGTAGATTGACAGATTATGGTGTGAAACATCTGCAATTCTCATCTTTTCTAAGCATTGTACTAACTATTGGACTATCATCCTTTTACATTCTTTGTTATGTTGATCTCTTGACTGGGTTTCCTTTTAGGCATTTTCCTTCCCAATACTATTTCTTTAGGTCTTCCACTATCCAACGCTACAAATTGATTAGTCACCCTTACAATCCTGGTGGGAGTTAGGGATCTTGTTTGTTACAACTTGATAATATGATATAAAGGAGGTATTAAAAATGGGTTGCTAAAAATGGATACATCCAATATCTGGTGAAACTAGGGGTTTTCTTAATTGGAAAGGCATATTGGGAGGGGGGTTCAACAATTAAATTTTAGGAGAAATTTTCCAATATTTAGTGAAATTATGGATATTCTTTAATATCATGCGAACGATCGTGCTATGTAACAAGTTCATTGAGTTAACCCCCCGTGGAATTTAGCAGGCAGCTCTTACAATATTTTCTGCAAAAATATACCTCAAGTGCATCAGGTGATCACTGAGAGATTCGAATAGGGAGGCTATGTGAGAGTGCAACTGTAAGTCTGCAAATTATTCTGAGAAGGAAAACCAGAGGTGCTAGTGTAGGTCCCTTTGACTACTAGGTCTTTAAGACTAGATAACTATTGCTACTGCAAGTTGAGGTCCTAAGCTTCTAAGTTTCTTCCTCCTGGTGGTTCAGTGAATAGGCTCGGGGGTCCTAAGGCAAGTAACTTGGTTGTCTTCAGGAATTGGTTGGGTGGAACAGGTTCCTTGGGCTGTTTGTTTCCCTAGAGTTAACCAGGTTTCACTGTTCCTACTTTGTTTATAGCTTAATGCTTCTACTTATTCAAACTCTGTTATGTGAAAGAATTTATTTTATTTTCTGATCTATGTTTGAGTCTAAATGATAAACCCTGTGAATTATTTGATTAGATAACCATCTCTATATTTTTTCCCATGCTAATCTGTGCATAGTACTCTAGTATAGAGAAGCAAATTAATGATAGATGAGAGATAGGCAGAATGCCATTGATTGGATAAATAATTGCAGTAAGTGTTTTGTTTACAATTCTGTCCTATATTTAAACATAGTAAAAATTTATGTATAGCATCAATAGTAATATAGAACTCTTTTGTTAATACATGAAAGAAAACATAGCCTAATTTCTGTATAGTCATATATTTTTCTCTTAACTCTATTCATTTCAAATAGTAAGCAAACGCATATTAATACTTTATATGTTTTCAATACAAGTGTATTTTCAATGATTAGTTCTGTATCAATCTAGTACAAATATTCACATTTCATTTATGCAATACTTATACTTTTGTTTTCAATCATTGAATATCTCAAAGTAGTATCAAACCCTATTTTAATTCCAAACCCCAGAATTAATTACACAGTCCATCATTTTTCTGCTCAAGCCCTTCATTGTGAATCCTAAACATTTCTTTTTCAAACCCTAGCTAGCATTTCAAAACCTCTTCAAGACTGTAAATTCACACAGTAGAAGGCACGATTCTTTGCCATTGTTTATCAAGGATTCATAACCCTAGTAGAATGTTGAGATATTGTAACTTCAAAGAATATTATATTTGTACTTTATTATTCCAGAGATGATTCATTCCTCCGTGAAGATCTTATTGTATATCCGAAGATGTTTATTCCTCCGTCAGAATGTGGTAACTTGGGTTATTAGACTTCCCTAGTGGGGGTCGACCCTGTATGTGTTATGTGGGTCAAAGGGTTATTAGACCACCCTAGAGGGGTCGGCCCAGTCAGTTGTAGTGGGGTATTTAACCCATTGGTTAAATACGAGCCTACATGATTTGTGTAAAAGACAAGTCGGAGTAGTGTATAAATAGAGGAGGTGTATTCCTCATTTTACACACACTCACTCACTTGAGAGTGGCGCATTTATGAGAGAGAGGTCTGCTATGGAGAAGGAGGAGCTTATGCTCAGGGTTACATATTTTGTATTTGCTGGTCATCTATATTGAGGAAGCTTTGCTGGGTTTTCTACCCCATGAGGGTTTCCCAGGATAAATCTGTGTCTCTTGTGTTTATGCTATGCTTGTTGTTTCTTCAGTGATCCTGTATATGCTATTATTGTGAAATGGAATGTAATGCTGCTATTTTCTATCTTAGCATATTAAATTTTAACATAGAACACATCTCAACATTCGAAAACAGACACACTATCGAAATTATTTATACACAGGTTAAGCTTCTGGAATCATAGCTTAATGCAAGTCAAATAGAAATCAAAGGTACAGGTAGAACACTTTTACATTTCAAATTTAGACCTTGTGCACCATCTTTTGCAGAATTTCTTGACATTTGAACTCATTTCACAATCTTTCCAAAACTTCACTATCGACATCATTAACGAAGAATAGAAAGCAATCTACACTAGACCTGAGATAATTTCATTTTCGGACTCGAATCAACAGTATTCAAAACAATCTTATACTTTTATCTATTTCTATATCATTACCGTGTCAGAAAACCAATAGCTCAGAGGCAAGTGAAAATAAACATGACTCCATTAAAGATTGCCCAACAGCATAGCTAAACATGACAAAGGCTGTATTACTTTCCATTTAAATTTTTCCAAAAAGACGATAGGTCTTTTCCTTCAAATAACCAAAGGTGTAAAGACCAACTCAAAGTTGGTTCCAACGCTTCAGTAAAAACCTACTGAGTCGAGCATTAAAAAGGACTGAGGATCAACCTCTTACATCTTGACATCAAAGCAAGTCAAACTAAAAACTTCGCAGTCGGCCATCACTGAAATAAGATGAATGTTTCCAACTCTCAGCATACAGCAAACACCATCCAAGGCACCTACAATGTTTGTTGTGAACCACCGGAACTTACCAGGAAAATCGTAGCAATATCCCATTTCCTATTCTTCACCCAGTAACCTCATTCGAATGGGTACCTGCCAAAACATGCAGTGGAAGGTCAAAACAAGATTTTGCAAGACCAAATCAAGTATTATAACTTTAGGTTACAGTTTTCAAATTTTTACCTTTGAATTTTTGCATTTCGAAGTATTGATCCACTACGCCGTCAAATGACGAAGCAAGTTGGTGTTTTACAGCAACCCTAAAGCTATCACAGCAGACCACTCTCAACCATAGAGAATCGAACTCTGTCCGAGAACTTATGCTACTCTGGAATAAGAAAACCCTGTCACTATTTTGGTATCGTGGCTCAAGTGCAAAAGGATAAATGCCTGTAACTATTTAGAAAACTACCACTCACAGGTCATAAGATCGAAACCCCTAAGAGACGCTCTTTCCAAACCCTACATTTTTTGCTAGCCTGTCGGCCTCAACCTTGCATAATAACGAAGACCAGGAAGCTTGCAAAACATTACATACAACGAGGTTTAGGGTAACAAAATCAACGAGCATGGAGATGCCAACGATGGCACGTTGAAAGCCGAGCAACATTGCATTGATATACCATTAATTACATTAACCACAACAGTTCCAACACTGCCTGTCAAGAGATATTACCATGTACAGCTCGGAGGAGAAGCATTATAACAACCATGCTAGCCAAGATTCCTAGTTGTAACACCAACCAAAGTTCACGTGGATGGACAGCCATACTTTCCACTATCGAGTTTGGTTAGTGTATTTAATACCGATCAGGACACTGTCAACCTACAGATAGCATTTAATAACCATCAAACTCATCACTCCTTTATAAATTTATTTTGATACGGTGTCTAGGTATAATAGCATAGTTCCATTCATTGCTTTAGTCTCGTTTTTCAAAGGTTGGAGACACCACATCATCGATTCAAGTTATTGCCTAAGTATAGAAATAGATAGAATTACATCATATTCCATAGTTTGCATATTATAATTATATTATTGCATATGATAGTCATAACATTATATATTGATAATCATATCATTGTAATTTATGTGTATAGTTCATATATTTCAACGTTAGGGATCGTAATAGTTGAATTACATGTCATTGTAATAGGTAAATGCATAAGTAACTAATATAACTAGCCATATAGGTACATGGATAAACATAATGCCAAGGGCATATTTTTTCTAAATAAGGACATATACATTATAATGCAGAGTTCATAACATTAATCACTAGACTATTCAAATACATTATAGATCATTGATAATCAAATAATGAACTCAGGACTTAGAATAATCTAAGTTCTGTAGTTGCAAAGTTTAATGATAAATTCAAAAGTGTTCACGATAAAGACAGGAGTCTTATGATAATATTAAATAGCATTATAACAATCAACTAACGACGTGTTTTCAATAGCATTAAAGAGTTTGTAATTCAGCACGTTGACTTGAATGGAAACCGAAATATTCATACCTCCAGGAACTTGTTTCACAAGGATGTACATAGCATTTAATTCTACTTTAACGATGAATTGAAAGATACTTTAACTTTGTTGCCGTAGAATTTCTTACTTGTTGTCTGCACATGGAAATTGTTTCAAATGCCTTAGCTAATCATAGCTAAGTAAACTCCGAGGTACCTCGTAGGACCCCTTCATAATCATTCAAACAAACTGTCAGTACATCATCAATTACAACATATTAATATAAGCGTATGTACAACACATAAGTACTTTTAGAACTCAAATAGGTTGAAGACTGCATTTAATGATGTTTCAATCATAAAATATCTTGCGACGAAAGATTAGTATCTACTTAAATTCCGCATTAGCAGTTCATTTAGTTTTATGTTTTATATGTATTAATTTGGACAAGTCACCATGTTCGACTATTCTAGATAAGAGATTTAATTAGTTATTTATTCAGCATTACTGATTTCCATAATTATTGCTATTATAAATTTTTTTAAATTTTTGGTATTTTACGGGATGTTACATTATTTCATACCTAATAAATATTTGGGCCATCATACCAATCTGAGGCTCTAAGATCTCTTGAATATTTGTCTGCACAATGCACGGATATAAATCAGCAACATCGTAAGTTCATTATGCAATTGCAGAGAAAAGAGAATGCTTGTCCATTGCCTTCCAATACCATAAACTATGGTTCAACAGGTTGGGGGGTTTCATTGTCTTCATTCCATGTATTGCAACAAGTATACATTTCAAAAATAGAGCTGGTTGAAATGCCTCCATCATTGGGTATCAGTACTTATAAGCAAGGTGATTTACATGGGGATTTCAAACATACTTTTAGTTTTAGTCATAATTCATTACAAATTGGCGTTCCAGAAATGACAACAAGGTGGCAAGATTCCTTTGTCTCACCCTCTGAATCGGAGGATACCCAAGGTGCTGCTCAAACAACAGGCATGCTGTCAAGAGACCTCTCTGTTGGACTGAAGAAATCAATTCCACCAGACAACACTTGCTCTCAGAGAAATGATCCGGCTGGAGTTGAAGGAAACAATAAATGTAAAATATTTGGCTTCTCTTTGCTTGATGAACCTGCTTGCATAGATGGTGTTGCAACTAGAAGAATCTCATAAGGTCACAGTTTTGATGAATTACAAAGGGGTTTGGGCAAAAGGACTTTAGAGCCTTTTATTTTAAGAAAGTAGGATGGCCTAGAAAATTTTTCTCATGATCACTGCATACAACTGACAACTCTGGAGTCTTTATAATAGAAATCAACTTTTCAGAAGGCTACAAACATTCAAAATCTAGTTCAATCTTATGGGCGTAGCTGTAAGAAAGTATGAACATTTTGCTATTATTTGGTTATACTCTGCATTTTATCTAATACTGGAAATGCATGATTAAGCTTTTAAATCTGTTATTCATGGCATAGGTTCACAAGCAAGGAAATCCGGTAGGAAGAGCAGTCGATCTGTCAAAATTTGATGGATATGATGAACTCATCAGAGTATTAGAGAAATTGTTCAATATGGAAGGTACCCATTAGTTTGTTTTGCAGCTTCTGTTGCCCTTGATTAGTTCAAAAATTAAAATTCGCTGCGTTCGCCTGTTAATCCCAAATGTATTTCCCACTTGGTTTCCACCTTGTAGGGTTTCAAGGTTAATGGCAAATTTTTTGAGAGAGATCGGGAATTGATGACCTGGGCTCAAATCCGAAGTAAACCATACAATTTCTGATTCGAAACCCTAAAGATAGGCATTAAAGGTTCGTGCCAAGAAAACCCGCAACAACCAACTTCCACTAAAATACTGCAAAATGCGTACATTGCAAATTCATGTTTTACAATGCCAAAAGGTTGAAAGGATTTATACGCATCAATGATTTTCAGTTTGTTTGAAGGTAATGAGAGACCTCAATAAGCCATCTCGAGGAATTTTCTCACACGGTATATTTTACACAATGTATAGATTAGGAGGCTAAAAAATGGCAGCAAACACTAGGTTTCATGTCCATTTTCTATGAACGAACCCAGACCCAATATTTATAGACAAATATGAGGGATTTTGGGCAATCAATGGACGACCTGGAAAAATAACTTACCAACTATTCCAGCCGCTTTGTTCCACCCGGATAGGATGTTGGGTTCATTATGCAAAATAAGGGCCTGCTGGAAAAAAAGGTTGGTTTGGTTCGTCGGACAGGTCTGGAATTATGCTTTCCCTGGTGCATATAGCTACCAATAATTAACTCCTAGGAAAGAGGTGATTCTTGGACCTGAAATAAGGTGCTTCGTACATAATGAACAAACTAAATCCTACCCAATCTAGACCATCATTCAATCGTGTTCCCAAGCTGCTTGGTAAAAGTGTCCTACGATTAGCCCTTTAGGGATGTAAGCTTCTCCTACACAATCGCTAGGGTACAATAAATCTCTTGAAACAAATCTTTGACTCATGTCTAAGCCGACAAGATAAATAAAATTGACACTTGTTGGAACTTAAGGAGTGTTTACACAAAAGTTTAATGGCACATATAACTGGTTTAAAAGTGACACTTGCTCAAACGCAAAAAAATTATACTTAATATTTCTCTCCCTTAAAATTTAGTGTTACATATAACTTATGTTTAGGAAAGTGTGGTTAACACAATATGTGTGGGTTCCATTAACCATTGACAAGTGTTTTATTCAATAATATGTTTTATTTATTATGTATGTTTTGAAATGAGTTTAGAGGTATTTTTTACATTCAATATTCGAAAATTTTAAAGAAATTTAGTAATATATAGAATTTGCATTAAAAATATGGTTAGTTAGGAAATTAGAGATGAGGTCAATAAGGAATATAATCATTTATTTATTATGAATGAAAAATGGTTGACTAAGTGAACAATAATAACTAGAAATATAGTATTTTATTTATTAACATATCTTAATATTATATGTGTTTAAATAAGCTTAAAGCTATTTAGAAAAGAAGTTAACAATAATAACAAGAACATAATAATTTATTTACTTAAGGTGAGTTATGATAGTTAGTAGGTGAAAACAAAAAAAATAAAAACAACTTTTTCAACTAATTTACACAAATCTCATCAATACATAATTTGATCTATAATAATGTTTAAGTGAAATTATTTAGTGTTAAATGCTAATAGAAAAATGTAGCAAAGTGTAATAATATCTGTAGTTTCACATACTTTAAATGTTAAAAATATAAAACTACTTATTTAGTACAAGGACATGTATGAATCTAATTCTATCTACAACTAAGTGACTCGTCCTCAAATGGGCTCAAGGTGTTTGGTGAAACTTAAGTATATATTATTATCTAGATGGGGTGTTTGTTGGCAACAAGGGTTGTGTGTCCATAACAGAGGTGACATCACAGGGCCCCAATGCAATAGTTGGGAGGGTCTCATGCTCGAGGGATCAATGGTTTGGTACTTCACCCAAGCTGGGTGATCATGCAGGTTAATGGCACTAGCTTGGAGGATTGTGGGTTTGAATGCTTGCATGATTTGGGAGCCCAGCACATGATCTAACATCATGTTGCTCTTCATGGACAAGAAATGCAATGACGACCTGGTACATCTGCTATTAACAGGTATTATGGCTCAAGTGTGGATAAATTGTGGGGGAAAGTCCATGGTGTTCTCATGCTTTGGCTCTACTCTCTCAAATGGTTTGATTTTGTTCCTATAAAGATGGTGTATGGAACTTTGGATCCTTTGTTTTACCTTCTCATGGTTCCCCATGGACGAAAGCCTCATCTCTCCCTTACCAGTTCGTCATGATCTTCTAATACATGAATTTGTCGAAACTTTAATAAACTGTTGAGATGGTCAAACGGTGATGGTTTTGTTTAAAAAAAATATGAACACAACCAGTATAATAAGTTGAATGGAGTGACACTAACTTCACGAAATGACAATTCCAAAAGGGAAAGAAGAAAAATATCTAAGACTCGACTCAACCACATGTAGAATAACTCATCTATCGCTTGATAAACTATATTCAAGACATGATGTATTATCTAGATATCAACTCACCACACCCAAGGCACTAATTAGTAGAGAAACCCCTAAATGAGCATCTCAATGATTCTCATATCATCTAACACAATAGGTATCGAGATGGCCTCCAAGAAATGATCCCTCAAAAGAGATGTATTGAAAAATAATCCAAGTTGTGTACTATCAATGTTACAATTTACTAAATTTTAACACTGCAGATGGATTCGGAGACCCCCTTTTAACACTGCATATGGATTTGGAGACACAACTAAAAATGACCACATAAATGACCAATTGTTATATGGCCATTTTTAGTTTAGTTCTTATCTCGTGACCAAATTGGTCATTTTAGTTTAGTTCTTATCCCGTGACCAAATTGGTCATTTATCTTGGTCATTTTTAGTCAGTTCACTTAAAATTTCTCAATTTTGGTCATTTATCCCTTGAAAAAGTTGTGGTGACCAATTTGTTTGGTCGCCTGGTCACTTATCTCTCATTTTGTACTAGTGTTAAGTTTTAACCATCGATTTGTCTTCATCCTGTGGATGAGATTACACTGGGTGATTTAGATGAAGTTTAGCTTATCCATTTTCCCCTCTACCATTTTTAAAAATTGCAATTAGGATCCTAACTGCAATTTTCACCTTAGGCCAAATTTGAAGTCATAGTCATTGATCCGACTAGTCCATAATGATAAGTTATTTAGATTTGACATCAAATCATACCTGATATAATTAAAATTGTACTCCATCTTAATCCAAATTTTGTTGGCACATGCTATATGTTATTTCGTTACAGATGTGATAATTGCATTTCTCAGGTTGAAAGGTTTTAATCATGGCAATTCATTACGGTTAATCATTATGGTATCTTTATTGCTCTTCTTAAACACAAAGACCAATATGGGAAATTTGTTAGTCGTCATATTCCATAGAAAAAGTCTTGTTATTCAATTTCCAGAGATTTCCTCCTAACAATTACATACTGTGAACAAGATGCAAAAAGAACTTAATAAATTAATAAATTCTTACATACTATTTCTCCAAATGATTAACATAAATTAATAAATTCATGTTAATTTTTCAATTAGCATTCCAGCTACAGTGTAATCTTGCATGTGCCTAATCCTTAAAACTACTATCGGTTAATTTTCATTTCCTCATTTTGTTGTGGTTAAACCTGCATTAGTAACCTCGCTATACTCAATGTGCCAAATCAAATAAAAATTAGTAACCTTGCTATACTCAATGTGCCAAATAAAACCCCGCAACCCTTCTTTTCCTTCCTACATGTTTAAGTTTTAACCATCGATTTGTCTTGATCCTGCAGATGAGATTACACTGAGTGATTTAGATGAATTTTAGCTTATCCGTTTTCCCCTCTACCATTTTAAAAAATTGCAGTTAGTCTCCTTACTACGATTTTCACCTTAGGCCAAATTTGAAATCATATCCATTGATCCGACTAATCCATAATGATAAGTTGTTTAGATTTGACATCAAATCATACCTGATATAATTAAAATTGTATTCCATCTTAGTCCAAATTTTGTTGCCGCATGCTATATGTTATTTCGTTACATATGTGATAATTGCATTTCTCAGGCCGAAAGGTTTTAATCATGGCAATTCATTATGGTTAATCATTATGGGATCTTTATTGCTCTTCTTAAACACAAAGACCAATATGGGCAATTTGTTAGTCGTCATATTCCATAGAAAAAGTCTTGTTATTCAATTTCCAGGGATTTCCTCCTAACAATTTACATACTGTGAACAAGATGCAAAAAGAACTTAATAAATTAATAAATTCATCCATACTATTTCTGCAAATGATTAACATAAATTAATAAATTCATGTTAATTTTTCAATTAGCATTCTAGCTACAGGGTAATCTTGCATGTGCCTAATCCTTAAAACTACTATTAGTTAATTTTCATTTCCTGATTGTGTTGTGGTTAAGCCCGCATTAGTAACCTCGCTATATTCAAGTGCCAAATCAAATAAAAATTTTCATAAACTCATATCATCTTCATAAACTTGCATCATCTTGAATGTTCGAGGTATTTTTAACTTTGTTCAAATTTCCATGCAGCAACTGCTAATACGGCTGTATTTTGCTACTATGATATAAACAAAACAAACACACCAACTACATGGGAGAAAAAACCCCTGATCACTAGAGAGCATAACAAAATTATAGTAAAATATAAGGCAAGTCCTAGAAATGACGTTGAGCATTTTCTTCCGGTGTATTCGTGGTAGCATCAGGAATACAGAGGCCCATGGATTGCAACAAGAAGTCCATCTTTTGGTGCAATTCCCTGGTTTCGTATTGAAGCGAGTTCTACACCAAATCCTCTTTTTGCATACGTCCATAAGAGCATACCCCACAAATTTTTTCATTTCCCAGTAAAGGGAAACAGTTCGCTCGTACAGGGTTAAATGGCCAACAGTGTTCCACGGGTCCATGGCTGGATTTTCTAGCTCCCGAATTTCCTCCTACAGAATATCTTTACCAAGATGTTCTTCCGGCGTAGTCATGGTAGCATCAGGAATATGGAGGTCCATTTATTGCAGCAAGAAGTCCATCTTCCGGTTCATCTCCCTGGTTTCGTCTTGAAGCTTGTTCTGCACCGGATCCTCTTTTTGCATACGGTCTGTAAGAGCATACTCCACAGATTTTTTCACTAATCAGTAATGGGAAACATTTTAAATCCTACTAGGTTAAACGACCGTAGTGCTCTCAGGGTCTTCACTCCAATTCTCCAGCTTCTGGCTTTCCTCCTGTAGGGTATCTTTACCAAGATTTTTCCAGAGCTCCTACTCCACATCTTGGATTTTCTTCTACACTTCAAACGATAGCTCCAGTTGAAAAATTCTACAATGCCTCCAAATTTTCCTATGAGCAGAAGAGACTCTGCGACTATCCAAAAGGATTTGTTCCCACTTGAACCTCTTCCTCTTCACCTCTTCCTCCTAATGATGGTCGTCCATAATGATCATCAAAATGAAGTTTACTTGTACAATTACGTTCGAGTTCCTTGTCAATGTCACGAAAAGGGCTAGAATTTCAAATTTTATGTACCTGTCAATTAAATATTTGGTGACAGTAACATGTTTTTAGTGCCTGTCATTTTACGTTTTATGTAACAATATTCAAACAATTCGTGTATGCAAATGATCATTCCAGGAAATGATGAATCTTTAATATCATGATAATGACACAGTAGTCGAATAATTTGGGGCTTGGGATGGAACCATGGTGGGATCACCAAGCTCCTTGAAATCATAATAAATATGTAGCACCAAGGCATGGCATTAATAGGAAGGTCGCCCGATCATCCCATCTTCCCAGCAAACAAGAAAATACAATAACTTAAGCAATAACTAGCAATTTGAGCATGTGTTGGCAGAGATCTCTTCTTTCTAAAAGCAATGAAATTACTTAAATTAATGTATGGAGCATTCCCATGAAAACAAGTCTTTCTTTCAAAAATCAACGAAGGCACAATGATCAATAAACAATATGAAAAATAGAGTTCATCCTATCCCTATTGAATGCAACATGCAAAGTCATAGAATATTGGAGCATTTAAACACAAAGGTCGATCCCACAGGTGGTCACCATATATATATATATATATATATATATATATAAGATAACAGTGATAAAAATGGGTATATCATCCTCGAGAGCCTCTGTTTGTGGTGTCGTCATGGTAATTTCAGTTCAAGCAATAATCCCATAATTTTCTGGGTAAATAAATAATATATATGGAGGATTTCCATTCCACGCTAAAAGAAAGTGCATCTATGGTACCAAGCAATGATCCAAGCAATTACTACTTTTCAAAATCATCAAAATAGAACCCCTAAGCCATACGAAACTTGAAAAAAATTGACATACCTCAAGCAAGCTGGTATTTTTTATTTACATCAAAGTTGGGACAGAATGCCACACTACACTCAGGTCACAAATGCATCTAAGAAGCACACTTCACTTAGGTCACAAGCACATCAAAAAAGCATAAATCTAACGAAAATTTTCAATTAATTAAACCATGTAAATATTCCCAATCTTAATTACTAAACTTCTGAATTGCAACAAGTACCAAACTAGTAATTTTGCTAGTATTTGTTTACGACGGATAAGTGAATTTGGTGGACATCGATTTGACGGGTTTAAATTATGCATTCCTATAGACACGGGTAAATTCCAAGTAGACCTGTCAAATACGTTTGAGTGAAGCAAATACATTCTACAAGCCGTCAATTTCCAGGCATTTAGTGTCACAAACTGCTAGATAATTGTACAATCACTCGACAAAATCTACAGAGATGATATCCCGCCATACTGTGATAATTACCGTTCTCCATCCGTCCCATCCGTCTTCATTACTAATTTTGGAAAAATAAATATTTTATAAGTTTTAAATATGTAATAAAAAATTAGTAACCTTGTTGTACTCAATGTGCCAAATCAAATAAAAATTAGTAACCTCGCTATACTCAATGTGCCAAATCAAATAAAAGTTAGTAACCTCACTATACTCAATGTGCCAAATCAAATAAAAATTAGTAACCTCGCTATACTCAATGTGCCAAATCAAATTAAAATTAGTAACCTCGCTATACTCAATGTGCCAAATCAAATAAAAATTAGTAACCTCATTATACTCAATGTGCCAAATCAAATATGCCACGTGTCACAATATGATCATTCCATGTGTCACCCGAGCATACTAGATATCAACATTTTAACAACAAAATTTATAGACATTTTGCTTTAAATACTTTGTTGAAAAGTGGAAATATTCTCAGAGAAAGAGTGGCCTCTCTTTCTCCAAGGTGTTCTATTGTTACAAGTCCCTCCTAAATGAAGGGTCAGTCGACCCTTCTTATTCCCAATATTCTTTTCATAATAGTTCGACACTGCAAGAAGGGTCGGTCGATCCTTCTTGTGTTCTCCATTCTGTCTATAGCTGAATTGCTCGATAAAGGTTTTGACAATTAACTACGAAAAGAAGGGGTGGCCGATCCTTCTTATCTTAAAATAGAAGTCGGGAAAAACTATTTTTATATGATATACCTTCCAAGGTGTTCTATTTTTACAATTCCCTCATAATTGAAGGGTCCTCCGACCCTTCTTATTTACAATATGATTTTCACAATTAACTACGAAAAGAAGGGCCGGCTGATCCTTCATGTCAAAAAACGAAAGTCGGGAAAACCATTTTTTATGTTAGCTGATGGACTTGTTATTCAAACCATGAATGAATATTTTAGACATTATTCTCAAACATATAAGCTTTGCATCGGAATGTTCCATCATTATTTTGGAATATCAAGCAATACTGAGAGGGGGGGTGAATCAGTATTTTCACTATTCTTAAATTTTATCACAATTAAAACTGAAGGATGCACCAACACCCTGTTTTGTCAGCTACAACTGACTGGATGCACCAACACCATTAGTAGGCTACAACTTGCCCTGGCACCACCCTTCCACCCTTATCTGTCTTCTTTAGATTTCCAGAATTTATTTCCTTCACTTCTGGGCAGTTATCTTCTTACAGTCAAGGTCTTAATTTGCAGGTTGATAATGAAGAAAAGAAAATAGTCCATTATGGTTGGGCATTAGTCATAAATGAATCCAATATCAATTCTAGTAGAAAATTGGTGAATACTTAGATGCGATAAACCAAAGCATAAACATATGAATTCATATTTAATATCACTTTCATCCAAGCATGAAGAATAACATAATGGAAAAGATTTAATGGAAATAACAATTAAAGGAGAAAGGAAGGAAATTTACATACTGACATAATTTACTGCAAATAAAAATTAACAAAGAAAGGAAGGAAATTTACAGACTGTCATTACTGGAAATAACAATTAACAGAGAAAGGAAGGAAATTTACAGGCTATCATTAATCAATAGTTTTGTCATCAGTGGTACAATTATATTCAACACATTCCGTGTATAATTTCAAAAACAAAAAACACATGCATGCCTTCCCAAACACACCATAATACTAATTAAAATTTAATAGTGATCAACACGACGGTTTGACATGTTCTCTGTAGTGGTTGAACGGAGGACCTAGTCGGGAGGCCGACCTAAGCTCCTCCAACATATCCCTCATGAACAATACCTTTCTTCGTTCGGAAGAAATCAGAAAATAACTGGAGTTGAACGAACAGAATGTTGATGACTATGAGCTGGTACCAGATACTCCCTTGGCTAGAAATGGGTGTATCTGGAAGGAGAAGCTAACAGCATGATCTAGTACAATACAATACAATGTATCAGTGCCTCTTGTATCCGACTCTCCAGCCTATATCTATATTTTACAGATGATTACATAATGACTCGTAGGTTCACTAACTTATGAGACTAACTAACTCAACATGTGGTGATCGACACGACGGTTCGACATGTTCCCTGAAGTGGTCGAATGGAGGACCTAGTCGGGCATCCAACTTAAGCTCCTTCAACAATACCTTTCTTCGTCCCAAAAGATGGAAATGGGTCATCGTGTCTGTAAAGCACAGTCCTTCCTTCTACTTGTTGCTGCTTCTTCTTACTGTAGTAAGTGGAAGGCAGAAGGACTGTGCTTTTTAGACATGAAGGACTGTATTAAAACAACATTCGATGATTGTTGCAAGCCTAATGTTGACGACTACAACAGCGCATGTTGTGTTAGAGAAGAAAGCTTCCAAGAGTGCGAATCTCCCTATTTTCCCTCCTCGTTTCATACCAATCAGTTATTGAAAGAAGAGTGACAGAAAGAAGATAGAAGAAAAGGTGATTGGTGCCAAGGAACATAATGACAAATCCATGTATTGAGACTTCGAGAGTGCTTGAAATGCCCATATATCATGGTGTACTGAGGATTTTCAAGGGATCCAATTTCGAAATGCTCATATATCATGAGGAGAACTAGGAGCGATCATAAGACTCAAGCATTTCTCATAAAACAACAAAGGACAGAGAACATAGGAGGTAAAGAAAAATTCCATGGCTTCCTGGATGATTTAGTTTGCCACAGGTTAGCCTATATATTGTGAGTGGCTAGTGTGTTGATGGATTGAATGGGATGGGATTTTGGGAGGGATGGGGAATGGTAATTATCACAGTATGGTGGGATCATGGTGGTCATAGATATCATCTATACCAACTACATATTTTGCTGGAGTAATCATACACGTATCACTCCAATCGATTCCTTGAAAATCCAATGGCCACCAGCAAGTTGAATAATATTCGTCGTAAATGATGGATTGTATCACTCGTGTGAATAATCTCATCATGCTTCATTCCACATTACGTTTATGTCTTGTCACCAACAAAGTCTCTAAACGTTTTAGATTCTCCTTATCCTTGAATCAGATCATATCCTTTACAGGAGTAATAAAAGACTATAATTTTATTGGAGCTTCAACTTGTAGACATAGAAGCAGTAGACTCATCACCTACAACCACAAAAATAATCAGTCATTATTCCTAAAACATGTAATATTTCCATCAGACTATTCCATCATTCTGTTGGAATATCAAGCAATACTAAGAGGGGGGGTGAATCAGTATTTTCACTATTCTTAAATTTTATCACAATTAAAAACTGAATAAACAAAGAAAATGGAAGACACAATTTTATCGTGGAATACCAATTGGGAAAACCACCAACTCTTTCTAATATTGTAAAATTATATTTACAATTAATTTGCAAGCTCCAACTTGCTGGATGCACCAACACCCAATTTTTCAAATACAACTGAAACATTTTTTTTTCTTTTTTTTTTAAATAGAAACATTCTACTTTTTAAAGAGAAACATTATTTATTTTTGTTTTGTTTTATATAGAAACATTTTACTTTTTCTTGTTGTTTTTTTTAAATCGAAACATTTTACTTTTTAAAGAGAAACATTCTTTCTTTTTGTTTTTTTTTTAATAGAAACATTTTATTTTTTATTGCAAAGGTGTGGATAAAAAATCTTATAAAAGGAATGAAATCTCATAAAAAGAATGAACATTATTATATAATATAGTAAATTTCCTTATCCTTCAAATGAAAAAATAGAAAATAACCATCCTACCATACTACCCTAATTACCGTTCCCCATCCCTCCCATCCCAGTCAATTAACCAATTCACTAGCCACTCACTATATATAGGCTAAACAATAACCCGTATCGCTGCAAAACGAAATATTCCATAAGTCATGGCACTCTTATTTACGGCCTCTGTTCCATTTCGTTTGTTGGTTTATCAGAAATACTTGAGTCTTGTGGTCGCTCCCCAGTTCTCTTCATGATATATGAGCATTTCGATTCATATTCCTTGACAAATCATCACCACACCATGATATATGGGCATTTCAAGCACTCTCGAAGCCTCAAGACCACGATTTGACATTCTTTTTCTTGCTACCAATATTGATTGGTGGTCGCGGTAATTGTTTCACGGGACACTTCTCTGAAACAACATGAACAGCCATTGTCATCAATGTTAGGCTTCGAGCAGTCCTCTCGGAATAGCCTAATTGACAACGAAAATACTGATGTTGACAGCGAGAAGAGTCATATTAAGAACAAGAAGAAGAGCCATGTTGAAAGCAATAATTGCCTTGTCGACAATAAGGATGGCTATGCTGACAGCATGAATAGCCATGTTGATAGGAAAAATACCCATGTTGACAGCAAGGACACCCATGTTGACAGCAAGAACACCCATGTTGATCCAGCTCCAAGCATCACTGAGACATTGAATTGTATTGTACTTGGTCGGCACTGAGAGATTGTATTGTATTGTACTTGGTCCTGAGTAATAGAATACTTCTTGATTTCTTGGATGAGTTTTTACATCAAACTTGGATGAGTTTTTAAATCAATTTTGGATTTTTTACATCAAATTTTTGATGAGTCATTATTCCTCAAACTTGGATGAGTTTTTACATCAATTTTGGATTTTTTTTGCATTGGCTTGTTAAATTTACAGAGCCATACTGGGAAAGCTATTTATGTTCCCAGGCTCTCCTTTTTGTAATGAATGGTTGTGCACATTGTTGGCCCGGTTTTGCAACCAGGCTTAGTGCTATGGGCACCTGCTAACTAGTAGCAGCAGTTTCAATGAAAGCAAATAACAATAAACTAATTAAACAAGACTATTCATGAATCTAAGCAAAGATATTAAGCAAATAATGACAATAATTTAAGATCAAGAACAAGAACATATAAAATAAAGAATTTGTATTGAAAGTATGGGGCAAGCAAGTGCTTGCGGAATCAATACCTCTAATGGTGAGGTTGAATAGCTCCAAGGGTGAGCAACTTCCAATCTCCAATGGTCTCTTCTCCAATGTGGTTTGCAATGGCTAAAATGCTCAGGGGAGATTTCAGCAGCATAAGGATGAGATAATGGATGGATGTGAAATGAGGAGCCCCTACCACCTTTTTATAGGTTTTGGTGGTGGGAAATACCATTTGTGGTTTTGTGGAAATCAAATGGTATTGACCAACATGGTTTAGGTACTTTTCCCTCCTTTTTCCTTTTTTGAATAAAAATAATATTTTAATTCCCTTTTTAATATTTTTGGGAATTTGGACCCTTTTTGAGGGTTTTTTATGATTTTCTTGGAAAAATAATCTTTTTTAATGGAAAAAGGGGTGTACTAAGGTCTTTTGGTGACCTTTTGTTGGTTTCAGAGGCTCAGATGGTGGAAAAGTGGACAAATGGGTCATGTGAATAGGAAAATGAGCTAGTGAGCACTTTTTGGGTGTTAACAGATTGCCCCCTGATGTGTGAGGGCAGGAGCTCATCGTATGGCCGATAGACATCATAGTTCATTTGTCTTTTTCTGGGGTTTTAGGGGAGAGAAGAGACCGGTTGGAGACTGGAGCCACGGCCCTTGGAAGCTGTAAAAAACAAAAAATATTACATGGCCTCAATATGGATGAGGTATAATCTCTGATGAAGGACGAGGCGGGCATTCCCATGCTCGTATCAAGACATATACAAAACAATTAGTCCCAAGAAGGGGGATCTAATACGTAAAGAAATATACTGGTACATCATAATGGTCCAGAGGGGACATTATTGTGGGATATATTCATGATCATGGCTGATCTCAATAACTGATACACTGGAATAATTGTTGAACTGCTGAAACTGAAGGTGTCCAACATCTGTAGGACTCAATGACTGTGAGCCATCTTTGGGAAGTATTTGTATCTGTATACTCGAGGGAGTGTAAAACTGGGATACATCTGAATACTGTCGCCATACGCAACCCGGATATCTATAGAAAAAATGTAACTGGTTGTATCCATAGGTAGACTCTCAAATGTGGAGGAGTCAGGAGGTATCCGAGGTCTTCGACTAATAACTGAACGGCCCAATACCCTGTGCGAGTCTCAACGATGCGATCAAGGTGTTGAAGTCGAGCATGTGAGAAACAACTATTCGAAGAGGCACTGAGGATTCCTCTCGAAATGATTCGTAGGCACTCATCATAAATGGTAATGAGTCCAAGACACAGGGATCTCTAGGTCTATCCTCTGGAATCAATCTAGTTGTCGTCGACAGAGGGAGACCAGCAACTAACAAGGCAATGATGTTTCCTTGACAGGAGCACGATGTGTAGAACTGAAGTGATGTAGTACTGATGGTAGGACTGACATACTTGTGGGGAAGGGAAATAACTGGGTCAAAAAATGGGTAGACTCAAACTTCCTTTGTTCAGAGCAGGATGATATGGTTGACCTGGCAGCGTAGGTAACTGACCTGTAGGTATGGGGATCATTGCTTTGACTGAATGGTATATATTGACTCTGGGGGGGAGGATGAGCTGATAGGTGCTGTCGAGGGATTATCCAGGTGACATACTGCAGAATACTCTGAACAAAGGCGACCAAAATGGGGAAGCTTCCGTATGAGTAGGTGTGATCTGTCGTGGTGCCAAGAGGCACCATTACTTCCTTCTTCGTAGTTTTAATGAGCTCCAAGAAGGGATAAAAGTGTGCTCTAAAATGATACGGTCCTGTGGATTTTGCGAGCCCAAGATGGCTCATGCTCATGGTTGCTTTCATGTTTAGAGAGTCTGAAAACGGTAAGTGGACTCTGTTGGTGTTTCTTTTTCGTAAGTTTAGTCTCCAAGGCCCGAAAAAGGATAAAATGATGCGGATGGAGAACTCTTCTAGCCGATGTGGCTAGAGTATAACTTTTTCGTAATTAGTCTACAAGGTCCGGAAAAGGGGTAAACTTATACCAGGCAGACGCCCTTTCAGATACGTTTAGCGAGCATGAAAGGAAGCAATATTGCTCGGCGATCTTTTCATTGTTTTAGGAGTCAGAAAAGAGCTTAACAGAAACTCCCTAAGTGCCTTTTTCGTAAAAGGGATTGCTCGGCCCGAAAAAGGGATAAAATTATACCGAACAAAAAAGGATTGATGAGGGAGAGAAAAGGTCTCAAGCATCGTCATCAGTGCGAAAAACTAGATCCGGTGACCTAAGGATTGTTGAAAACGGAAAATGGCCGATGTGGCACGCAAACCGAGGTGACGAGGGGGCGTGGAAAAAATGCCCGAAAAATATAAAGGTGAGAGCGAGAAATGGTCTCAAGCATCATCACGAGCACGGAAAACTGAATCCGGCGATATAAGACACATCGAAAACGGAGAACGGCCGATGTGGCATGCAAACCGAGGCGACGAGGGGGCGTGGAAAAAATGCCCGAAAAATCTAAAGGTGAGAGCGAGAAATGGTCTCAAGCATCATCACGAGCGCGGAAAACTGAATCCGGCGATATCAGACACATCGAAAACGGAGAACGGCCGATGTGGCACGCAAACCGAGGCGACGAGGGGGCGTGGAAAAAATGCCCGAAAAATCTAAAGGTGAGAGCGAGAAATGGTCTCAAGCATCATCACGAGCGCGGAAAACTGAATCCGGCGATATAAGACACATCGAAAACGGAGAACGGCCGATGTGGCACGCAAACCGAGGCGACGAGAGGGGCTAAAAGGTGGTCAAAAAATGGACCCCGTGAAAACGGGAAACGGAAGGAACCTCTATGAAGTTCTCGCTGTGCTGATCCCAACGGTACCAACGGTTTGAGAAATGGACTTCGTATGCTACCGCAATGGTTGTTTGAAATTTGTGGAATTTCTATAAATAGGACGTGGGGCCCAATATGACTTGTCATTGTTACGTGCGAGTTTGATAGAGCTGTCAGAGCTCTTTCTTGATTTCCGGGAGATTTCACCGTTGGTTTTCGATTTAGCGAGTTGCAGGTAACTCTATTCGCCTTAGCCTAGTCAATTATGTCTTTTTTGTTTGGCGGTGGGCCCCCGAAGGCCGCGAAACTCCATGTTGACTCTCCAACGTGGAACCGCGCGGGTTTCGGGGCTGAACCCGCGATGAACCGCGCGGGTTTAAGGCTCACAGTCGCGATGTTCATCGCGACTGTGAGGTCGGAACCCGCGATGTTCATCGCGTGTTCATGGGGGATAGTCGCGATGTTCATCGCGACTGTCTGGACAAAACTCGCGATGTTCATCGCGGGTTTTTGCATGGATCCCGCAATGGTCATCACGGCTTTTTGTGGAAAAGCCGCGATGGGCATCGCGGCTATTTGTGTAAAAGCCGCGATGGGATTTTTTTAAAATTTTTTATGCTGGGGCTAAAAATTTCCTGTTTTTTCTTGGCAGGATGTTGCGGAGAGCTCAGTCCGTGTGGCGGGAGAGAGAGATTGATGGTGAGCTGATGCTGAGGATTGAGACTGATGGAGGGGTGAGACAGACCCTAGCCATGAGCAGACTCTTGAAGTTCGCTCAGATTCCTCCTATCCGTTCAGTGAGGCGACTCCTGAACAAGCTCGTGCAGTGGTGGGTGCCGGCAGAGGGTGCCTTCATTATTGGTGGTGAGAGGTTAGAGATTACTCTCACTGATGTATATTTTTTGACCGGTTTGCCTCGCTTGGGTGAGGTGGGTGATATTTCTCCGAGGTTGCCTCCGGGTGTGGATATGGAGGACCTCTTACAGACCTTCTGTGTGGATGACGCTGTTTTGGTAAACAGCTCTATTAGTCTGAAGTTCCTACGTGAGTGGGATATGCGAGCTGTTGGTGCCTGTGTTCTGAGGGTTTTGGGTGCTGCTGCACCACATCGTATGTCTGGGGGGCAGACGATGATGGTGGATTCTGTTCTACGGGGTACTTACTACGCCTGGGCGCAGATGTTCTTGGCTGGTGTCTGGAGAGATCTAGACAAGGCCGTTAGAGAGGGAGGCGAGTTTTGTTATGCCTCTTTTTTATGCTGTTTTTTCTTCGAGCGGGTGCCGACCTTGCGGCCACATGTACCCGTTCGTTTTGGTCTTCCGAGCGAGCCTCGTATGATGAGGTGGGGGCAGATGATGCCCCGTGCTGGCGGTGGTATCCGTGGCTACTTCACAGAGGATTTTTATCAGCAGTGGGAGCAGATGCCTCTGGTGATCGAGGACTATCCCTACGCCGGCATGGACTACCGGGGTGACCCAGAGATGCCATGTGCCCCAGGACAGGCCTGGAGCTTAGACGGTATGTTTTTGTGTATTATGTGATATTATATCTTATGTAGTATGATTTATCATGATGATATCTGTTGTATAGTATCTGATGGTTTTACTTGCTTTGTGCAGATATGGGTCCAGTACCACCACCTGACTATGTGGCTCGGCAGGGGCGGGCGATGGTGGTCGCTCGTCCCCCTGTACCTGTACCTCCTCCTCGCGGTGGAGGATATGCAGCCCGTGGGCGAGGGGTTGGCCCTCACGACGACGCTATAGATGGTGTCCGACGGACTTTAGCTCGGATCGTAGCTGGGCTCCCCGAGGATGGCTGGAGGGACCTTGATCGGGACATTTTGCAGGGATGTCTTGGTGCGCCGCATGAGTGGCAGTCACTTCTGTTGAGGGCAGCGGTGTTTGTTGCGAGACACGGGGGTGGTAGAGGAGATGCTCCGGCAGGGCCGGCTCAGGGGAGGATACGTCCGAGGGACGATCCAGTGGGGCCAGCAGAGCGGCGAGTTCGGGGTCGTCATGACCCGGCGGGGCCAGCGGAGGAGGAGCCGGAGGAGGAGCCAGAGGAGGAGCCTGAGGATCCTCAGGATCCAGATGAGTAGATGATACAGTATCTGCCCCCAAATGCTGATGAGCATATGGGGAAGCATTTTTTGTATGACAGATGTATTTTTTGTATATCGAGTGCTGAGGGCACTTATGACATGTTGACTATTTGATTTGTATATATATGTGGATATATATTTTAGATATATTGTCGTGTATGCACGTGGATGCACATTTGTCTTTAGTATATGCCCGTGGAGGCACATGTTATGCACGTGGATGCAGTGTGTTTGTTGATTTATGTATGCCCGTGGAGGCAGCTGTTATGCACATGGATGCATTATTTGGTTTGTTTGTTTTATGCCCGTGGAGGCACATGTTATGCACGTGGATGCAATATTGGCTTTTTGTATATGCCCGTGGAGGCACATGTTTTGCACATGGATGCATTTTTCGTTTATGGATATGACATGATGTGATTGGTGTGCCAGTCGAGGATACTGTTGGCCATATTATCTGCTACACTATTGAGGTGTCTTGGGACATGTGTGAATGTAATGGATTCAAACTGTCTAACCATTTGTTTAGTGCGCAGGAACTTTCTGAAAAGACAGGGATCGCGTACCTGGTAATCATTGTTGAGCTGGGAAACTAGGAGCTGTGAGTCCAAGAAAACGTTGAGGTGACGTATGCTCATCTGGAGAGCAGCGGCCAGGAGACCGGTCACGGCATCGTATTCAGCTTGATTATTGGTGGCGGCACCTAAACATACTCCATCAATGTGAATTAACTCATGTGAAGGGGAGTATATTACCCAAGCTGCGGAGGCGAGATTGGGAGACCAACGGCTTGCACCATCAGCGAAACCGACATGGCAGAGTGGAAGAGGCTCCATCTGTGGTCATGCAGAGAAAAACAAATATTTAGGTTTTTTGAAATTTTTTGTGAATGAAAAATGTATGCCTATACTAAAATGGACGATGGTGTCCATCAGATTTTCTATGGGTAAAATCGTTTAAGGTACAACCCATTGCGTGGGTTGCGTAGGGTGTTTCCTTCTGAATCGGTCAGAATGTATGCCCCCTGCCCGAGGCAGGTGTGTATGATGTAGGGGCCTTGCCACATAGACACGAATTTTCCTTTTCCGGTTTTATCATGAGCTTGATCGTAAGCGAGGACAAGGTCTCCCTCCGAAAAGGTTCTTGGGTGGACGCGTTTGTCGTAACTTAGTTTCGATCGTTCTTTAGCAGCTTCCATGTTTTGAATGGCTGTGCGCCGATCTTCATCGGCCTGCTCTAGGAGCAGTAAACGTTGCTCGATCGGGGAAGTATCCGGTAGGAGCTCAACGGCGATATGTAAGGCTGGGATCTGGCACTCAATAGGGAGGACAGACTCGACGCCGTGAACTAAATGGAAAGGGGTAAAAACCGGTGGCGATTTTGGTTGAGGTGCGGTAGGCCCATAGTGCCGGGAAAAGCATGTGATGCCAATTGGATTTGTGCTTGTCTACAGTGCGTTGGAGAATGGTCTTCAAAATTTTATTGATCGCTTCGACTTGGCCGTTTCCTTGGGGATAGTAAGCGGAAGAGAAATGGTGTTCAAATTTCAACATGGTTGATAATTCCTTCCAGACGGCATCTTCGAAGTGAGAGCCATGGTCGGAGACTAGTTGCTGTGGTACTCTGAAACGAGCGATAACATGGTTGAAGAAAAACCGTGCCGCAGTGTCGGCTTTGCAATTATAGGTCGGCATGGCTTCTGCCCACTTGGTGAAAAAATCTACAGCCACAATGATGTGTTTGTGACCGCCGGCTGACGGGGGGTTGCAGTCGAGGAAGTCTATGGCCCATTTGCAGAATGGTCCAACGGTGATGACTGGATGAAGGGGGGCAGGGGGGGTTCTTGCTTTGGGGGCAAATAGCTGGCAGTTCTGGCAATGCTTGACTGCGGTGATGCAATCAGTAAACAATGATGGCCAAAAATAACCGGCTCGAATCATTTTCTGGGCGGTAGCCATACCGGAGAAATGGGCTCCACAGGCACCGCTATGACAATCATTGAGGACTTGTTCCGCCTCACTATGGGATAGGCAGCGACGTAAGATAGTATCAATGCCACGTCGGTAAAGTACATCCCCGATCAGTAGGTATCGGGGGGCGTGGTGTCGTATGCGACGGCGGCCATCACGATCGATGTGTGGTCGGAATTTTTGCGTACGAAGGTAAGTCAATATGTCTCCATACCAAGGGTCGTCAGACGAAATAATGAAGATCTGCTCGTCAATCAGTTCCGTTTGGATAACGGGTGATGTTGAGGAGGATGGGAGGTCCGTGATGAGGTGAGCTAGCGCGAGGGCTTTGGTGCTTTTTGGGAGTTTTGAAAGTGAGGTCATATTCCTGGAGGATAATGACCCATTTAGCAACACGACCTTGTAGTAGCCGCCGGGTGAGGAGGTAGACCATGGGGTTGGAGTCGGCGACATTCGTGGTATGACTAAGCAAAATATAGTGTCGCATTTTTTGTACGGAA
The DNA here is from genome assembly GCA_027924585.1 of Larix kaempferi. Classification (NCBI taxonomy): domain Eukaryota; kingdom Viridiplantae; phylum Streptophyta; class Pinopsida; order Pinales; family Pinaceae; genus Larix; species Larix kaempferi. Next base: position 88,997 of record BSBM01001356.1, on the reverse strand, counting down.
AAGACTACAGCTAGGGCTAATCTTTCCTCATATGGGTAATGTAGAGGTGGGCCAGACAAGGTCTGGCTGACGTAATAAATCACATGCTCTTTGTGGGAAGCATCTTCTTGGACCAAAACTCCGGAGACGGCATGTTCAGATGCCGATACGTAAAGGGTGAAGTTTTGAGAGAAATCCGGTGGGGATATCAAGGGGGCTTGTGTGAGAGCTTTCTTGAGGGCTTTGAATGCCGTGTCTGCTTGCTCATCCCAAACAAAGGGTATGTGGGTACGAAGTAAGCGTAAGAATCCATGGACTTTGGTGGCGTAATCAGGAACAAAGCGCCTAAGAAAATTGGACCGCCCTTGCAAGCTCTGAAGCTGCTGAAGCGTGCGAGGAGGGGGAAGTTCTAAGATGGCTTTGACTTTCAGGGGATCGACAGTGATTCCGTCTTGGGAAACAATGAAACCCAACAACCGGCCCGCCGGGACGCAAACGACACACTTGTGTGGGTTCAAGCGGATTTTATACTTGCGACAACGCAGGAAAACTTGCCGGAGGTCGTTAAGGTGGTCTGATCGTTTTCGGGAACGAGCTGTGAGGTTGTCGAGATAGACTCGCAAGATATGGACCAAGTCGTGAAAACAATAGGCCATGGCTCGCTGGAAAGTGGCACCAGCATTTTTAAGGCCAAATGGCATGACGCGATAAGCAAAGGTGCCCCATGGGGTGGTAAAGGCAGTCTTGTACTGATCCTCCTTGCGGATGTGAATCTGGTTATATCCGGAAAACCCGTCCATGAAGGATAGGACCTCATGGCCCGCACACTCATCAATGAGTTGGTCAATGAATGGCGTGGGGAAATTGTCTTTTGGACAAGCGTGGTTTAGATCGCGGAAGTCAGTGCATACTCTAAGGGTGCCTTGCTTTTTGTTGACAGGAACGGGGTTCGACACCCAGGTGGTGTACGGAATAGGGTAGATGAACCCTGCTTTTCGAAGTTTCTCGACTTCAGCCTTAACAGCGGGGAGCTTGGCAGGGTGAATAGCTCGCTGTTTCTGACGAACAGGGGGTACTTCCGGCCATGTATCGATGTGGTGTTCAATAATGGCGGGGTCGAGACCAGGCATCTCGGTATAGGACCAGGCAAAGACGTCTCGGAACTCTTGAAAGAGTTTTTTGTATGCCTGAGTTTCTGCTTGAGTGCAAGATGCGCCCAGCGAGATGAGCTCAGGTTTCCCTGGTGTTGTGGAAATGTCTATCTGTATAGTGGGGGAAATGTTTGACATGTTCCCTTCTTCAAAGGCATCCGGTGCTGGGATGGGGTCCTTTAACCAATCGACTTTGGTGGGTATGAAGTCTTTCGACTCGATCGATAGCTGGTTGGATGCGGTGGTGGTAGATGCTTCCGGGAGGAAGTACGAGCGATGATGCATATCATCCCAAGGGTAGTCGGGTGCAGTGAGTGTCTCCAAAATTTGCTCATCAGTATTGAAGTAGTCAGACCATAAATCAAGGGGTTCTGGTTTGAAGGTTGTTGAAATCATATATATCGTATTGACTTCTTCCGACGAGGATGATGGTGGGGGGTGGATCTCCTCGATGAGGGGAGGAGATATCTCCAAGTCGACGTTGTTTAACTCGTACAACGCTGCTCTATAGTCAGGTAGATCAGGACAATGGTGAGAGTAGTGGCCGTAAACACTGCATATAGCACAAGGATGGTTAGTGCGCAGTGATTTGTCGCGAGGCTGTAGAGGTGGCTCTAATCTGACTACTGGGATGGTGATGTCATCGTCCAACATATTCATATGCTCTTGGAGTGCCGGTAAGTGTGGGCATTGATGAGTTGGATGGCCTATCTCATCGCATAATGAGCATTTGGGGGGAGCTCGAAACACTGGTGGGGGTTTAACTGCCTTAGGAGGTGGTATAGCAGTGTACGGTTTTGGACCTCTGCCCCCAGTGGGCTTAGCAAGGAGAGGGGGATTTGTTGACGTCGAAGCGATCATGAGACCAGGAGGATGTTTCGTTGACGACGAAGGGATTGCGACACCAGGAGGAGGTTGATTTGAGGTAACAATAGGTTGTACCGGTTGGAGGATGACGTTTGGTGTCGGCGGTGGAACGGGAGGTGAAATATACCACACGGGTAATCCCAATGTTAAACCGGGTAGACTAAGGGTAGCCATAACTGGGGCGCTCACTACACCCGAAGGAGGGAATAGAAAGGGGATGGTGTGGATGGGTGTAACACCGATGTGACTCGGTACCAATGGTGGTTGACTACCGGGTGTTTGTGTACTCTGTGAAATGGTACAGAGGTTTGCGACCTGGGTCTCTGGTGACGGTGGTGGAATGGCCTGGAATGTAGAGGTCATTGGTGTGTCTGAGTAAAGTCCGGGTCCCACAGAAGACACAAAGGAGGTAACTGCACTAGAATCGGGTTTTTCAATCATGGGAAGAACGTTTTCTGGTGTAGCAGGGGCGTTGGGATCATAGTAGGTGAGTTGGTCAATTTTGACCACGCGTCCCTCGTGGGGGAACATCATGGTGCGGAAGACGGAGGAGGCGACCGCTTTCATGGCGTACATGTAACTGCGGCCAAGTAAAAGGGTTATAGTCGAGCTGGGCGTTAATGACCTCTATGTCGATGAGCACAGTTTTCCCACCTAATTGGACGGGTACCTTGGGTAATAAACCTTGAGGTTGAGCTGACCGGCCGTCGTAGGCCCGCAATGCAGTGGTGGATTGCTGGAGAGCAGGGGATCCCAACTTCTGCCAAACAAAAGTGGACATGATGCATGTGGAGGTACCCTCGTCGATGATACATCGATGGATGACAAGATTCCGAATAGAAACGGAAACTTGGACTGCTATGGTAGAAGGCAGCCGTGGTTCAGATTGGTCTAAATCAAAAGTCATTAATTTCGAATCATTTGGGTCAATCACCCCAATGGCGGAAAGTAAAGTCTTGCGCTGCGTAGGACAGTTCTTCAAGACTTCTAACGCAGACATGGCTGCGGGAGATTGAGCTAGGTCATCTACGATGTTGTAATTGGACGCAGCCCGTGCATTGGGGTTGTTGTTGATTCGGCGAAGGGGGAAGCGAGGTGCTTTAGAAGCGCCATCGAGTGGAACCTGAGGTATACGCAATGCCTGATCAGTGGGATTAGCATTAGTATCCTTTTCAGCGAGGGGGGATTCAGAAGTCGGTCCGTATTGATTCCGACGGGTTTGGATATTGACGTCGGCGGTGGACATCATCAATAAGTGGTGGGTGCCTGAATCAAACATGGGTTGGTCAGGAGCTGCGTAAGTAATTGTTGTGGTTGCACGTTGCCCTGTTGGGGGGCTAACGGCTGAGTGTTTACCACTCCTTGTGTTGGAAAAGGGTTTTGGAGGACCAGAGGTTGTTGTGGAGGTGGTGGGGGGTTGGGTGGTGGCTGAGGAGCCGCCTGCCCTTGACGATGGGCGTCATTTGTCCATAGTTGTCGAGCTCGCTCCAGATGTGGGCAAGCGTGGGTATAGTGACCATAGACACCGCAAATGGAACAAGGATGGTTTGTTCGTAAATTAGCATTTTTGGGTTGCTTAGGGGTGGCCGATCAGGATTCTGATGAGCGGGCGCCGCGTTATTGTCTTGCGGAGGATGGGTAGGTTGTGGAGCTTGGTTACGGTTTTGATTGTTTCCACGGTTGCGTCCTCTTCCGCGGTTTGGTTTCCCACCCTGGTTGCGTTGGTTATTTTGGTATTGGGGCTGATGTTGTTGTGCGTACACATGCCCTTAAGCATTGGGGGGATTCTGAGGAGCCGCAGGTGCGGGAGCAGGTTGCGGTGGATAGTATGCAGGTGGAGCTGGAGGTGGTCCAGTTGCCTGCTGGGGTTGTTGGTACCCCTGAGCTGGTGGAGGTGTGAGGTTAGCCGGTGCAACCGGTTGTGGGAAATGCATGGGCTGTTGTGGGAAGTGCATGGGGTTTTGTACCGTAGGTTGAGCATAGTATGTAGGAGGTACGTATGCTGATGGCGCTTGGCCATAACAATGTTGTGGACAAGAGGGTCCATGAACGTGATGGGTCTGGTTTGTTGGAGCATAAGAAGTCGTCGCTCCGGAACTAGATGTAGCCCTAGAAAGGTCTGGGGCGGGCATGGTGCTCACCATACTGAAAGGTTTTGCTTGCGGTGTAATTTGGCCAATAATGCCATCAGCGGCATGTGAAGCCCCCGGTGTGTCACCGCGTGCAGATTCACCTCGTGGGGCGTCCGGGATGATCGTGTATAAGTAACCTGACTGGGCGTAGATGAGATCAAACTGTTGGGCATTAAGGATGGCCTCTTCCTCAGACTGGGGTCTTTCAGATGCTACATCCTTCGCAATGAGAGGAAGGAGGGATTTAAGGAACCAGTCTAAAAAGATTCGGTCGTCTAATTTGATCTTGCATAGGCTTCGGCGCCGACGCCAATCATGAATATGGTCAGTGATATGCGTGGCCGTGTTCTGTCTGCAAGACAGTAGGATCTCGACACCCGCATCGTAGCGGACAGGTAGCTGGAAGAATTGTAGGAAAGTCGAGGCAAGGGAGGTAAATGTGGCATGCGTCCCATGGGGCTGCTCGATATACCATTTGGCTGCGGAGCCAGTGAAGGTGCGTTGTAAAAGCCGTAGGCGGATTGAGTCATCCACTATGGAGTTGGAGGAACACCATAGATGGAAGGACATGATGTGATTTTGGGGGTCTTCTCCAGCCTTTCCCTCAAACTTAGGGATGTCAGAGGGAAGCTTAGTGGGCATATGGGGCCAAGCAGGATCATGTCTGATGGGGTCATTTGTGAGCCTAGCTAAATCTGGCAGGTTGAGACTTGCCATGTATGGTAGACTAGCGGATGTGGTGACCGGAACCGGGACCTGCCTAGCCATTGTGGTATGGTGTAGGGGTCCAGTAGCGCCTATAGGTATGCTAGGTATGGAGGGTATGTGCCCTCCAAAAGGTGTGGCCTGATATGGGTTAGCGCTCCCAAGTGCAACTTGGGTTACACTTGGGTTAGGAATCGCACTAGGGATTCCTGGTATAGCACTGCCAAGTGCAACATGAGTTACACTTGGGTTAGGAATCACACTAGGGATTCCTGGGATAGCACTCCCAAGTGCAACAGGAGTTACACTTGGGTTAGGAATCGCACTAGGGATTCCTGGGATAGGGTTTGTGGAAACCGAAGGGGGTATGACCCCCATGTTGGGCATGCCCATGACAGGTGGTGGCCCTGTGCTAGGCATTCCTGAATGTGGAGTGTTACCCATATTGGGCATACCCAAGGGGGTGGTTGTTGCCGTGGATGGTACTACCGCAGAAGGGTCTGCGGATGTCTGACCTATGGTAGATGTAAATAGTGGATCAAATGGTGTTCCAGACATACTTGTGGTTGGTGGTAACTCGGTGGGGTTTTCGGATTCTACCTCCAAATCAAAGGTGAAGTGGGGTATGTCAGAATCGGATGACCGTCTAATTGATTGACGATGTGTCGAATCAAGGGATAATGCTCTGCGTCTGTGACGTGGAGAGCCAAGTGGACTAAACTCTGGGAGTTCGCCCTGTAGACGACGAGAACATCTAGAATTATCAATGGTGAGAATATGTTTTTTATGTAAAAATTTGTTTTAAGTATCAGGTGGTGATATGTATGTAAAAGACTCAAAACCCTAATGCAACCAAGGGTGCAAGAAGGGGAGTGAAAAAAGAAGGCTCACAGGCCAAAAAATCAATCCTCAAAAAATGCACTTATTCTAGCAGCTGTGCTACAATAAGTGGAGGAATGCAACAACTGGTCAGAATACCAACATGCAAGCGGCTCCTAGAAAAAATAGGTGTAACTAGACTCAAAAGGTGGTAAAGATCATGCAAACACCTAATCTAAAAGTATTGTGACTCAAACAGACGATATCCTCTGCAAGGTGATGAAATCCAAGTCAGACAATATGAATGTTGAGACAACGGCTAGATATCCCCCTACCGGGAGGGACACCGGGTAATCAATCCTAAAAGACAGGCTACTAGGATACTCCGTTCATGACGCGTCGAGAAAAGGTAAATCTGCCGTTTGGTCCTTTGATCGCAATATCCCAATACAGGGATATCCCGAGAACTGCGAATGGTAGCCCTTCGGTTACTGAATGGGTTTCGGTATCCCACTCAGGCTTCCGGAACCATCCTCGCGACTTCAACCCTCCTAGGGGAGAGGCCTTCCCACAAACCGGTTGTGACCGCGCCAAAAAGTACTAAGAGATTTTAGCTCCCTAATTGGACAACTTCTATGTCTCAGATGTATGAACTGAGGGGTGTTATTGGAACACCTATCCCCCCAATACTACCTAGCTACAAGAATTCTTTTAGTGTTCCCCAAGTGGGGTTAAGAGTGTGTTCAAATTAGGGTACGTTTTAAGGCTTAGTTCAATTAAGTGATCGTGTGAGTGCACGTGAGGTGTTGTAAACTGAACTTGAAAAAATTAAATGCTTTAAGGGAAATTTTCAAAAAATAAAGAATTTTTCGAAAATAAAAAGCAAATATTTAAGACTTTTTTCACTAAAAGGAATTAATATGCTTTTCAAAAAATAACTCAAAAAATAAAGGATTTCTTGGATTTATGAAAGCAAATAATAAACTCCTTTTTAAAAGAAATAAATGGATTTCTTCGTTTCAAGAAAAATTGCTAAGGGCAAGATTCTAAAGAAGTAAACAAGAAAAAAATTGAATCTAGATGAAAATGCAAAATGAGTCTTTCTTTCACTTTCTTGAAAATTTTTAAAAAGATTTCTAGATATGCACTTTTAAATAGTAAAAAAAAATTTCAAAGCTGTAAAATATGCAGAATTTAATACTGTAAAAAATGTGCTATGGGCAGAAAGTACAGTAAAAAATATTTTTCAAAATCGGGATGGCCGAATGAAAAATTCAGCCGCGCGGGTTTTGGACGAACAGCCGCGATGGGCCGCGCGGGTTTTGGCCGCACAGTCGCGATGGACCGCGCAGGTTTTGGCCGCACAGTCGCGATGGACCGCGCGGGTTTTGGCCGCACAGTCGCGATGAGCCGCGCGGGTTTTGGCCGCACAGTCGCAATGAGCAGCGCGGAAAAATGCAGAAAAGTCGCGATGGACCGCGCGACTGTCTGGAAAAAATCCGCGATGGACCGCGCGGAAAAAGGCAGAAAAGTCGCGATGGACCGCGCGACTGTCTGGAAAAAAGCCGCGAGGCGGAAACCGTGCACGGAAACCGAGAAACGAACCCGAAAATTGAAAATTTCAGGCTGTTTATGGGGCCAAAAATCAGAGCAGCAATGGATCTGCTGTCTAAGATGGCAGATCTATGGATCTAAAGGTTAAAAACTCATAAAAAACTAAGTTTAAAGGCAAAACTAGAGATCTAAAGTTCAAACCAAAGCGGAGTCGCCAAAAACTGTTGGCCCGGTTTTGCAACCAGGCTTAGTGCTATGGGCACCTGCTAACTAGTAGCAGCAGTTTCAATGAAAGAAAATAACAATAAACTAATTAAACAAGACTATTCATGAATCTAAGCAAAGATATTAAGCAAATAATGACAATAATTTAAGATCAAGAACAAGAACATATAAAATAAAGAATTTGTATTGAAAGTATGGGGCAAGCAAGTGCTTGCGGAATCAATACCTCTAATGGTGAGGTTGAATAGCTCCAAGGGTGAGCAACTTCCAATCTCCAATGGTCTCTTCTCCAATGTGGTTTGCAATGGCTAAAATGCTCAGGGGAGATTTCAGCAGCATAAGGATGAGATAATGGATGGATGTGAAATGAGGAGCCCCTACCACCTTTTTATAGGTTTTGGTGGTGGGGAATACCATTTGTGGTTTTGTGGAAACCAAATGGTATTGACCAACATGGTTTAGGTACTTTTCCCTCCTTTTTCCTTTTTTGAATAAAAATAATATTTTAATTCCCTTTTTAATATTTTTGGGAATTTGGACCCTTTTTTAGGGTTTTTTATGATTTTCTTGGAAAAATAATCTTTTTTAATGGAAAAAGGGGTGTACTAAGGTCTTTTGGTGACCTTTTGTTGGTTTCAGAGGCTCAGATGGTGGAAAAGTGGACAAATGGGTCATGTGAATAGGAAAATGAGCTAGTGAGCACTTTTTGGGTGTTAACACACATCCTTTTGAATAAATCCATCTATATGCATCGATATAATTATAGAGAAGTATTTTATAGAGAAATATGGTCAAATGATGAATATATCTTTCTGAATATAACTCATTGTATTTTACATATTAAGAACAAAAGTATTTTACATATTAAGAATAAAAGTATTTTATATATAAAGAACAAAAATCTGGCGAAGTGTTGAATTCACATGGCTAAGTGATGAACTGGCTATCTATTTATAGGCTCAAAGTTGCATCTGGAGTTCACACGTGTGAAATATGAGCCTGCCAAAATGAGAAAAAAGGTTTTGTTTTGCATATTAAGAACAAAAATTTGGCTAAGTGTTGATATAACAAAGTTTATATTTACCTGATTTGAAGTGTATCAGTTTTAAACTTTGTTAAGGAACTTCTACTCAACAACTCAACCATAAATTTCTTACACCATATTCATATCCAACTACTTCTCATTTCTCCACAAACTACAAGCTATTCTTCTCATTTGGACCTCGCTGATATAACATCCACATTGCTGGTTCAGAAAACACAGGAGCTTAAAACAGTCCCCAAACATTAAATGGTATCATTAATATCCTTAATATTCATTTAAACAATCTTTAAACTAATTTTAAAAATCAAATATGCTACATGTCACAATATAAGCGTTCCAAGTGTCACAAAATTTATAGAATTTTTGCTTCAAAGTCTTTGCTGGCAAGTAGAAATATTCTCAGAGAAAGAGCGGCCGCTCTTTCTCTAAGGTGTTCTAGTTTTAAAATTCCCTCATAGATGAAAGGTCAGCCGACCCTTCTTATTCCCAATATTCTTTTCATAGTAGTTCGACACTGCAAGAAGGGTCGGTTGATCCTTCTTGTGTTTTCCATCATGGATATAGCTGAATTTCTAGATAAAGGTTTTCACAATTAACTACGAAAAGAAGGGGCAGCCGATCCTTCTTGTCAAAAAACAAGGATCGAAGACAAAAGACGGCAGAAACCATTTTTATATGTTATAACATACAAGGTGTTCTATTTTTACAATCCCCTCACAATTGAAGGGTCGGCCGACCCATCTTATTCCCAATATTATTTTCATAATATTTTCACCCTACCAAAAGGGTTGACCGACCCTTCTTATTCCCAATATTATTTTCATAATAATTCAACAATACAAGAAGGGTCGGTCGATCATTCTTATGTCATCCATTATGGATATAGATGAATTGTTAGATAAATGTTTTCACAATTAACTATGAAAAAAAGGAGCGGTCAATCCTTCTTATCGGAAAACATAAGTCGGGACAAACCATTTTTATAACTTTTCACCTTAACATTTTGAACATTTACAAGTGCAAATTGCAATTTGCAAATAAAAAATTTCATTTTTTGATTTGAAATTCACACATTTCAAATCAGAAATTGCATTTTTTTTTTTAAATTGACACTTTTCAAATGAAAATCTACAGTTTTTTATTTGAAATTCACACTTTTCAAATCAAAATTTGCATTTTTTGATTTGAAACTCACACTTTTCAAATCAAAATTAACATTTTTTTTTTTAAATTCACACTTTTCAAATCAAAATTAGCATTTTTTTATTTGAAATTCACACTTTCTGAATTGAAATTCATAGTTTTATAACAAAAAACTGCAATTTTAAGGTTTATAAGTAGTCAAAAAACACACTATTTGAATTGAAAAACACACTTTTCAAAGCCAATATTGCCACTTTCAAAACCTGTTTTTGCACTTTAGAAAGATTGATATTGACACTTTCAAAGCCTAAATTCACACTTTCTTAGTCCAAAAATTGCCTAATATGTCCAAATTTAATGAAATTGGCGTTATGTAAGTAATATCAACCTAACCCACATCATTCAACATCTAATGAAAAATTTGAGAAAATAAGAATATAAAAGAGCACAATGTAAATGATTTGTTACCAAATGATAGGTAGTACAATAGTTATAATTTTCTCGAGGATAAAGAAACATGATAAAGAAATATTATAAGAATTTGGAAATATGAGAAATTATTACTTATATTTTATATTTTCAATAGAAATATATAAAATTTATATATATTATCATTAATTCAATTTTATATTAATAAATGAATTATATATTTTAATTAAAACTATATGTATTAGGATGAATTAAATTTTATATGATAATGTTTTATTTTAAAAAATTATAAATTCAAATTTGAAAAAGAAAATTATTTATATTTTTTAAAATTGTATAAAAAAAAAGTTAAACTTTATGTGAAGGAATTTTTTTATATATTCTTTATTTATTAAGGCATGTTTTGAATTCATGATATTTTTAACTAATTAGACTTTATTAGGGATGCTGAGGAAATTTTAAGTAAGAAGATTTCTTTGGGGGATACGGTTATGAGAATTCCTTCTCTCATGGGTTTACCTTCACTTGTTGAGACATCTTCTCTGGATAAATCGAGGGCCTATCGTGACTTATTTGGGGAGGGATCTTCGGTAGGTATTGATATTGTTTCTAGGGTTGGGTGCCTTGCTGTAGGTTTTGGGGGTCATATTAATACTAGTGTCTCAACTTATATGGATTTGCTGGAGGTTGGCTCTCCGAAAGTGGATGATTTGTCCATTTTGGGCGAAGTGGGTTATGGGGTTTCTGCTAAAGAGGGTTCCTTTACACCTTTACCTATATTCTTGAAAAATCCTTCTTCAAACCCTTTAGTTCAGTCGGTTAACTAGGCTCGTTTTAGGAATGTCACTTTAAGAAAAGCCAGGAAGAAGGAGATATTGAAGGAAGACTTGACTGGGGATGAACCTCACGACTACACACCTATTTCTGAGAGGATTGATGTTCATGAGGATATGGCTGGGATGTATGGTATTCATGGGGGCCTTAGAGAAATTTCCCCCTCAAATAGGGTTTCTTAATTTCTATCTACTCTTCGAATATCTGGGGGTTGGGTAGGGTTGTTCGAGTTAGGGCCCTACTAGACCTGATAACTACTACTTGACCCGGTATCATTTTGTTGCAAGAAACTATGTGAGAAGATTGGGTTGCGCTCTCTAAATTCACTGGCATTATGGGTGTGTGGGAGGCATTGGCGATTAGTTCCATCAGCATGTCTGGTGGGCTTTTGGTGGCTTGGGACCCTAGAATTTTCTCTTTTATTGTCTTTAAAACTGACTGGAGAATCTTGATGGAGGGTTATTGTAAGGCTGATAATATTAAGCTATCTATTTTGAATTGTTATGCTCCTTATACAAACATGGTTCATTTTTTGAATGGTTTACAGAGATCAGGGTTGTTGGATAAAGATCATATAACTATAGCAGGTGATCTTAATTTTACTAGGCTTGCCCAGGAAGTTTGGGGAGCTAAGGCAAAACTTGATCAATTGGATGATTACTTATCTAAGTTTTTAATACACAATGATCTCATTGATATGTGCACATGTATTCAAACTCCTACTTGGACTAATCGTAGGAGAGGTACTGACTGCATACATAAAATATTGGACAGGTTTTTGGTAAAGGCATATCTACTGGAGTCCTATAAGAATTATCGCTCATGGGTTGGTAAGAATAAGGTATCTGACCATAGGCCTATATACTTGCAGCTGGAAGAAGGTGACTTCCGACAGAACTATCCCTTTAAATTTGACAGTACATGGTTACAAAATGAGTCTTTTGAGCTATTTGTAAAGGAAGTCTGGCTCAACTCGAACATCAGTATGGACTATAATCCAGTGGATAGGTTCTATTTAAAGTTAAAAGAACTAAAGGGAAAGGTCTATCAATGGATCCATCGGATGAAGAAGCTTGACAGACAGACTCTTGTTGATGTTGAATCTAAATTGTAGGTTCTCTATTTATCAAATTTGGAGGCTCCATTGGATGTTAATGAATTCGAAATGTTGAAATTGTTGGAAGCTGAAAAGGAAAAATTATACCTGAAGGAAGAACAGGAGTGGTGGTTGAAAAGCCGTGCACTCTGGGTACAATCTAGAGATAAAACTCTAGATTTTTTCACACTTATGCATCTGCTAGGAGGAATACTAATACTATTTGGAAGATTGTTAATCAGGAGGGTGTAGAAGTGTCGGATGGGAAGGAGCTCCAGGAATTGGCCATCAAACATTTCTCTGATATATATAAAGATGACAAAAGTTGTGATCTACTCTCACAACTACATGTGGCTAGACTATTTCCTAGATTTTTTGGTGATGAGGAGGTGGCAAAGATGAATTCTGAGGTTACTCTGGAGGAGGTTGAGAGTATGCTCAAACTGTTTTCAAAGGAGAAAATCCCAGGACCTGATGGATGGTCTGTGGAGATTTTTCTACATTTCTTTGATTTTATGGGTGATGAACTATTAAAAATGGTGGAATACACTAGAACTCAGGGATACATTTCTTTGGCACTGAATTCCACCTTCCTTACACTTATCCCGAAGGTGAATGATCCAAAATCTTATGCTGACTTTAGACCTATTGCACTATGTAATCTTGTTTACAAAGTGGTTTCGAAAATTATTGCGAGCAGGTTGAAGCCTGTTTTATCTAGACATATCTCTCCTGAGCAGTTCGGATTCCTTCAGGATCGTCAAATCCATGATGTTATTGTAATTACACAGGAGTTTCTGCATTCTGTCAAGACTAAGAACATGAAGGCCACAATTCTCAAAATGGACCTTGGAAAGGCCTATGACAAGGTTAGCTGGGATTTCCTCAGAATCATATTGATACAAATTGGAGTTCCTGCCATTGCTATCAGATGGATTATGACATGTGTAAACACGATGAATATTGTTGTATTGGTCAATGGGGCGCCCACCACTTTCTTCAGTTGCTCAAGAGGTATTCGACAGGGCTGCTCATTATCACCATTATTGTTTCTGCTGATCATGGATGGACTTAGTAGGCTGATCAAGAAGGCACAGTTGGAAGGTAAGATTAAACGATTAAAAATTTCTAAAGATTTATCCATCACACATGCTTTGTTTGTGGATGATGTTTTAGTTGCTGGTACTGATTCGGTGGATGAATGGAAGGCATACCAGAATATTATTAATTATTTTTGTAAGGCTTCTGGCATGAAGGTCAGCCTGCATAAATCTTGTTTATATGAGAATCTAATTGGGAATGATATGATTAGAGTTGTCCAGTCGGTGATGCCCTATAACTGCTGCAAGCTGTCAGATGGAGTCACCTATCTAGGTTTTCATTTGAAACCTAATAGATATCTTATAAATGACTGGCACTAGTTGATTAAAAGGTTTGAACCACGTATCTGTCATTGGACATTTCAGCTACTTTCTGTTGGTGGTAAGCTTACCTTGCTTAAATCAATACTTATGGGGATGCCTGTATATTGGTTTTCCCTTTTGCTAGTGCCATGTGCAGTGATCAATAGGTTGAGAAGTATTATGTTTAATTTTCTATGGACAGGGGGGTTGAAGAAATCATGTTTTTCGATAGTTGGATGGGATCGGATCTCTCTTCCATATAATTCTGGGGGCTGGGGAATTAAAGACCTATCCATCTTCAGTGCTGCTCTGCGATTGAGGAGTTTTTGGAGGGCCCTAGTTGGAAATTCTCTGTGGTCTAAATTTATTTATCATAAATATGTTAAGGTGAAACTTTCTCATTGGTTCAAGACATCCAGGAAAATTGTTAAGAGGGTTTCTCCTATTTGAAATGGATTCATGAAAGTTTATAGCTGGCTTATAGCTGAGATTTGCTGGAAAATTGAGGATGGGCGGGAGGTAGCTATTGGCGTAGATTTGATTGTTGGATTGCAATATGATTATAGACTATCATCTCATCTTTTAGCATCCTTACAGTCTCAAGGTCTAGTTACTTTGAACTCAGTTGTAAAAAACAATCCAAGGAATTACTGGATGAGTGCAGAGGACCTATTACTTCCCAGAAATCTTAGTTCTGAATGGGAAAGATATGTAAATAATTTGAATAATGCTAGTATTCGTATTAATCATGATGAAGACCTTTTGGTTTGGTTAGGTAATGTGGATACTGGATGGGTATTGGCCGCCTCTACTTATAATTATATGATAAAAAGAAAGTGTATTTTTCCCAGCCATTGGTGGTACAGGGTCATCTGGTGCTGGTCCATTCCATTGAAAGTAAAATGTTTTCTTTGGTATGTCCTCTCCGACAAGCTCAAAACCTGGGACAACCTCACACGGATGGGTTGGATTGGACCAAGTATATGTATCATCTGCAACCATCATGTTGAATCATATTCCCACTTGTTTATTGATTGTATATTTTCCTAGGCTCTGTGGAAGAGATTTTATCAACATTTTGGTATTTCTGAGATTTGGGGAGGAAGCAGTGTTGAAGCTGGACTACATTCTTGGATTAAAAAATGCAAATCATACTCTACACTGCCGGTTTTCATCTGTTGGACTATCTGGTGGGTAAGAAACAAATGTCTTTTTGATAATCAGGTGCCAATTGTGGATAGTGCATATAATTCTGTTCTGGGGCTTTTTCTGAAGTATGAGACTGAAGCTAATATTCCGGTGAAGCATTGTATTGGACATTTCACTTTGTCTTATAATGATCCTATTCTCATGTTTGATGGAGCGGCTAATTCTGGAAATTGTGGGGCTGGGGAAGTTATTTTTCTCAATGTTGATCATTTCTTCAATTTGTGTCTCAAGTGTGGTTTTGGTACCAATATGAGAGCTGAACTTCTAGCTCTTTGGTGTGTTATCCGGGTGGCCTATTTATTTGGCTTGCCACAAGTTGACATATTTGGTGATTCCTGAGTTACCATTAAGTGGGCCAGAGGTGAATATGGATTAAAGGTTTTAAATCTTTCTAGCTGGTGCAACAGGATTCAAACTGAATTGCAGTCTTTCTGCAAATTTTCTTTGCAGCATATATATCGTGAATTCAATACACAGGCAGATCAGCTCTCAAAGCAGGCTTTAGATGGAGAAGAGGGTCTCCTTTTTTGGGATGAATTCTGTGAAGGCACACTCTGTGATTCTGGTTCTCTATTCTTACTTCATTAAGATCTTAGTGTGGATTTTTGTGGTTTTTTTTAATTTCTGGGGAGAATAGCACCGGTTATCTTGGAGATTTTTGTAATATTTGGACAGTCTGATATTTTGGAAAAGGTCACTTTTGACTGCACATCATGTACTATTTGATTTACTTGATGAATAACAATACTATGCTTTTTTTCGCGGAAAAAAAAATGATATTTTTAACTAATATGTATCACGATTAATTCAAATGACCCAAATACGATAATAAAAACAAACATAGAAGTTATAAAATATGTGTTGTAAATTGTACCAATATTTATTTAATTTTTTAGTTATATTTAATAAAAAATTGATAGAATATAGATATTTTATGATTATTACTAATTTTTGGAGTACACTTTTAAATTTTTAGATAATTAAATTTAAAAAAAAATGATAAAGTTTTAAGAAAAGAACATATGAAATATAACCACCAATTTTTATTTAATTTTTTAATTATATTTAATAAAAAATTTATAGAATATAGATATGTTATGATTATTACTAATTTTTGGAGTACACTCTTAAATTTTTAGATAATTAAATTTTTAAAAAATGATAAAGTTTTAAGAAAAGAACATATGAAATATAATATTTCAAAATTAAAAAAAATGTTTTTTTTCTTCTATTCATATTCATATATACAAGTGTTACTATTTTTATGAATAATTAAAAAAGGTTATAAAAAATCATAATATCACGTTTTAGTTTAAAAGAAACTTCGATCATATAAGAGTTAGAAAATAAATCTTTTAGAACTTTTTTAATTAAAATATTGTAATATATATTGAAACTATAGAAACAAACTTTTATATTTTCATAATTAATGAATAATTAATTATTTTTAATATCATTCTTATATTTTTATTTATTTTGAAAGATTAGATATTATTTATTTTATTTATAATATTTTAATGTGTTTTAATATTTACATAGTATATATTGAAATCATAGAGAGGGTCTCTTATATTTTCAAAACTAATGAAAAAAAAAAAATTTATAATTCCAATATTTTTATTCATTTTATAAGATTAAATATATTATTTTTTATTTATATATTTACTTATTTTATTGTTTGATTGATGAAATAGGTGTAAATCCTAAAGAATGTCTCTTGTTGGTAGCCCTAAAAAGGACAAAAAACAGTTATCAAATGTTCATGCATTTGGTATCCCACAGCGTTCTAATTAAGCAAGTCATTTCCAAAATGAAGTTGATGTTCATCCACTTGAAGATGATGAATAAGATAGTGAAGAGCTTGTTGAAGGGAGCCAACCATCAAAGAAGCACAAAAGGACATTCAAATCTAAATGGAAGACAAGATTTCCATGGTCTTATATTGTAAAATATTGCAATGGTAATGAAATAATTAAATGTTCTTTATGTGTTAAATTTAAGAGACACTCCATTTGCTAAAGAGGGAAGCAACACTCTTCAACTTAGTGGTCTAAATTGCCATGCAGAATCAAAAGCTCATAAATTTTCTTTGCAACTTTTGGAAAGAGAAACCAAACAGAGAAATATTACAATTACTAAACATGGAGAACTAATGGTAGACACTGAGAAGGAGAAAATTATATCAGTGATTGAAAACACGTATTTTGTTGCTATACATGATTTACCCTTAGAAATGTACAAGTCAATTTGTGACTTGAATAGGGTATAAGTGCACTACACACATATTTTTAATAGATGAATACTCTGCATACTCTGCATACAACATATGAAAAGAATTTCTGCAAACTGCTAAGGAGGTATATTGGAAAAACTAAAAGATGAGATTTTCCATACCCCATTTTACTCAATTTTAGTTGATGAAAGCACTGGTCGAACTATGGAGCACCATCTGATGATTTATATTACATATTTGACAAATGAAAGAAGAGTTCAATGTGTTACAAAATTCATATGCTTGCTTCAAATCAAAGATGGAACAATTCAATCTATTAATGATTCATTGAGAACTCTTCTAATAGAGACGCATCTATCTTTGATGAAGTTAGTTGGATTTGGATCTGATGGGGCGTCTTCCATGACGGGTAGTAGTGAAGGATTATCGTTTAAGATACATCTATATGCTCATAATTTATTAGATATCCATTGCATAGCTCATAGAGAAGCATTAGCAACAAATGATGCTTCGTCTTATTTTCCAAAGTTGCAATATATTCATAAATTTGCAAATAAAGTTATGATTCATGGCTTCTACTAAAAGACATGAAGAAATGAAAGAGATAATGGAACCATTTCATATCACTCGGTTAGAGGTCTTACAAATTCATAAAATTAGGTGTCTCTCTAGAGGAAAGGTCATGGGTTCTCTAGAGGAAAGGTCATGGAAAGACTTGTCAAACTCATGTATGCTTTGTTAAAAGATTGGGAGTTAGGGGAGAGAAATATGTATGAGTTGGAAACAATATTTCAAGTGCAATTTTGCATCCATTTTCTTGTAGATGTGCTCATTGAGTTAAATAAGCTAAATCATAAGTTCCAATAGTCCATCATGTTGGTATTACTTCTATTGGCACTACTTTAGATGTTACTATTAATATGCTCCGTAAACAGTTCTTGGGAGCAATATTTGGGCCAGGTGCAATGCACATATCCTTTTTTTTAGTTAGAGCAGAAGGAGGAACCATTGAGTTTGAAAATAGCACAGGTATGGTGCATTCACATCCATTGATGTTTGCAAGTTTTCCAAATATACAAAGGCCAGTGACACTAGATGATTGCATTCTTTTAGGAAAATGTTTTGGGATGAAGGTGTTTGAATCTCTAGATAGGAGGTTCATAGATATTCCTATATTTAATGTTGCTAATTTTTCAATCCTCGACATTATTATGAAGAAATGGATGATAGAGACTCCCAAATGAAAAGATGGTTGAAATGTTTATGTGAAAAGTTTATTGTTGGGGGCTCACCTATTGTAGATACTGTTAAAAGTTTGGGTGAAAGGTATGAATTTATTTGTACTATTTATAAATCATACCCTAAAAAAAATATGTTTGGAGCATGGGATCTATGTGGAGATGAACCTGAATTGTTTGAATCCTTTCCTTGTTTGATGCAATTATGGCAAGCTATCATTGTTATTCTAGTGAGTACAACAGTGTGTGAAGAGGCTTCTCAAAATTAAACAGGATAAAAAATGATGATAGAACAATAATTTCATTGGAAACATAGGATATGTTAATGTTTCTCTCCCTTAGTGCACCTCATGCTCTAAATGAGGTAGATTGGAATGTTATTTATGATATATGGAAACAAATGAAAACTAGAAAGCCTCTTCCATTGGGAAAATAGATTGATGTTTTCATTGATATAAACTCAATGACTTTTGAAGAATATCAAATGAATCGAAGAAAAATATGTTTTCTTAATTTCTTTTTGTTAAAATGTGCTCATTTATGTAGCATAATAATAATTTTGTAGCATTTACTAATTTTAAAGAAAAAATGTTTATTTCTTACGTTTTATTGAAAATTTATAATTTTTTTTAATGTATGGGGTGTTTTATTAGTTAAGATCGTAAATTTTTTGAAGGGCAATGTTTGTTTTTACATTTTGTTTGGAAGGGTTTAGTTAATTTATACTTGTAAATTGAAGTACAATTATTTATATTGTCCTTCATCTTTGAAGTTCTCCTAGAATATATCCCCTTCAAATTGAAATTAAGACCCACCCTTTAAATTTGATCACTAGATGGAGGATGGAAGGGCAGGCCTAGTGGATGGCGTTTGGCAGACTTCTTCGTTCTTCGTGGGACTGAGAGCGATGAAGGGACCGAGGAAATTGTGGAAGATTCCATCAAAAATGAAAAAGGATTATGCCAGAATATCACGTAGGATAGATAACTACCAAAATGCTCCACTTTTCCGTCATTTTTTATATCAAATCCTCTGAAAATCATCTCTGGAAGGTGTAATTTCTACAATTTCAGCAATCATACTGATTTGTGCTAGACTAAATGCAAATGTAGGATTTTAAAACTACCCAAATCATCGAAATCGATATTAGAACAATGGAAACTGCAATTTCATCCATTTTTACTCTACGGATTCCTACGAATATAGGGCGTTTTGGTTTGCCCGTATACTGCTCCCAACGGGAGAAATCGTCAAATATTTAGCCTAGTCACTTAGGGTAGGCCTCCTCCTTTGTACACAGCGAGGGATGGAAATACGTGCCCCAAAACCATATTGAAGTTAGAAAAATGAAGTACGTCACCTATGAAAAAATCATCCAACAACTCCCAACGCTAAACCATTGCATTATTTTTTTAATTTTTAAATTCGAATATTTATTATTTATTCTAAATTTAACCATAAAAATTGTCACATCAATTCAATCTAATAGTTGAAATTACGTTTATATTAAAAATAAAATTAATATTATATTAAAAATAATAAAAGTACTAACCAATTTTATAAATATAAAATTCTAAAATTTTGATTAATGTACCCTATTATTATTGAAAATCGGAACATTGACTAATAATAATAATAACCAACATATCGTCTTTGTTAATATATTGATCCATAAAAAAGCACAAACCTCTAAGGGAAATATAAGAGCAAGCCAACCATAAAGTAATCCTAAGTCATCGTGCTAACAATTGTAGCTCTAGTTGTGGATTTTTTTTTCAAGCAGAGAAAAGTGGGACTTTCATTATTCATAGAGAATCAAAAAGTACAAAGTCCATCAAAATTACAGTTTCACAAAGTACTGTAATAAAATCAAAACTGTTCTAGTTATCTAAGATCTCAAAACCAGCTTAAACAAAAAATTTAACAAAAAGAGTGGAAAACTAACATCTGAAAGATGTACAATAATCCAGATCACAAAAAGGAAGGGAGAGACCCCTCTGAAAATAAATTGTTTTGTATAAACTCCTCCCAAAACAATGTTCCTTCATCTAAGTCGATAACCACCTTTGATAAATAATTCGCAACAGTTTTTTTTTCCCTATAGATATGTGTGATCTCCCATTCATAGATATGTGTGATCTCCCATTCATGTAGATCCAAGAGCAGCTTCCTGGTATGTGAACACCATTGATGTAGCTAAAGAGATTGAATATTATAAATATTTTTATCCCATTTGAAAATTATTAGTGATCTCCAAATATTATAAGAGAATCAATCCCCATCAAATTAGAAGCTCATGTCAAAACCCATAAGGCAAGGAGTTCATCCTTGGTGTTTGTTCCATGTCCACGGTGAATTTTGAAGTTGAAAAAATTTGTTTGTTTATATGTAGAACAAAACCAGCTGCACAGAAACCATTACTCACAGCTCCATCAAAAAAATCGAGTATCTTCATAAATAGACAAGTTTATAGATTGTCTTGTGCCTTTAACCATGACTTTCCCATTACTTGTCTCCCTGTAATAGTTTAAATATTTTATCATTTGGGCTGTAGCATTTGGTTTTCTATCCTCGAAAATTGTTGCATTTCTTTGTTCCCAGATTTCCCAAAATATATATGTAGGAAGATACTTGTGGTTTTTTACTACATTGTACCAGGTTAATAAGTTTGAATCAAAAGTCTCCACACCCTAGGCCTTCTTTATGTTCAAAGCATCATAGACCATATTCCATAGGATCACATAAAAAGGTCAGAAAGTAAATATATGTTCAATTGATTCCACAATGCTTTCACATAGTGCACATCTGTTTGGACCAACCCAACCTTGGTGAAGTAAATTGTCCCAAGTGATTATAGTGTTCTCTAATACCAACCATATAAAACAAGCAATCTTTTTGTGGGATTTTCCATTTTCACAATTTACCAAACAACCATTTTGGAACTTGGAAGTTTTCATAGTCAACTAAGAATTTATATTCCAGTTTTGATAGATTACCTGACCAAATAAGTTCCTTAGCATTTGAAGTGATTCAGATTCCCACAGAGTTCATCTTGGAGACATAAATATTCCATTCTTGTGCCCATTCATTCTCAATACCTAATTCCCATGTAGAATACCAGCAGTTAAAATCATTGCGCATCCAACTTGCTCTCTTTATAGAGGCCAGAGTATTATAAACAATCTCGGCAAGATACTTCACTAAACCAACAAATAATGTATAATTTTCTTCAAAACCTACCAGCGGATCAATACAAATGAAAATGTTAACTCTTGATCTCACCTTCCATGCTAATTTCCTGCTAATACACTTAAAATATTTTAAAAATCTTGTCTAGAAATATGAATAATTTTGAGTATATTTACATGGGTTTCTTATCCAATGGAAAATATCATATTTTATATATTTTTCATGAAGGACCTTGTTCCACAATCGATCCCCAAAAATTCCCCTCCACATGCTCTTCATGCTCAGAGCCATGTTAAACCAATCTAAATTTTTAATGTTCCATCCACCATTTTGTTTGGTCTGAGAGATTGTTTCCCATCTGACCAAGTGAATTTTCTTATTATCCATAGTACCTGATCACAAGAAATTAAACATCAAATTGCGTAGAATATTTATCACCACTTTTGGAATTAAAGCAAGAGAGAACCAATAAACTAGAATACTTTTTATGACAACATTTAAAAGTGTTAATCTCCCACCAAGAGTCAGATCTGAAAGTCTAATTGCCAATTTTCTTTTCAATTTTTTTTATCAACCATGTCCAATCCCTAATCCTGTAACAGTTTGGATTCATATAGTAGCCTAAATATTTGAAACCTTTTTCCATCAATGAAGTCTGATAAGGAAAAATAGTAGTAACCATACTGAGGACTTGATGGTCCACCTTGTGATTTAGGAAAGTAGATTTAGAACTGATGACTTCCATTCCTAAAGAAACACAAAATAACTTGAATAAACCTGCAAATTGGGACCATTCATCTACAAATCCTCTTTCAAAGAGGACCACATCATCTACAGATAAAATATGTGAAATATAAACTGACTTTGAGATCTTGATACCCTTCAAATTCCCTTCTAATATAAGATTATGAATCAAATTACACAAACCCTCTATAAAGAATAAAAAGAGTAAAGGATACATAGGACATCATTGTCTAAGTCCATGAGAGTTGTTAAATCTAGTAGAAGGAGAACCATGACAAGTACTACAAAGCTTGCAGAAGTGACACATGCCATAATCTAGTTAGTCACCGCCAAAGGCAGACCAATTTGTAAGAGTATTAGTCTCAAATAGTCCCAATTTACCCTATCATAGGATTTTACTAAATCCATTTTCAGAATAAAATCATCCATGTCCTTCATGTTTATGGAATGCAAAACCTCTTAAGTAACCCCCACCGCATCTACGATATGTCTATTAGCAAGGAATCCAAAATATTCTTTTGTCATCATATCTTCCAGCTTTGCTCTTAATTTGTTGGAAATGATATTTGTGATTATTTTGTAGACAAGGTTACAGAGTGCAATTGGTTTGTAATCATTGAATTTTCCATGTTTATTTATATTGGGAACAAGAGCTATGTGGGTATGATTAAGGGATCTAGAGGCATAACCGTCAATTCTAGATTGTTCATCCATCTGAAGCAATTCATCTTCCATAATGTCAAAGAATGCCAAAAAACGTTCTACAGTCCACCCATCCGTGCTTGGACTTTCATCCTTGGAAAATAAGTGAAGAGCCCATTCAATCTCCTTCAAGGTGATAGGAGCCCCAATGTTTTCTCCCTCTTCCTTACAGAAGAAAGTAGGGAAATGTTTGGTGACTTTAATTTGATCTAAAATATTGTTTTTCCAGGATCTTTGAACTGTTTACAAAAGTGATCTTTTGCATCCTATTTTAGTTCACCATCAGTGTATAAGATCCCGCCATCCTCATTTTCCAGGTCCCAGATAACATTTACATTTATTCTATAGGTATCATATTTATGAAAAAATCTAGTGTTTTCATCACCCAGGGCCACCCAAACAACCCTAGTGTTTAGCCTCCACTTAATCTCCTCTTGTACTAACAGGAAATTTTTCTTCCTTTCCAGTTCCACAAGTTCCAATTTTTCCTCATCATGGAAAATATAGGATCATCAAGGAAAATAGAGGAGGGGTTGTTTGTATAAATTTTCTCCATTAAATCTTCAACAACCTTTAGTTCTTTGTCTCATTCCCCCATATTTTCCTTTTCTCATTTAACAACAACCTCCTTCAAGTATTTTAAATTTTTTCCTACTCTTTCCATTGGACAAGTACAATCTTCAACATCAAAAGAAACCCATGATTCCTTAACCAACAAACAAAAATCTGCATCCTTTAACCACATGTTATTAAATTTAAAAGGATAGTGTCTCAAATTTTTAACCCTGTCCAATAGAAGAATAATGGAGAAATGGTGTGATATATTGGTCTTAATTCCACAAGTTCTATATTTTTGAAAGGACGCAGCCAAATTTTCATTCATAAGAAATCTGTCTAACCTCTTACTTACTTCCTCCTCGCCCCTTCTACCATTACACCATGTAGATTCTAGGTTTATAGGAAAAATATCTATGAGATTATTTGTCTACATAAGATTTTTGAAGAAGTTCGTTAGAGGATCCAATCTAGATTTTTTACCACAAATATTGGCAGCTAATAGGATGAAGTTTAAGTCTCCCATCAAAATTAGATTTGGAAAATTTAGTAAGCCACACTCCTCCAAACAGGACCAATATCCTTCCCTATTTTTATAGGGACAATAGCAGTTCAAAACTGATATTTTTATATCCCCAGCAAAAAAACGTCCATCCAGAAGAATGCCACCAGTTGTTTTGTAAGGTTTAAAAGCCACAAATATAGGGTTTCAACAAGAGATAATCCCCCCTTAGAGACCATTTGAATTGAGGGCAAAAATATCCCATCCTGGTAGTATTTTTTAGAGAGTCTCAATAGCCACCTCTACAGAACACATAGATTCTTGTAGCAGAATAATATCTAGGCTAGTAGTCTTTATGAGCCTGGAGAGAGCCCTAACCTTCTCAACTCCTCCGACCCCTCTAATGTTGAAGGACATGATAGACATACTAGACCTCTGCAGCATCGGGCATGGCTTCTCTAAGGGCCTGAGAACTAGGGGAGGGGAAATCACCAGTAGATTTCACACAAGCTTCTTTAATTCTAATAGACAAGGGAATGAAAGTATTCTCATATTCATAGGATGTCAAAGGAGAATCCAACTTTTTCCATGTACCTGTAGGTGTATTTTTCTTCCTTATTGTAACATTTTGATGACGTATAGAAGAAATCAACAAGGCTTCAGAGGCTAAAGAAGGTTTACTAGAGTAAAAAGGTAAGGGCTCTTTCTCAAAAGTCGGATTGGAAGACAAATCCTGAATTGGCAATAACCTAGGGTTTCCCACGGTGGGGGAATACTCAATATGAAAAGTAGGCTCCAACCCTAGGCATTGTTCTGAATCCTTTAAGGAATGAGGATTGTCAACATTTAAAGGAATGCCCTCACAAGGTGAAGAAAGCCTAGTTAAGATTCCATAGTCCACAAGGGAAAATCTATGGTCTACACCCGATTTTCTTATCAAATCTAGAGATTTCTCAACATTCAAATAAAAATTAAGTTCTTCCTTTCTCACACCTTCGTAAGGAACAAAAGAGGAAATATTTTTCATACTTATGTTCCCATCGATGTCTAAAGCTCGAGAAGAGTCATTCCCATGTTCTGCAGGTGTGATATCAGCATCCACAATCTTTGTCTGGCGAGACAACTCTTCATCTGTCAAAGTATCAGAAGGGGAATTTTCCTCGCCATGCAACAATTTTGGACATTTCGACTTCAAATGTCCTGTTTCCCAGTAGTAGTGACAGCGAAAGGGGACATGTAAATAATCAAATTTTTGGTATATAGTCCTTTCTCCCCAGAGAATATCAACCACATCTGGAAGGCCCTCAGAAATATCATATTGCACCATGACAACTATGATTTTATTTTCAACCCCATAGAGCATTCTTTTTCCCACTTGGATGAACCTCCCTAAGCAGTTATCCATACCAACAAATACATTCTATGTCCATAGACCGACGGGGAAGCCCGAAAAAAGTGTCCAATGATGTCGTCTAGTCATTTTTTCCTTTGCTAGGTCAAAATTTGTGTGTCAGCGTTTCAGCGTAAGTTAACTGCCTTTGATCAACTAGATACTATCCAAAACCCTAGGGATGTCATCAGGGTTTGGAAAGACAATTCAAACCCACCCGTTCGATAGCATGGCAGAACAAGAGGTGTAGTCAAATAGAGGGAGCCAAGTTTTGTTTACCCATTTAATGAGCTCTAGACGAGAAAATTTTATGGATTCAAAATGACCCACCACCGCTCGAGATGCAAACACCTCCACCACTCTATCAAGATTTACATATTTACTAAGCACAAATTGCTTACGTTCTGTAAGTACCGTATGAGCTTTGATATGTCTTCTAGTCTGGGCCTGAATACCAGTCAATTTTTTCCCCTTTTGTTTGAAGAGTGAAAAACCATCCTTCGCGGGAAAAGCATCCTCGTTATTTAGGGTTTGTCTAGTCGTAGTGTGAACAATACCCTTAATCGGTGATAGCCCCAAAAAATCGCCAAATGTAGCATCAAAAGTATCGATAGAGAGAGGAGAAGCCATCCACATATGAGAGATTCACTGGTAGACCCGAGAGGCTAGTATAAGGAAAAATGCGCAAAGCAATTAAGGGATCTTCTAGATGTCAGATAAATCAGAGAGAATAGGAAAAAATCGCCCACACCAATTCCGCCCCGAGAGGGTAAAAAGGTAAAAATGCAAAGAGCAAGTGTTGCGTAAAGGGATCAGATTCATTGGTACATCTCAATCCCCATCACCAAAGTAAAAAAAAACAAATTTAAATAAAAACCAAAAACCAAAAATCTGTCTACCAAGGGAAAAACTCGAGTTAATAGTCGAAAAATAAAAAATGTGTGTTTTTTAAATTCTGAAAAAAAACAAAACCAAGACATGAAAAAAAGCCATCTACATTATAATTCAGCTATTGGAAAATGTGCAAAATAAAAACTAATTTGTGTGCAAAATAAAAACTAATTTATGGACATAAATATAAAATATAATCATGTGTCCAATCTATGATAAACAATCATCCAAGAAAGCCTCGTTGTGCGAGGTTAATATATGAACCTCACACTTGGTCCCTAGTGTGCAAAACAGTTTTATGACAAACAAAATTTTCATATTTTAACATCGGTATTAGCACATGTATTGGCTCACTTTATTAAAAACTAAATATTTAACTATAAATATATATTTAAAATACAACATTGGAAAAATGGTAGCATGATCTTGCCACTGAAGAAACTAATATCTTTCTCACTTCTTCATTTTAGAATTGTTTTCAAAATTCTGTGTTAAGCGATATCTCAATTCGTTTCAGGATGACCAGATCAGTGTATATTTATGTGATGAGATCCCGACATCACTATAGCTTTCATAAATTAAATTTTTTATTAATTATCATAAATTCCAAAAAGACTATTTATTAAATATTAAAAATTAATAAAAAACTATAATATAGATTAGCATAGCAACTTGATTGCAAAAGTAAATTTTAATTATTTAATGTTATTATTTATTTATATATTTATTATTTATTCTTAAAAATTTAACTTAAAATTATAATGTAACTCAATTTTATAATTTATATGAAAAAAAATTTACAATAATAATATTAAATATCTTTTATAATAATAATATGAAGACACTTTCACAATAATAATGATTAATCAGGGTGAAACCTAGGGTTTGCTAAAGATGGAGGTTTTCTGATGGCCTCCGATGGCGGCCGGCATCCATCTTTTTTTGGTTCTAACGGGACCTTTCAGGCTGTCAGGGTGTTGGAGGACGTGTTGAGATGATTGTATATCGATCAACGTGCGAGGGGTTATGTTGTGACAGGCGTTTTCCTTTTGTGTTATGAACTTAACCTACTGTTTAGGTTTTGACTGCACTTTCTTCTTACCGTTTTTGCTCTGAGTTTAACTGTGGTAACTTCTTATATGATGACAGGTTTTGATGAGTTGGTAGAATATTCATTCAACCCATCAGATGGGAAATAGATTTGGTCTCAGACACCTAGATTGGGGTGGAATGATGTGGTGGTTGAAGACAGTCATGAACATGCGGAAACTACTTCTAGGGGGTGAAGCAGGGGCTTGGATTTTCTCCGTTCATTTTTTTTTTTCAATCTCTGGTTCCTGATAATCTCTTGACGGATCTGCTTCCTAGGGTTTCCTCTGGCTCTCCATTGCGGGGGTAGGCTAATCCGTTTTGGTCCTCGACTTAGGTGGTACAGGCCTTCAATGGCCTTGTTGATGGGGTGGGAGGTATCAACCTAGAGGGTGCTTTGAATCTCGAGGAGGTCAACCCACTTATTACTCCGACGGATCCATTGTATTCTTGACAGAGGGCACAAGGGCCTTTGGAATATTTTGGCAAGGGTTGTTTGGGGGATAAGGAATAGTGTGGGTTTACAATCCCATTGGTGGGCTTGGGTACTAGCTCGGATGAGTGGGGTGGCCAATCTTTTGAAGATGTAAACAACCCGGTGAAGGGTGAGTGGAAGCGGTGGTTGAAGCTGAGCCGAACCAAGTATAATTATGCTCTTGGTGAAGATATTGAGTGGCACCATCTTCTCAAGATGA
This sequence comes from Larix kaempferi, assembly GCA_027924585.1. Classification (NCBI taxonomy): domain Eukaryota; kingdom Viridiplantae; phylum Streptophyta; class Pinopsida; order Pinales; family Pinaceae; genus Larix; species Larix kaempferi. The sequence continues at coordinate 61,178 of BSBM01001356.1, read as the reverse complement.
CTAACATTACTTTGGTGGGGAGGTCTTTAGGACGTTCTTTCTCACTGCGCACTATTGAGGAGTGGTCTACTAAACAAGGGTGCAAATAGATTGGACACGTCCCTGAGGTAGTGGAATTGACATGGAACTGGTTTTTCTTTAATTTCCAGTGTGCAGATCATGCATAGTGGGTTCTTAACCACAACTGGAACTGGGATCATTTCCCTATGATGCTCAAGCCGTGGCACCCAATGTTTGATGCTAGTCGTGAAAGATTGGATTTGGTCCCTATCTGGGTTCGTCTTCCTAGGCTACCCTTACATTATGGGTCAGAGAGACATTTTAGAGGCATTGGGGACCTTATTGGTACTTATTTGGAGTGAGATTACAGTTTTTTCCAGTCACGACAGAGGAAAGTGGCTCATATCTTGGTAAATTTGAACATTTAGGATGGCCTTACTATGGATGTCACTCTTAGTTGGGGGTCGTTTTCCTATGTGCAGAAATTGGATTATGAAAATGTTCATTTCCATTGCTGGCACTGTAACGCTTATGGTCATTCGGTGGCCAATTGCAAGCTGCCTCTGCACAGTCTGAAAGGAGGTGAACAAGCTAAGTCGAAGGTTGGTGTGGCTCCCCTTCTTGAAGGGCCCTGTTCTCTGGTTCATTCTCATTCTAAAAGGGAGGGTTTTGGCAGTGACCATGGGAAGGCTCCAAGAGTTTCGATGGAGGAAGTTTATCCTCCTGTCAAAGATGCTAGTGTTGGTGCAGACCCATCGGCAGCCCTTCAACCATCGGTAGCTCCAGCTATGGTTATTCCTCCTCCTTTCAACCCTCATTACTTTAATTTTGTTTTAAATAATTTCTCTCTGGACAAATTGGACTGGGTGCAGGCTCTTAATAACTTGAATATCTCATCAACATCTGTTCCAAGGAAAACCACTTTTATTGATCTCCCTGTTGTCTGTCTTGAGGAGAGTTCTATTGATCCGGTTGTTATTCCTGATCCTGACCCACCCCCTGAGAATATTGCCAGACCACTCTCCCCAAGACTCCTCAGATTCAGGTTATTTCCTTAGGTCTACCATGAAAGCCACTGCTGGCGGTTTGGGAGCTGGGGAGGGTTGCTCTAACAAAGGTCATGGAAGGAAATCCTTTCTTTCTAAGGCTCATTCCAAGGAAAAATTAGATCTTTTGTAAGGTAAACAGGTGACTATTGACAGGGCACTTAAAGAGATGCGTGCCCATAAAAAGGGTCACTAATGAAGATCATGTCTTTTAATTGTCGGCGTTTGGCTAGTCCCCTAAAAAGTTCAGCTCTTTAGAGAGTGGTATTTCTTGAACAACCAGATATCATTCTTCTTCAAGAAACTATGGGTGACGGTGTGTTGGTAAAATATTTGTTGGAAAGTTGGTTCAGTGGTTGGCTATTTGTTACTTTGGATGCTCATGGTCGTTTAGGTGGTCTGGAAATTGGTTGGAATGTCAGAACTATTAAGTTACATAATCTGTGGGGGATAGAATTCGTTCTAGGGATGTCCTATTCAACTCTTGATATTGGTGAGGTTTTTACTGTGGTTAATGTTTATGGTCATTATATTAACCGTGTCCCCTTCTAGGATTCACTTCTTCAAAATCCCTTGTTACATGGTGGAGATCTTTTGTTGGGAGGAGATCTCAACTTTTCTTTGGGTCAGACTTAAGTGTGGGGTACCAGAGCTCGTTCTGATCCTCTGGCCGGATTTTTCTCACAAAAACTCGTGACCAGCAATCTGATTGATATTGAACCCATCAAGCTCAAGCCTACTTGGTGGAATAATCAGACATGAGATAACCGTGTGTCGAAGCGTTTGGACAGGTTCTTGGTTTCAAACTCCTTTGTGGATAGGTTCTTTCTCATGAGGCAGTGGGTGGGCTCCGGGGGCTCCTCTGATCATTTTCCTATTTTTATTGAACTACGTCCTGGGCCTGAAAAACCAGCTGGTCCTTTGAAGTTCAACAAGTTTTGGCTGAATGATGAGTCCTTTTCTAATCTGGTCCACTCCTTGTGGATTCCTTTCAACCCTAGGATTGGGGTTTCGACTTCTTTTCAATTTGCTGCAAATATTATGAGGGTAAAAGGTCCTATCAAGATCTGGGCTCATGAGAAGAGAACTAGGGAGGATAGGGAACTTAAGAAGATTGAGGTGGACTTGGGCCTTATGTATGATTCGGGGAATGGGGGTTAGGGAAATCTGGAGGAAAAGGCACATCTTGTCTCTTTGGAAGGAAGGAGAAACTCTTTGTTGCTAGAAAAGGAGGAAACTTGGAGGCTAAAGAGCAGGGCAATTTGGTTTCAAACGGGGGACAAGAAAACTAAATTCTTTCCTGCTTATATGAAAGTAAGGAAGGCTGTCAATACGATCTGGATTCTAGAAGACTCATTGGGGGTACCTCAAACCTCTTTTGAGCGTATGGCTAGGGTGGGGGTTGAACATTTTCAGAATCTTTTTAAGGCCCCGACACAGGTTTCGCTTGCTGAGGTTGTTAGGGTGGCACAGTTATTTCCTTGCTTTGTCGGATATGGGGATAACTAGGCCCTATTGGAAATGGTGACTGAGGAGGAGTTGAAGGGGGTTCTTCAAAGTTTTCAGAAAGACAAGAGCCCAGGACCGGATGGTTGGACCATTGAGTTTCTCCTGGCATTGTATTATTTCCTCGGGGATGATCTATTACAGGTGGTTGAATATACTCGCATCTCTAGGCGGATTCCGGATGCATTTAATTCTACTTTCATTGCACTCATTCCTAAGTCGGACAATCCCTCCTCTCTTGGTGATATTAGACCCATCTCCCAGTGTAACTATGTGTATAAGGTGGTAACAAAAATTATTGCTAGAAGGTTGAAAGCTATCCTATCTAAGCATATATCAGCTGAACAATTTGGTTTTCTGGAGGGACGCTAGATTCATGAGGCTATTTGGGTGGCTGAAGAAGGTCTTCATAGCATGAAATCAAGGAAGCTGAAAGGGGATATTCTTAAGATCGATCTATCGAAGGCTTATGATAAGGTGAGTTGGCTCTATATTCATTTGCTTCTTACTCATTTAGGCTTTGCTGTGGATTTTATCAGGTGGATTATGAGTTGCATCTCTTCGGTCTCTTTCTCTGTTCTCATTAATGGGGCAACCTCCACTTTTTTTCAGTCCGAGAGAGGCCTTCGTCAAGGGTGCCCTTTTTCTCGTTTACTTTTTCTGCTGGTAGCGGAAGGGCTGAGTAGGGCACTCAAAGAATCTTGTAGGGAGGGAACTCTTCATGGAATTCAGGTGGCCCTGGAGTTTATCATCACTCATCTACTTTTTGTGGATGATATTCTTATCTTCTGTACCGGTTCGCACAGTGATGTCGTAGCTCTTCGGGATATTTTACAACTCTTATCTAAAGCCACTAGGATGGAGATTAATGAAATGAAATCTACTATGTCAGTGCTTTTGTTAAGAGATACTAAGGTTTAGGTTTTTAGCAGGGTCTTTCCTTTTACTATATCAGCTTTGAATGTGGGCATCAAATATCTAGGTTTCCATTTAAAGTCGAATGCTTATACTAAACAGGACTGGAATTGGCTTATTGAAAAACTTCACAAACGATTGAAGGTGCGGAGTCATAAGTGGCTCTCGCAGGAAGGCAGGCTAGTATTGGTTCAACATGTTCTTGAGGCTATTCCAGTTTATTGGATGTCTCTTTCTTGGATTCCTAAATGAACGTTGGAGAAGGCTCGAAAAATTTGTTTTCATTTATTATGGAGTGGGAAATGGGACTTTGTTTCTCCTTGGGTTAGGTGGCAGAGGATTTCACTTCCTATGTCTTTGGGTGGATGGGGATTAAAAAACATTTTCTTATTTTCCAAAGATCTAGCGGCTAAAGGGGGATGGAGGATCTTAAATTCTGAAAGTCTTTGGACCAGGGTGGTCATTCAGAAATACATTGCTCCAGCTTTAGTCATAGACTGGGTTCATAGTCTTGTGAAGACTCATCGTGGAGGATTAGTCATTTGGAAAGCAGTGATTGACTCCTTTGTTGTGTTGGGTGACATGTTGTCTTGGGACATTAGTAATGGAAGTTGCTTGTGGGTGGGGGAAGATCCTTGGTTTGGGTGTGAAGGTCGACATGTTTTATCGGATGGCTTGATGGCTTCTCTGTGGACGCAAGGTATCATTTTCTTATCCCAATTAGCTGATTAGGTGTTGGATAGACCATGGGTCTAAACTTGGAGGGATGTTAACACTTTGGCTCTCACGGTCTTGGAACAGGAGGAATTTCGTCTTTATTATAGGGCACTTATCCTTTCACATGTTCTTCTTTAGGACAGGGATGATATTCTGGTTTGGGAAGGTGCTCCGACTGGCAAATATTCTCCGAAGGATGGATATATCAGTCTCAGGATTTTTGGAAATCCTTGGGCACTGGATTGGTGGTGGAAGCCACTTTGGAAACTGAAGTGCCCTATGAAGCAGAGGCTGTTCATGTGGAATATTCTTGAAAACTCGGCACCAATGTGGGATAATTTACAACGTAAGAATAGGGATGGACCAGGGTGGTGCATCTCATGCAAAGCGGTTGAGGAGACTATTTTACACTTATTTCTACAATTTCCTTTCACGACCAACGTTTGGGTGGAATGTTCCTTGATTACCGGTTCATGGTACATTTGGGATGGGAATTCAATGGAATTGGCTTGGGAAAACTGGAATGCTGATCCCATTGGAAAAACGGTAAAAGATTTACCTTTGATGGTCTGCGGGGGATTTGGTTGGCACGGAATAATCTATTCTTCTCGGATAAACCATGCACACCTGTTATCTCTGCGGCTCTTATTTGTGGCTTCCTTACTGCTTTCCCCGAGTATGTCAGAGCTGAAAAACAAAGGGTGATTTTGGAGGTGGATATAGATCGGTCTATTCCATGGGGTTTCTTCGATGGTGCTATCTAGGACAATGTGTGTGGGGGTGGTGCAATCCTACATTTCTCTATCACACACTACTTTAATCTTTTCTGGGGTTTGGGGGACGGTGGGAATAATTATGCAGAACTCATGAGTTACAAACTCCTATTATTGTTTTCTATTGAGAAAGGATGTCTCAATCTTAATGTCTTTGGTGACTCTATCTATGTTTTTAACTGGTCTATTGGCATCCAAAAGTGCAGAGATATTAGATTAGAAAATATCCTACAAGACATCTGCGATCTGCAGCACTCATTTGTTCACTTTTATTGCAGACATGTATACAGGGAGAATAACTTGGAGGCGGACGTGGCTTCTAAAGAATGTAGGAACATGGCATTGGGGTTGTGGAATATAAAGGAATTCCAAGATGGGACATCATTTGAATATTATCACCGACCCTTTATGGATATTATGGCACTTTCATGAGGAACCTCTCTCAGGTTTCCTTATGTTTTGCTTATTTTGATTAAGTTGTTAATATGGTTTTACTTCTATGAAGTAAATGTTGGATCTACAGTCATGATGGACTGGACCTTATATCAGATACATAATCGTTTTTATACTTTTAAGGCACGGGGAGCTATTACAAACTTACTTTATCCTGGACTTATCAGAATTTTGAAGCTCGGGGAGCTGTTACAAACTTTCTTTAACTTGGAATTATCAGTTATGGATCGATGGTTATGTTAATGCTAAAATTGTCCCTTTTTGTTTTTGTGTGTTTTCTTTAGGCTTCTTTGAAATTTACTTTCTTTTATTTATCCAATGTTCGCATTATTTTGTTTTGAATTTATTTTTATTAAATTTTGATTTCTTTTATTTTGCTTTAATTCAAAATCTTTAAATGGCTTATCAACATGGTATTAGTCTCAAAGCTTTCAGTTATGCTCATTTAGCTTTATTATAAAGTTTATAACCAAGTTTCAAGCTTTATGTCAAGTGTATTTATCAAATCAGCTATCTTGAAAGATTCTAGTAGTGCAAACTGCAAAATAGACCCCTAATGTGCTACAAGAATTCAAAATGATGAAAAAATATGGTTATTCATGCTGAGTAATGGTTTTCTCGAATTATGATGACTGGAGAGACTTTGTTATGATTATTTGAAGTGCCTAAACACATGTCAACAAGTTATGATAGTGGTAATTTCCATAATGTTTCATCATCAGGAGAAATCAGGGTTTGAATCCATGAGTTAATTTGGGAATCGCAGAGCTGAAGACACCTGTTTGCTGAACGTGGTCAACTTTTAAACTTTAAACATTTGTCATTTCTCTTTTCTTCAGAGGCTTAATTAGTAGAGTGCAGTTGTAAAATGGGAAGGAGTGGTAAGACCAATAGGGTAGAGCCGATGGATATGCAGTGGGCAGAGAAATTTTCGTTATGTGCAGATGTGTTTAGGGCAACTGGATGGTTCAATTTCTTTAAAAATATCATGGGCTTTAATGAGGAGGTCTCGATTTATTTTGCAAAGAAACTGAATGAGGATGTTATTAAATTTAAAACCCTGCAATTTCAGCTCATAGAAGCCCTAATTTCTGAGGCTACAAATACCACTATGGAGGGGGAGTTGTGGTTCAAAAAAATCCCCTTCGAGTTCAACCCAAATCCTTTCCTACTGCTAGGTAAAGAAACTTTAAATTGGTGCAATGGAATTCATATATCAAATTTTCGACCCGAATGGAGATAGGTGCTCAGCATTATACAAACCTATATCACATGCGAGGGCAGCTTCTAAATGGTTTTTAAATACTATATTAGGATTTTAATGCATCTCAAAATGAACTGTAAAATGAATGTGCCATTTTTCCTGTACAAGAGTATCTAGAAGATGTCAAATAAGGTAAAGGCGCATCCTGAGGATTCAAGGAAGTCAATATTTCATCATGGACTGATAAAAATTATTATTCAAACAGTGTTAAAGAAGGAACAGAAGACCTAGGAACATTTTATATATTGGTCTGGTTTCATTGCTGAGCGGGATGAGCATGTGAACAAGAGAAAGCGTAAAAAGCAAAGCAAAAATAATAGGAAGGGATGAGTGTTGATACAAGATATTTCTGAGAAGCCCCTGTCACAAGATAAACTTAAACGCCCAGAAAAAGAAGAATAGGTTAATGTACCTGAAGTAGAAAAGCCCGAAAGTTTCATTGAAGAGAAGCAAGTCAATATATTCAAAGGAGAACAAGAAAATTGTCAAGAAACTCATAAAATGGAGCAGGGCATTAATCTAACTATTGAAAAACTTTAGGGTCAAATTATATCAGAATAGGATAAGAGCCAAGTTACACAAACTTCTGTAGATAATTCAAAAGATAAAAGTTTGCAAATAAAGACTTTGAGGCAGATGCAAACCTCCCTATGTAGTTAAAGGAATCAAGATGGAATTTTAGAACAAGATCAACTATGAAAGGTAGTGTGGAAAAAGGTTCAAGTTCCAATCAAAAAACAGAGGATATAACTGTAATTCAAAGCTCTTCAACTGATGAAGGTGAGGAGAAACAAGAGACAACAAGTTCTCATCAAATGAGCCTACAACAGGAATGTGAAGAAGCAGATGAATAAGTAAATAAAGTTGAAGAAGAAAAATTCATTCTTAGAATGGAGAAAGATGAACTTGAAATTGCACAAAGAATAGAAAAAGATAAGTATGAAGAAGATTTAATTTTCAGAAAACTGGATATTCCACCTTCCACATCTCAAGATCCTACTTTGCATGGAGAAGTAAGCATATGTTCAAAGGTTGAAAGTCTCAGAAAAGTCCAAAGGCAGCATCAAGCAGAAATAATGTTTCTTAATGAGATAAATGATAGGCTTACAAAGTCTAATAAACATTTAAGGGAGGATGTAGGAGAAGCTAATGCTCGTCATCAGGAGCTGATTGTTGTGGCTAGGAAGGCTCTGAAGAGGAAAAGAGAAGCAGAGGCTAAAGCTGATGATTTAAACAAATAGGTGTAGAAACTGAAAGAGAAGAACAAGCTTATAATAGATGAGATTAAAGACTTGGAAGCCGAGCAGCCTCAACATAACAAAAGGACTCATGCGCTGGAAGGGATTGCTATGTTAGTAGAGGCTACAAGAAAGGCTAATTAGTGTCTAACTTTTTCTTTAATGCATTTTCATTTTGTATCAAGTATGTAATTATTAATAGTTAAGTTTTTAGTTAAATACTTAGTTTAAAGACTCGATTATGTAACTGCTTTTGATACCAAAACCTAAAGATAGGTACAAACTATGCTTTTAGAAATGGTTAAAAGGAAGTAAAGGAGGATGTAGAGAGGTTCGATTTTTTGGTTTCAAGAAGACTTATACAGTGATGATTTTGAAGCTTACAAAACTCTCATGTAAGTCCTGAAGACTGAGATAATACATATGTGATATAAGCCATTTCATACTATTTGATTGAGTTTTTATTTATGATTAGTTTGGTCATTCAATACATGATTTCATTTCTTTTTTAATGTTTTTAATGCAGTGAATGCTTATGTGTTGTAGATGAAAACTAGAATGAGTGATTGTGAATGTCATGGTTTATGTCTTCTCTATTAAAATTTCTTTTCAACTCTTTGATGGATGGCATGATTTAGTATCTTTTTAAAGTTTCATTTCCTTTTTACTTTCTTGAAATTGAAACCTTCAAACCATTAAACCCTAAACCAAGAAAGTTCTATTTCATATTCTTTTTGAAACTGTTAAGATTGTGTTGGCTTTCCCCTTTGTAGTCTAGGGACAAATCCTGGCACTAACATCTTTTGGCGTCATTGCCGGCGACAGAAGTGAAGTTTCATCTTCCCTTGGATATCTTTATTGTTCTGGTTTTGAGGTGGACAAAATCAGAAAATTTCTATTTTAGACTACAGTTCACCAAAGTACTATTTCACAGTGGCTTCCAAGAGGTCTAGGACTAGAGAGAAGCTTACTTCACCATTGCACCAAGGGGTGTTAGATCCAAAAAATATCTTGAAGAAATCTAAACAATAGTCTCATAACCCTTCTTTTGGAAGATCTGAATCTTCCCCATCTTTACTTTATCTTGGTCAATCTCAGTTTTTATCTTCATTTCTGAATTATGAACCAAAATTAGAAGAGGTAGATATTTGGAATTTTACCAATCCATTGTCTCCTAAAAAGCTCAAAATTGAGTTATTTCCCTTGTTTCAGTCTAAAGCTAATATTCCTTCCATTCAGCTCAGTTCAATTAAACCCAATAAACCTTTGTCCTCAAACAGTCAGACTACTTCCAAGATGGTTGGACAACAACTTGATGTGATGGATAGAATGGTAGCAGCTAGGTATGCTCCCTTAGTACTTCCAAAACCTTTAAATGCTCTTCCGGAAGGAGATTATCAAAAATATTTACCTTTTCCTAAGTTTAATGGACTTGGAGAAACAACTGCAAAGGAGCACTGGAATGCATTTTTAAGTTATGTTGATAATCAGAACTTAGAAGCAAAGGATGTATGGATGAGAATGTTTGTGCAAAGTTTAGATGGTGATGTTATAAAATGGTCCAGGGAGTTACCAGCAAATTCAATAAGACTTATAGAGGAGTTACATGATGTATTTATGAGGCAATGGGGGGATACAAAAGATCACACATATTATATTACTGAGTTTACAGCTTTAAAGACAAAACATGATGAGACTATAGCTGACTTTTCAAAATGCTTCAACAAAATGTATGGCAGAATTTCAGTGGAAATTAAACCTTCAGAAACCTTAGCCAAGCTGACATCTGAAAATTCATTTGACCATGACTTTTCTTTGCACCTGAGAGAAAGGAGACCTATAACATTATTGAATATGCAAGAAGCTTCTCTAGAGGTGGAATCCAATATTTTGGCTTCTAATAGACTTAAGGATCAGTCAAACCATCAGGTTCATGATCTAAAGGGTAAGAATGTAGTAATTCCTGCAACCTCTACATCAAAGAAGGAAGAAGGTCAATTAGATGAAATGAGTAAGATAATTAAAATCTTGATTGCAAAAGTGAATAGATTGGAGTTGGAGAAGAGTTCTAATAAATCTTTTCAAGAAGGAGAAATAAATCCCAATTAGAATCCTAACCAGTTTAGAAGACCATTTGTACCAAGATTTATTCCTTGAGAAAGGAGAAACAATCATATTAAGAGGGAGAGGAGAGAAAATGAAGATCAAAGAGTTCCACCCCCTTTCCAAAATAATTTTGTAGAAGAAGTTGAATAAGTGGAAGATGTGCAGTATGAGGATGATTCAAATCAGAATTTAAACTATTTTGGGGAGTTATCATCTAAAGGATTTACAACTAAATGTAGCTATCAGAATTCTGAATATTATGATTCATAATAGTATCAGGAAGGAAGTGATCATCATCCTCAGGTTTCATCCAGTATATGTCAAACTGATCAAAAAAAGTCTTATAATTTAAGATCAGGCCCTAAACAAGTTGTTCAGATTCCAAAAAAGAAAGTAGTTACACCTGTCAGATAGCTGCCTAATCAAACTCAGGGAAAGAAACAAGATCATAGTGATCAGACCAAAATACCATAAATTGAAGAAACCAGTAAAAATTCACAGACTTTTAACTTTGAGAATGAATTGTGTAAAATCAAAGTCCCAGTAACATTGACTGAGTTAATGAAAACTCCTTGCTTTAGAGTTCTGCATGTAAATTGTTGAATGTTCCAGTCAATTCTTCTCCTTCAGATACAATGAATTTATAGGAAGAACAACCAACAATAATTATTGGGTCAGCTTCATCCGAAAAGCCTGAAAGTGTTTCAACCTTTCCTCCACCTTTTTATATAACTTTGACTATCCATGACCAAATGATTCACAACTGCCTTCTAGATTTTAGAGCTTCACATAACCTGACGCCTAAGGTAGTGATGGATGCCCTTGGTTTGAGTGTCACTAAACCATATCATGATTTATTTGCATTTGATTCAAGAGCTGTGAAATGTCTAGGAGTAATAAAGGATCTAGTGGTTAATATTTCTCAATTACCAATGAAGAGTGTTATAATGGATTTAGTAGTTGCTGACATACCCCCTAAGTTTGGCATGTTGCTATCAGGTCTTGGGAGAAGAAAATAGGCAGTACATTTCAGATGGACTTGGCATATGGAACCATTCCAGTGTTTGGTGGAGAGAACAGAAGATTTTACAGAGAATTACAGTATGCATTCATAGTCACTGATGATAAGAATCCAACTAATCGTCCCCTTTATTCAGTAGATAAAGAGTTGGCCTCTTGTATGCTTCATTTTAGTGATGAGATTACAAATGGAGTACTGCAGGTAGAAAAAGAAGCATCAGGAAAACCTACTGTTGAACAAAAAGATGAGTTGTGGCACATGTATTTTGATGGCTCTTCATGTAAAGATGGAGTAGGAGTTGGCATTGTTTTGATTTCCCCTCACGGAGAGGTAATTAGTTTGATGTATAAACTGGAATTTGTCACTACCAACAATACAGCAGAATATGAGGCATTGATACTTGGTTTAAGGGTTGCAAAGGATTTGGGAATTCAACAACTTTCTGTTTATGGTAACTCCGAATTGGTTGTCCAACAGGTGAAGGGAAAATATTAGGTGAAGCAGGACTTGTTGAAGGTATATAGAAATGAGTTTTGGGATATGATCGATTACTTTTTTATAGCATTTAATATTGCTTTTATTCCTAGAGATCAAAATCGGACTACAGATTCACTGCCGTGGCAGCCAATCATTTCAAGATTCCAAAGCATACGCAGCTGAAATATCCAATTGAAGTTAAATATAGATCCTCAGTGCCAGATAATATAAAACAGTGGATATTTTTTGAGGATAATGTAGAGATCAAAAATTCTTGGAGGATAATGTAGAGATCAAACATTCTTGGAATTAGCTAGAGAGTTTTCTAATTCTCTAATTGATCAAGATCAAGATGAGGAGCTAGATGACACTGCTGCATACACAGAGAATATAATTGTTGATCACAAAATTATTGAATTGAAAGGTAATTTTGTTCCTAAGGGATTGGTTCCCCTTGAAAGAATATTTTCCAAAGATGATACTCTGTTGAAACCATCAATGCAATCTTCAGAAGAAAATATCATGAGCTGCAACATTCGTACAAAAGAGAAGCCAAGAATGGTGAAGATTTCTAAGTCTCTTCCAGTTGAGCAAAGAAACAGGTATATTGCATTGTTGAGGAGGTTTGTTGATATTTTTGCTTGGTGCTATGAAGATTTAAGAACTTATGACACAAGTATTATTCAGCATAAAGTGTCTTTAAAACCAAATGTAGAACCCTTTAGGAAAAAATTGAGGAGAATTAACCCAGCTTTACTGCCTATTATAGAGAACGAAGACAAGAAGTTATTAGATGCTAAGATAATTGTTCCATTGAGATATTCATCATGGATTGTGAACTTGGTTCCAGTTCAAAAGAAAAATGGAGAGATAAGGTTATGTGTAGATTTCCGAAATATTAATAGAGCTTCTTTGAAGGACAATTACCCATTGCCAAAGATTGAGCAAATTCTTCAAAAGGTGATGGGTGCACAGAGAATTTCCATGGTTGATGGATTTTCAGGGTACAATCAAATAGCTGTACATCCGAATGACTCAGAGAAAACAACCTTCACTACTCAATGGGGCACATTCATGTATGACAAGATGACATTTGGATTAATGAATGCGGGTGCAACATTCCAAAGAGCTATGGATATAGCCTTTGTAGGTGAAAAGGAAAAATTTGTTGTAATTTATTTGGATGATATTATTGTCTTCTCTCAAATAGATGATGAGCATTTGAAACATCTTGAGCAAACATTTTTGAAGTGTAGGAAATTTGGGTTGTCATTGAACCCCAAAAAGTTACATTTTGTTGTTAAGGAGGGAAAACTTATGGGACATCTTGTTTCAGCTGATGGTATTAGAATAGACCCTGAGAAAGTGAAATCAATCCTAGAGATTACTATCTCGAGGAGTAAAAAAAATGTTCAATCATTCATTGTGAAAATTAATTTTCTGAGGTGGTTTTTCTCGAACTTTGTTGAAACTATTAGACACATTACATCCATGTTGAGGAAGGATCAAGAAGTGAAATGGATAGCAGAATCTAAGGCTTCGTTTGAGAAGATTAAACAAGCTTTGACAGAAGCCCCAGTCTTGGTAAGTCCATATTTTTCAAAAGATTTCCTTACCTTTTCTTTTTCATCCCAAGACACAATAGCAGTTGTTCTTCTACAAAAGAATGCAGATGATTTAGAGAAGCCAATAGCTTTCTTCAGTAAAACTCTTAGAGACTCAGAATTGAAGTACAACACACTTGAGAAGCAAGCATATGCACTTGTTAAAGCCTTTCAGTTTTTCTAAACTTATATCTTGCATTCAAAGATAATTGCCTATGTACCTAATGCTACTATTAAACAAATTTTAACCCAGCCAGACAGTGAAGGTAAAAGAGGTAGGTGGATTGCATAAATAATGGAGTACGAGGTTGTAATCAGGGTTTAGCAAAGCTATTAGCTGATTCCAATTGTGAGGATTTGGATATCCATTTAGTGGCAAATCAGCCAACTCAGGAAGAATTGCAGATGAGGGAAAACAGAGAGAAGATTTTAGATAAATATGCAGGATCAGAATGGTATTCTGATATTGTCTATTTTTTATTACATTTAAAATGTCCAAATCATTTTGACAAAAATGCATCTAGATCATTGAAGTTGAAGGCCACAAAATACTGCTTGGTTAATCAGCAGTTGTTCTGGAAGGATCCAGGGGGAATTTTGCTCAAATGTTTGTAAACATCACTAGTGAAGGAGGTTACTTCAGAAATGCATGAAGGTGCTTGTGGGGGTCACAAGTATTGGAAGTCTACAGGATACAAAATCCTTAGGTATGGGTTTTATTGGCCCTCTTTATTTTCAAATGTGTATCAGCAGGTTCAAGGATGTGTTCAATGTCAAAAGTTTGTTGGGAGGCAAAAGCTCATTTCTCTACCATTGAAGCCTATTGCAGTTAATGCCCCTTTTCAACAGTGGGGATTATATTTTATAGGAGAGATCATCCCTACATCTAGTGGACAACACAGGTGGATACTTATAACTACTGATTTTTTCACTAAATGGGTGGAAGCAATTCCCACTCGTAAAGCAACTGAAGGAGTTATTATGAATTTTATACAGGAAAACATCTTGAGTAGGTTTGGTTGTCCACAGCAATTGTTGACTGATAATGCACCTGCTTTTAAGTCAAAAGCTATGGTAAGTTCTTGTGAGGAAAATGGTATTGATTTGAGGCATTCTACACCTTACTATCCCCAGGGTAATGGTTTGGTAGAGTCATCAAATAAGAACATTATTCAAAGTATTAGAAAGATGTAAAATCAAAATAAGAGATCATGGGATTCAATGCTAAAGTATGCATTGTGGGCAGATAGGATAACTACCAAGAAAGCAATAGGTCTGTCCCCTTTCCAATTGGTATATGGTACTAATGCAGTTTTCCCTATTCAACTAGGCATTCCAGCTATGAAGTTTTTTCAATATAGTCAAGAAGAAGCCAATGATCTTCAACGAATAATTTTTTCATTGATTGAATTGCAGCAAGAACGTGATGTTATAGCACAAAGAGCTAATGCATACAGAAGGAAGATTAAAGCAGGATTTGATAAAAAGGTAAAAGAAAATACTTTTTCTCTTGGTGATATGGTGCTCAGATGGGATGCAAGGAGAGACCAGAAGGGTCAGCATGGTAAGTTTGATAATCTATGGTTAGGTCCCTTCATGATTTCAAAGATTTTAGAAAATATTACTTTCATAATACAAACTCTGGAAGGTCAGTAATTGTCTACTCCAGTTAATGGACGGTTCCTCAAACATTTTTATAGTTCATAAAGGTAAATGAGGTCACATTCATTTTACATAGCGGTGTGAAATAAGACTGCATACCCAATGGAATTTTGTAGAATAAAGGAGCAATTTTAGGTAGCAGAAAGGCACTGGTCTATGAGTTCTTGAAACCTCACAACGAGACTTTCATCCCACAGCTGGAGCCAGATGTTAATGCTAAAATTGTCCCTTTTGTTTTTGCGTGTTTCCTTTAAGCTTGTTTGAAATTTATTTTCTTTTATTTATCCATTGTTTGCATTATTTTGTTTTCAATTTATTTTTATTATATTTTGATTGCTTTTATTTTGCTTTAATTCAAAAATTTTAAATGGCTTATCAACATGGTATTAGTCTCAAATCTTTCAGTTATGCTTATTTAGCTTTATTATAAAGTTTATAACCAAGTTTCAAGCTTTATGGCAAGTGTACTTATCGAATAAACTATCTTGAAATATTCTGGTAGCGCAAACTACAAAGTAGACCCGTAATGCACTACAAGAATTCAAAATTATGAAAAAACGTTGTTATTCATGTTGAGTAATGGTTTGCTCGAATTATGATGACTGGAGAAACTTTGTTATGATTATTTGAAGTGCTGAAACACATGTCAACGAGTTATGATAGTGGTAAGTTCCATAACATTTCATCATCAGGAGAAATCGGGGTTTGAAGCCATGAGTTAATTTGGGAATCACAGATCTGAAGACACCTGTTTGCTAAATGTGGTTAGCTTTTCAGCTTTAATTATTTGTCATTTCTCTTTTTTCATAGGATTAATTAGCAGAGTATAGTTGTAAAATGGGAAGGAGTTGTAAGACCAACAGGGTTGAGTCGATGGATATGTAGTGGGCAGAGAAATTACCGTTATGTGCAGATGTGTTTAGGGCAGCTGGATGGTTCAATTTCTTTAAAAAGATCACGAGGTTTAATGAGGAGGTCTCGATTTATTTTGCAAAGAACCTAAACGAGGATGTTATTAAATTTAAAACCCTGCGATTTAAGCTCACATAAGCCCTAATTTATTAGTCTATAACTATCGCTATGGAGGGGGAGTTGTGGTTCAAAAAACTTCACTTCGAGTTCGACCCAAATCCTATCCTACTGCCAGGTAAAGAAACTTTAAATTGGTGCAATGGAATTCATATATCAAATTTTCGACCTGAATGGAGACAGGTTCTCAGCGTTATACAAACCTATATCACATGCGAGGGCAGGTTCTCAATGGTTTTTAAATACCATATTAGGTTTTTAATGCATCTTAAAATGAACTGTAAAATGAATGTGCCATTTTTTCTGTACAAGAGTGTCCAAAGATGTCAAATAAGGTAAAGGTGCATCCTGAGGATTCAAGGCAGTCAATATTTCATCATGGACTGATAAAAATTATTATTCAAACAGTGCTAAAGAAGGAACATAAGACCTCGGAAAATTTTATATATTTGTCTGGTTTCATTGCTAAGCGGGATGAGCGTGTGAACAAGAGAAAGCCTAAAAAGCAAAGCAAAAATAATAGGAAGGGAGGAGTGTTGATACAAGATATTTCTGAGAAGCCCCTGTCAGAGGATAAACTTAAAATCCCAGAAAAAGAAGAATAGGTTAATGTACTTGAAGTAGAAAAGCTCAAAAGTTTCATTGAAGAGAAGCAAGTCAATATATTCAAAGGAGAACAATAACATTTTCAAGAAACTCATAAAATGGAGCAGGGCGTTAATCTAACTGTTGAACAACTTCAGGGTCAAATTATATCTGAACAAGCTAAGAGCCGAGTTACAGAAACTTCTGCAGATAATTCAAAAGATAAAAGTTTGCAAATAATTACTTTGAGGTAGATGCAAACCTCCTTATGTAGTTAAAGGAATCATGATGGAAGTTTGGAACACGATCAGCTATGAAAGGTAGTGTGGAAAAAGGTTCAAGTTCCAATAAGAAAACAGAGGATATAATGTAATTCAAATCTCTTCAACTGATGAAGGTGAGGAGAAAGAAGAGAGAACAAGTTCTCATCAAATGAGCCTACAATAGGAATGCGAAGAAGCAAATAAAGAAGTAAATAAAGTTGAAGAAGGAAAAATCATTCTTAGAATGGAGCAAGATGAACTTGAAATTGCACAAAGAATAGAAAAATATAAGTATGAAGAAGATTTAATCTTCAGAAAACTGGATATTCCACCTTCCACATCTCAAGATCCTACTTTGCATGGAGAAGTAAGCATATGTTCAGAGGTTGAAAGTCTTAGAAAAGTCCAAAAGCAGCATCAAGCAGAAATAGTGTTTCTTAATGAGACAAATGATAGGCTTACAAAGTCTAATAAACATTTAAGGGAGGATTTAGGAGAAGCTAATTCTCGTTATCAGGAGCTGATTGTTGTGGCTAGGAAGGCTTTGAAGAGGAAAATAGAAATAGAGGCTAAAGCTGATGATTTAAACAAACAAGTGCAGAAACTAAAAGAGAAGAACAAGCTTATATCAGACAAGATTAAAGGCTTGGAAGCCGAGCAGCCTCAACCTAACAAAAGGACTCATGTGCTCGAAGGGATTTCTATGTTAGTAGAGGCTACTAGAAAGGATACTTAGTGCATAATTTTTTCTTTAATTCATTTTCATTTTGTATCAAGGATGTAATTAGTAATAGTTAAGTTTTTAGTTAAAGACTTAGTTTAAAGACTCGATTATGTAACTGCTTTTGATACCAATACCTAAATATAGTTACAAACTACTCTTTTAGAAATGGTTAAAAGGAAGTAAAGGAGGATGTAGAGAGGTTCGATTTTTTGGTTTCAATAAGACTTATATAGTGATGATTTTGAAGCTTACAAAACTCTCATGTAAGTCCTGAAGACTAAGATAATACATATGTGATATAAGCCATTTTATACTATTTGATTGAGTTTTTATTTCTGATTAGTTTGGTCATTCAATACATGATTTCATTTTTGTTTTAATGTTTTTAATGCAGTGAATGCTTATGTGTTGTAGATAAAAACCAGAATGAGTGATTGTGAATGTCATGGTTTATGTCCTCTCTATTAAAATTTGTTTTCAGTTCTTTGATGGATGGCATGATTTAGTAGCTTGTTAAAGTTTCATTTGCTTTTTACTTTCTTGAAATTGAAACCTTCAAACGATTAAACCCTAAACCAAGAAAATTCTATTTCATATTCTTGTTGAAACTTTTAAGATTATGTTGGCTTGCCCCATTGTAGTCTAGGGACAAATCCTGGCACTAACATATTTTGGTGTCGTTGTTGGGGACAGAAGTGAAGTTTCATCTTCCCTGGGATATCTTTATTGTTCTGGTTTTGAGGTTGACAGAATCCGAAATTTTCTATTTCAGACTATAGTTCACCAAAGTACTATTTCATAGTGGCTTGCAAGAGGTCTGAGACTAGAGGGAAGCTTATTTCACCATTGCACCCAGAGGTGTCATATCCAGAAAAGATCTTGAAGAAATCTAAACAAGAGTCTCATAACCCTTCTTTTGGAAGATCTAAATCTTCTCCATCTTGGTCAATATCAGTTTTTATTTTCATTTCTGAATTTTGAACCAAAATTAGAAGAGGCAGATATTCAGAATTTTACCAATCCATTATCTCCTAAAAAGCTCAAAACTGGGTTATTTCCCTTGTTTCAGTCTAAAACTAATATTCCTGCCATTCAGCTCAGTTCAATTAAAACCAATAAACCTTTGTCCTCAAACAGTCAGACTACTTCCAAGATGGCTGGACAACAGATTGATATGATGGATAGAATTGTAGCAGCTAGGTATGCTCACTTAGTACTTCCACAACCTTTAAATGCTCTTCTAGGAGGATATTATCAAAACTATATACCCAGGTTTAATGGCCTGGGATAAACAACTGCTGAGGAGCACTGGAATGCATTTTCAATTTATGCTGATAATCAGAACATAGAAGCAAAGGATGTATAGATGAGAATGTGCAAAGTTTAGATGGTAATGTTATAAAATGGTTCAGGGAGTTACCAGCAAATTCAATAAGACTTATAGAGGAGTTACAGGATGTATTTATGAGGGAATGGGGGAAATACAAAAGATCACACATATTATATTACTGAGTTTGCAGCTTTAAAGAGAAAACATGATGAGACTATAGCTAACTTTGCAAAACGTTTCAACAAAATGTATGGCAGAATTCCAGTGGAAATTAAACCTTCAGAAACCTTAGGCAAGCTGACATATGAAAATACATTTGAAAATGACTTTTCTTTGCACCTAAGAGAAGGAGACCTATAACATTACTGAATATGCAAGAAGCTGCTCTAGAGGTGGAATCCAATATTTTGGCTTCTAATAGACTTAAGGAACAATCAGACTATCAGGTTCATGATCGAAAGGGTAAGAATGTAGTAATGCCTGCAACCTCTACATCAAAGAAGGAAGAAGGTCAATTAGATGAAATGAGTAAGATAAATAAAATCTTGACTACAAAAGTTAATAGATTGGAGTTGGAGAAGAGTTCTAATAAACATTTTCAAGAAGGAGAAAGAAATCCCAGTCAGAATCCTAACTAGTTTAGAAGACCATTTGTACCAAGATTTATTCCTCGAGAAAGGAGAAACAATGATATACAGAGGGAGAGGAGAGAAAATGAAGATCAGAGAGTCCCACCCCCTTTCCAAAATAATTTTGTAGAAGAAGTTGAACAGGTGGAAGATGTGCAGTATGAGGATGATTCAAATCAGAATTTAAACTATTTTGGGGAGTTATAATCTGAAGGCTTTACAACTGAATGTAGCTATCAGAATTTGGAATATTGTGATTCATATCAGTATCAGGAAGGAAGTGATCATCGTCCTAAGTTTTCATCCAGTATATGTCAAATTGATCCAAAAGGGTCTTATAATTTAATATCAGGCCCTAAACAGGTTGTTCATATTCCAAAAAAGAAAGTAGTTCCACCTGTCAGACAGCTGCCTAATCAAACTTAGGGAAAGAAACAAGATCATAGTGATCAGACCAAAAAAACAGAAATTGAAGAAACCAGCAAAAATTCACAGACTTTTAACTTTGAGAATGAATTGTGTAAAATCAAAGTCCCAGTACCATTGACTGAGTTAATGAAAACTCCTTGCTTTAGAGTTCTGCATGTAAATTGTTGAATGTTCCAATCAATTCTTCTCCTTCAGATACAGTGAATTTACAGGAAGAACAACCAACAATAATTCTTGGGTCGGCTTCATCCAAAAATCCTAAAAGCTTTTCAACCTTTCCTCCACCTTTTTATATAACTTTGACGTTCCATGACCAAATGATTCACAACTTCCTTCTAGATTCTAGAGATTCACATAACCTAATGCCTAAGGAAGTGATGGATGCCCTTGGTTTGAGTGTCACTAAACCATATCATGATTTATTTACATTTGATTCAAGAGCTGTGAAATGTCTAGGATTGATAAAGGATCTATTGGTTAATCTTTCTCAATTACCAATGAAGAGTGTTATAATGGATGTAGTAGTTGTTGACATATCCCCTAAGTTTGGAATGCTACTCTCAGGGTCTTGGGCGAAGAAAATGTTGATGTATATGTAACTTGAGAATGTATTTCACATATATGTATATTGTATTCCTATAGAGATGTTATTATTCCTCTATACGGAAGTGGTTGTATTCCTATAGAGATGTTATTATTCCTCTATACGGAAGTGTCGTCATTTATATTGTAAGTGTCGTAACTTATACTTGATGGGTTATTAGACCACCTTGTTGGGGTCGGCCTTATATAAGTCATGTGGTTCAAAGGGTTATTAGACCACCCTATTTGGGGTCGGCCATGTGGTTCAAAGGGTTATTAGACCACCCTAGTGGGGGTCGGCCCAGTCAGCATTATGTTAAGTGGTTAAGTTGAGGCCGGCCTAGTTGAGTAAAGGTTAGTCAAGTTAGTGTATAAATAGAGAGTGTGTCTCTCTCATTTTACACATTTTATTCTCTCACTCACTCTTGGGAGAGTGGTGCACTTGTGGAGGAGGAGGCTCTGTTGATAGGAGAAGACTATCTCTTGTATTCTGGTTGTATCATTTCTCTATCTATCTCTGAGGAATTTATTGGGGTTTTTCACCTTTATGGTTTTCCCCAAGTAAACTCTGTGTCTCTTGTGTGCTTGCATTATTGTGTCCATGATTGATATGCTGTAGCTTTGCAATACATGTTGTTCTCTCAGTTAAGATCCTATATCAGATTGAAGTAAATTCTGAAAATTTAACATGGTATCAGAGCTAGCCTGAAAGAAGGCATGATATGGCATGTATGACACTTGTTGCACTTACGATGCTAGGGCTTGATATAGCAAAACCAGTGATCGTATCACTTTCGCTATAAATCCATTTTGGAAAATTTTTCGGATTTGAAACGTTTACAGGTCGAAGATAAGATCCCCATGTACCTTGTGTTCAAAGAAAAACCTCTAATTAGTTGTACTTTGTGATTTATGATCTGTACAATATAGGGTTTCTGCCTCTCCCAGATCTGAGTCAAAATCAGGTGACCTTGGGAAAAAGGTCATAACTTGGGCTAGGAAGCTCCAAATGAAATTTCGTAAAAAGTGACAAGTAGTACACAGACTGCACTATCTTAAGAAAATTTTTTAGAGGCCGAAGTTGAACCAATGACACGTGGCACTCTATTTAAGTTTGCTCTCCTGTATTATCCCATAAATAGGTCACGTTGCGCACTTGGCATAAATCTCTCTCAGAAAATCCAATTGAGGTCAGACCTATCGGGATGGAAATATAACAGGTCGGGATATCTCAAGAAAAAATTTCAGATGTAGGAGTTGAACCAGTGACACATGACACGCAGTACAAGTTCGCTCTCCTGTATTATCCCATAAACAGGTCACATTGCGACACTTGGCATAACCCTCTCTCAGAGAATCCAATTGAGGTCAGACCTATTGGGATGGAAAGATAACAGATCAGGCTATCTTAGGAAAAAATTTCAGACCTTGTGGATCGAAAGGTTCGGAGTTACACCAGAAACAATCAGGTACATATTTCTGTCAAATGAGAATTATTTTTGAGCACCTTCATTCATGGCTTTCGGAATTTAGGGCTTCGGAGAAAGTTGGAATTTTTGTAATCGGAGACCACGGCTGAATGCTACTCATCAAAATCGAAATTTAGAGACCAAGATCAAAATTTTTGGTTGGGAAGAAGGCCGGGCTTGATCAGACCCTAGTTCGGGACTTTGATCAGAAAAGTGGAAAATTAGGGCTTCTGCAAAAATGGGAATTTTTGAAATTTGTGACCACGGCTAGAAGCTCCTCATTAAAATACAAGCTTAGAAGAGCTTTGGATCAAACCTTTTGATTGGGAAGAAGAGTGGGATTCATCAAACCCTAGTTCGAGGTCATGTCCAGTGAATCTGAAAGTTTCAAAGGTGTAATTTTCAAATTCTGAATATACCAGCTTGATCAACTCATCAAGGCGCATATTTCTATCGTTTCGGAAGTTTGAAATTCAAAGTTTGAATTTTTGGGATTTCTCTGACAAACCCTATTACAGCTCCAAATCCAGTTCCTGCAAATCAAGTGGATTGGGTTAATCCTAGAAGAGGATGGATTGGTCACCTGCATAAGTGAAGAAGTTCCTGTCTCAGAAAGAGATGAGGCTAAGGCCTTCCATAAGAAGATTACAAG
This sequence comes from Larix kaempferi, assembly GCA_027924585.1. Taxonomy (NCBI): domain Eukaryota; kingdom Viridiplantae; phylum Streptophyta; class Pinopsida; order Pinales; family Pinaceae; genus Larix; species Larix kaempferi. Next base: position 38,704 of record BSBM01001356.1, on the reverse strand, counting down.
CAATCTTGACAGGTATGGCTTATAGGTATGTTTCATGGTTAAGTTTATCATATGTTTATCATTATAGTACAATCTTGATTAATTACTAGACTTGTCATATCACCTTAATAGAAGATGTTCATTGATTAAGGTTTTGACAGTTATGGATGTACTAATGCATTGTGATGTTGTATGAGGTTTATGTTGTTCGCTAACATAAAAGGTACACCAAGAAAGACAAATCATGTTCTACTTCAAGAACATATGATCATGGTGACATGAAGACAAAGATTCATCCATTGTCATGGATCACATAGAAGATCTACTTACGAGGTATGTATAACTTGGTTCTACAATGGTTAACTTATGAGACATGCAGGTTACTAGCACAAGTCACTGAAGAGAACCAGTAGACATTATGCGGGTATGTTAGACATAACTAGCTAGCATGCTAATCCAGGTATGTTTTTCCTATATCAAGCTAGAATCCTACCTTGTGTTAGGATCTTATATTGTTTCGTTGTTGATAATGATTATTCATGAAGTCATAGGTTTGAATAGTCATGGTTGTATGCATATTATGTTTCTTACCATAATTGATGATATGACTAACCAGAAGAATCATGAAGGTATAGGTTTGAGTAATCACGGGTTTTATTGATATTATATCTCTTATCTTGATTGATGATTTAACTAACCAAAAGAGTTCTATGCTCAAAGAAGAATATGCATTAGTAAAAGAAGACTTCCTTGAAACCTTGAATACTAATGCTTATTATTTATGTTTGAAATGATCATGACTATACATGCTTAAGATTATTGTGTTTTGATAGTATTAAGATTATACTAATAAATGTGTGATTATGTATGAGTCCTCAAGGAAAACACAATGATGATACTAACAAGCATGCATAGGGATCGAGAATGAATATAAGTTCAAGAATAGGTAATCCACGAAGCAAAGATCAAGAGGGAGCACACTCCAATAGTTTCTGCAAGGATGCAGATATTCAGAGGCAGTTGACCACTTTTCACAATCCACATCAGAATGGAGTTGCAGAAAAAGAAGCAAAGGCTGAGAGGGAGTCAACCCAACAATCAAACAAAGATAAGTATTTTTATTATCATTTCTTGCATATTTGTTTGTTTAAATAAAATTGTTCAATGATGTATATGCTCATGTTCCTAGACTTAGGATATGTATTGTGCATATTAGAATGATTGCATTAATGAACGGTATACTACTAATATGCATGTGATGGGTAGTGGCCTATGGCACTGTACAACATTCCAGTGCTACTTATCTAGAATGAAACCTCTTTGCTGACATGTTGGGAGTAGTGCAAACTCTTAACAATGTTCTGGTAGATACTGGAAGGCATCTAGAAAGTTGTGGAACATGGATGAATGTTGTATTGAAGCATTGGCTAAGATAATTGCAAGACTGTATGACATATTTCTTTATATGTAAGAATTTTTCTGAAAATTATGAGATGCTTCTAATCATGCAATTTAACTTGTTTTGTAGGAAAGACCGTATACCTTCACCTACAAAAGAAAGACTACAACATTTGTTCAAGCAACAAAATTATCTATTGAATATATTGAAGTTCCCAGGATATGGGAAGAATGCCATGATCCGTTGATAATGAAGAACGATGTTTGGGATGTGGTCCCAAGAGCTGAAGGGAAGTCTGTTGTGACTTCCAAATGGAACTATCAGATCAAGCATGCTACAGATGGCAACATAGAGAAATATAAAAGTGATGAAATAGAAGATACACCAGATGGATTTCAAGACAGCTTTCCTGAATGGTGTAATCATATATGTGTGTAGAACTTGGGGATGATTCACTATTTGTTTTTGGCATGAAGGTGTGGCAGAGTGCAGATGGAATCATCCTTGGACAAGGGAAGTATGCAGTAGAGATCCTGAAGAGGTTCGGGATGATTGACTACAAGGCTATGGCCACACCTATGGAATCGAACATGAAGATTCTATGTGATGCTCCATCTAATCCGGTTGATTATGGGTTCAAGTACGATGCAAATCAAAAGTTTAACCTGCAGGGTTATGTTGATTCATATTGGGCATGCAGTGCTACAGATAGGAAGAGCACTTTTGGGTGTTGCTTCAGTATGGGATCAGGTGTGATCTCTTGGTTTAGCATGAAGCAGTCTTGCGTAGCACTGAGTACAACCGAAGCAGAGTATGTTGCGATAGATGAGTAGGTTGCAGATGTATTGACCAAACCGTTGGCCAGAGTACAGTTTGAGTACTTCAAAGAGAGGCTTGGTGCACTTCAGATCAAGGTTCCTTCCAAAGGGAAGTGATGAGTCCGGAAGATGCAGATGCACATGAGCTTTTATACATGGTTGATATGTTCTCCCTTGATCATGATCTAATTGCTGAGCCATTTTTCACATGGTGGTAGATGTGTTCTCCCATGGTGAAAAAGTAAGGCTTGGAGCCTTCCCCGAATGGTGGTAGATGTGTTCTCCCATGTCAGTGGTGTAAGTGTTGGATGATGTGCATCTAGGCTATGCTTCGTGGACGATGAGATGATCTGAAGAGGACGATGCTATGATGATCAGGACAATCATGGATGATGAGCATCAGGACGATGCTCCAGTTACTACTCTGTATATGTATATATGCATCATGTTGGATGCTTGTTATGATCAGTTGGATCATTTATATATATATGCATCATGTTGGATGTTGGATATGATCAGTTGAATCATTTATGTATGTATGCATCATGTTGGATGTTGGATATGATCAGTTGGATCATTTGTATGTATTTTGTATATGCATCATGTTGGATGCTTGGACCATGTATTTGTATATGTATCAGGTGGATACTGAGATCATGTATGTTGATATGTATCAGGTGGATACATTGTGTGGATCATGTATCTGTGTATGCATTAGGTGGATACATTGTATGATCAGGTAGATCATGTATGATGATATGTATCAGGTAGATACTTGGTATGCATCAAGTGGATGCATTGTATGATCAGGATGATCGTGGATGACGAGCTTCTCCAGGTGACATGCGCAGCAAGATGTTGCAGTGATGATGATCAAGATGATCATGTGTACATCAGGATGATGTATGGTGAGTATCAAGAAGATACTTTGTGGCCGTGGATCAGGTTGTGCAGATGAGCATGTCTGGGAGATCCTATAGGTCGGAGTTGTGTACCCATAACAGCCTGGGATGCTCTTTCGAGACATTGCTCCGGGAGGACATGTAATTTGTGCCCTGGGAGATCTTCAGGTCAGAGTTGTGTACCCGTAACATCCTGAGATGCTCTTGCGAGGATTTGTCCTATGGCATGTAATTTGCTCCTAAGAGATCTGGACATGATGAAAAAGGCCTCAGATGCTTCAGCCACGTTTTGTGGTGGACCACATGTAATGTGCTCCTGGGAGATCCAACAGGTAGAGTTGTGTGCTCGTAACAACCTGGGATGCTTCAGCCAGGTTTTGTGGTGATATCACATGTAATATGCTCCTGGGAGATCCGACAGGGAGAGCTGTGTGCTCGTAACAGCCTGGGATGCTTCAACCAGGTTTTGTGATGGGTCACATCTAATGTGCTCCTAGGAGATCCGACAGGTAGAGCTGTGTGCTCATAAAATCCTGGGATGTTGCAGCCAGGTTTTGTGACACACATAATAAGTCCTGGGAATTCCACAGTATGGCCAGTGATGATGAAGACCTGCAGGTGGTGGGCCTACATCCAGTATGAAAAAGGATTGGCTCTATAGAACTTCCTATGATGAATAGATTCAGAGATTGATTGAGATAGCAGCAGCAGTGACGATGACGATGACTCGATGACGATTATCCAATGACGATGATCCATAGAAGAAGACTTGTCCTAGAAGACCTGTGTCAAGAAATGCCTTCCTAGTTAAGAGGGATTGTTGATGTATATGTAACTTTGGAATGTATTTCACATATATGTATATTGTATTCCTATAGAGATGTTATTATTCCTCTATACGGAAGTGTCGTCATTTATATTGTAAGTGTCGTAACTTATACTTGATGGGTTATTAGACCACCTTGTTGGGGTCGGCCCTGTATAAGTCATGTGGGTCAAAGCGTTATTAGACCACCCTATTGGGGGTCGTCCATGTGGGTCAAAGGGTTATTAGACCACCCTAGTGGGGGTCGGCCCAGTTAGCATTATGTTAAGTGGTTAAGTTGAGGCCGACCTAGTTGAGTAAAGGTCAAGTCAAGTTAGTGTATAAATAGAGAGTGTGTCTCTCTCATTTTACACATTCTATTCTCTCACTCACAGTTGGAAGAGTGGCACACATGTGGAGGAGGAGGCTTTGCTACTAGGAGAAGACTATCTCTTGTATTCTGGTTGTATCATTGCTCTATCTATCTCTGAGGAAGTTATTGGGGTTTTTCACCTTTACGGTTTTCCCCAAGTAAACTCTATGTCTCTTGTGTGCTTACATTATTGTGTCCATGATTGATATGTTGTAGATTTGCTGTACATGTTGTTCTCTCAGTTAAGATCCTATATCAGATTGAAGTAAATTCTGGAAATTTAACAGAAAATAGGTGGTACTTTACAGATGGACATGGCATATGGAACCATTCCCATGTTTTGGGGAGAGAACAAAATATTATATGGATAATTACAGTATGCATTCATAGTCACTGATGATAAGAATCCAACTAATCATCCCCTTCAAAAGATGAAGAGTTGGCCTCTTGTATGCTTCATTTTAGCGATGAGATTACAAATGGAGTACTGCAGGTATAAAAACAAGCATCAGTAAAACCTACTATTGAACAAAGAGATGAGCTGTGGCACATGTATTTTGATGGATCTTCATGTAAAGATGGAGTAGGAGTTGGCATTGTTTTGATTTCCCCTAGCATAGAGGTAATTAGTTTGATGTATAAACTAGAATTTGTCACTACCAAAAATACAGCAGAATATGAGGCCTTGATACTTGTTTTAAGGGCTGCGAAGGATTTTGGAATTCAACAACTTTCTATTTATTGCAACTCCGAATTGGTTGTCCAATAGGTGGAGGGAAAATATCAGGTGAAGCAGGAATTGTTGAAGCTATATAGAAATGAGGTTTGGGATATGATCAATAACTTTTTAATAGCATTTAATATTACTTTTATTCCCAGAGATAAAAATTAGACTGCAGATTCATTGGCCTTGGTAGCCACTCATTTGAAGATTCCAAAGCATACTTAGCTAAAATATCCAATTGAAGTTAAATATAGACCCATCAATGCCAGATAATATAAAATAGTGGAGAGTTTTTTAGGATAATGTATAGATAAAAAATTCTTGGAATTAGCTGGAGAGTTTTCTCATTCTCTAATCGATTAGGATCAAGATGAGGAGCCAGATGACACTGCTGCATACATAGATAATATAATTGTTGATCACAGAATTATTGAATTGAAAGGTAATTTTATTCCTAAGGGATTGGTTCCCCTTGAAAGAATCTTTTCCAAAGATGATACTCTGTTGAAACCATCAATGTAATCTTCAGAAGAAAATATAATGAGCTGCAACATTGGTACAGAAGAGAAGCCAAGAATGGTGAAGATTTATAAGTCTCTTCTAATTGAGCAAAGAAACAGGTATATTGCATTGTTGAGGAGGTTTGTTGATATTTTTGCTTTGTGCTATGAAAATTTAAGAACTTATGACACAAGTATTATTCAGCATAAAGTTCCTTTAAAACCAAATGTGGAACCCTTTACGCAAAAATTGAGGAGAATTAACCCAGCTTTATTGCCTGTTATAGAGAAGGAAGTCAAGAAGTTATTAGATGCAAAGATAATCGTTCCATTGAGATATTCATAATGGATTGTGAACTTGGTTCCAGTTCGAAAGAAGAATGGAGAGATAAGGTTATGTGTAGATTTCCGAAATCTTAATAGAGCTTCTTTGAAGGATAATTACCCATTGCCAAAGCTTGAGCAAATTCTACAAAAGGTGGTGGGTGCACAGAGAATTTCCATGGTTGATGGATTTTTAGGGTATAATCAAATAGCTGTACATCCGGATGACTAGGAGAAAACAACCTTCACTACTCAATGGGGCACACTCATGTACGACAAGATGACATTTGGATTAATGAATGCGGGTGCAACATTCCAAAGAGCTATGGATATAGCTTTTGTAGGTGAAAAGGAAAAATTTGTTGTAATTTATTTGGATGATATTACTGTCTTCTCTCAATCAGATGATGAGCATTTGAAACATCTTGAGCAAACATTTCTGAAGTGTGGGAAATTTGGGCTGTCATTGAACCCCAAAAAGTCTCATTTTTTTGTTAAGGAGGGCAAACTTCTGGGTCATCTTGTTTCAGCTGATGGTATTAGAATAGACCTTGAGAGAGTTAAAGCAATCTTGGAGATTACTATCTCAAGGAGTAAAGAAGATGTTCAATCATTCATTGGGAAAATTAATTTTCTGAGGTGGTTTATCCCGATCTTTGGTGAAACTATTAGACACATTACATCCATGTTGAGGAAGGATCAAGAAGTCAAATGGATAGCAGAAGTTAAGGCTTTGTTTGAGAAGATTAAACAAGCTTTGACAGAAGCCCCAGTCTTGGTAAGTCCATATTTTTCAAAAGATTTCCTTACCTTTTCTTTTGCATCCCAAGACACAATAGTAGTTGTTCTTCTACAAAAGAATGCAGATGATTTACAGCAGCCAATAGCTTTCTTTAGTAAAACTCTCAGAGACTCAGAATTGAAGTACAACACACAGTGAAGGTAAAAGAGGTAGGTGGATTGCAAAAATTATGGGGTACAAGGTTGAAATCAGGCCTACAAAGTTAGTGAAAGGACAGGGTTTAGCAAAGTTGTTAGCTGATTCCAATTGTGAGGATTTGGATATCCATTTAGTGGCAAAACATCCAACTCAGGAAGAATTGTAGATGAGGGAAAATAGAGAGCAGATTTTAGATAAATATGCAGGATCATAATGGTATTCTGATATTGTCTATTTTTTATTGCATTTAAAATGTCTAGATCATTTTGACAAAAAGGCATCCAGATCATTGATTTTGAAGGCCACGAAATACTGCTTGGTTAATCGGCAGTTGTTCTCGAAGGATCCAAGGGGAGTTTTGCTCAAATGTTTGGAAAAATCACAAGTGAAGGAGGTTACTTCAGAAATGCATGAAGGTGCATGTGGGGGTCACAAGTATTGGAAGTCTACTACATACAAAATCCTTAGGTCTGGGTTTTATTGTCCCTCTTTATTTTCAAATGTGTATCAGCAAGTTCAAGGATGTGTTCAATGTCAAAATCTTGCTGGGAGGCAAAAGTTCATTTCTCTACCATTATAGCCTATTGCAGTTAATGCCCCTTTTCAACAGTGAGGATTATATTTTATAGGAAAGATTAACCCTGCTTCTAGTGGACAACCTAGGTGGATACTTACAGCAACTAATTGTTTCACTAAATGGGTGGAAGCAATTCCCACTTGTAAAGCAAATGAAGGAGTTATTATGAATTTTATATAGGAAAACATCTTGAGTAGGTTTGGTTGTCCACAGAAATTGTTGACTGATAATGCACCTACTTTGAAGTCAAAAGCTCTGGTAAGTTTTTGTGAGGAAAATGGTATTGATTTGAGGCATTCTACACCCTAATATCCCCAGGGTAATGGTTTGGCAGAGTCATCAAATAAGAACATTATTCAAAGTATTAGAAAGTTGTTAAATCAAAATAAGAGATCATGGGACTCAATGCTAAAGTATGCATTGTGGGTAGATAGGATAACTACCAGGAAAGCAATAGGTCTTCCCCCTTTCTAATTGGTATATGGTGCTGATGCAGTTTTCCCTATTCATCTAGGCATTCCAGTTATGAAGTTTTTTCAATATAGTCAAGAACAACCCCATGATCTTCAACGAAGAATTTTTTCATTGATTGAATTGCAGCAAGAACGTGAGGCTATAGCACAAAGAGCTGATGCATATAGAAGGAAGATTAAAGTAGGATTTGATAAAAAGGCAAAAGAAAATACTTTTTGGTCACGAGGTTTAATGAGTAGATCTCGATTTATTTTGCAAAGAACCTAAACGAGGATGTGATTAAATTTAAAACCCTGCAATTTCAGCTCACAGAAGCCCTAATTTCTGAGGCTATAGGTATCGCTATGGAGGGGGAGTTGTAGTTCAAAAAAATTCCCTTCGAGTTCGACCCAAATCCTTTCCTACTGCCAGGTAAAGAAACTTTAAATTGGTGCAATGGAATTCATATATCAAATTTTTGACCTGAATGGAAACAGGTGCTTAGTGTTATAAAAACCTATATCACATGCGAGGGCAGGTTCTTAATGGTTTTTAAATACCATATTAGGTTTTTAATGCATCTTAAAATGAACTATAAAATGAATGTGCCATTTTTCCTGTACAATAGTATCCATAAGATGTCAAATAAGGTAAAGGCGCATCCTGAGGATTCAAGGCAGTCAATATTTCATCATGGACTGATAAAACTTATTATTCAAACATTGTTAAAGAAGGAACAAAAGACCTGGGAACATTTTATATATTTTTCTAGTTTCATTGTTGAGCGGGATGAACATTTGAACAAGAGAAAGCCTAAAAAGCAAAGCAAAAAGAATAGGAAGGGAGGAGTGTTGATACAAGATATTTCTGAGAATCCCCTGTCACAAGATAAACTTAAAAGCCCAGAAAAAGAAGAACAGGTTAATGTACCTGAAGTAGAAAAGCCCGAAAGTTTCATTGAAGAGAAGCAAGTCAATATATTCGAAGGAGAACAAGAACATTGTCAAGAAACTCATAAAATGGAGCAGGGCATGAATCTAACTGTTGAACAACTTCAGGGTCAAATTATATCAGAACAATCTAAGAGCTGAGTTACACAAACTTCTGCAGATAATTCAAAAGATAAAAGTTTGCAAATAAAGACTTTGAGGCAGATGCAAAACTCCTTATGCAGTTAAAGGAATCAAGCTAAAAGTTTAGAACAAGATCATCTATGAAAGGTAGTGTGGAAAAAGGTTCAAGTTCCAATCAAAAAACAGAGGATATAACTGTAATTCAAAGCTCTTCAACTGATGAAGGTGAGGAGAAAGAAGATAGAAAAAGTTCTCATCAAATGAGCCTACAACAAGAATGCGAAGAAGCAGATGAAGAAGTAAATAAAGTTGAAGAAGAAAAAGTCATTCTTAGAATGGAGAAAGATGAAATTGAAATTGCACAAAGAATAGAAAAAGATAAGTATGAAGAAGATTTAATCTTCAGAAAACTGGATATTCCACCTTCCATATCTCAAGATCCTACTTTGCATGGATAAGAAAGCATATGTTCAGAGGTTGAAAGTCTCATAAAAGACCAAAAGCAGCATCAAGCAGAAATAGTGTTTCTTAATGAGACAAATGATAGGCTTACAAAGTCTAATAAACATTTAAGGGAGGATTTAAGAGAAGATAATGCTCATTATCAGGAGATGATTGTTGTGGCTAGGAAGGATCTGAAGAGGAAAAGAGAACCATAGGCTAAAGCTGATGATTTAAACAGACAGGTGCAGAAACTGAAAGAGAAGAACAAGCTTCTATCAGACAAGATTAAAGACTTGGAAGCCGAGCAGCCTCAATATAACAAAAGGACTCATGTGTTGGAAGGGATTGCTATGTTAGTACAGGCTACTAGAAAGGCTACTTAGTGCCTGATTTGTTCTTTAATGCATTTTCATTTTGTATCAAGTATGTAATTATTAATAGTTAAGTTTTTAGTTAAAGACTTAGTTTAAAGACTCGATTATGTAACTGCTTTTGATACCAAAACCTAAAGATAGTTACACACTACTCTTTTAGAAATGGTTAAAAGGAAGTAAAGGAAGATGTAGAGAGGTTCGATTTTTTGGTTTCAAGAAGACTTATACAGTGATGATTTTGAAGCTTACAAAACTCTCATGTAAGTCCCGAAGACTGAGATAATACATATGTGATATAAGCCAGTTTATACTATTTGATTAAGCTTTTATTTCTGATTAGTTTGGTCATTCAATACATGATTTCATTTCTATTTTAATGTTTTTAATGCAGTGAATGCTTGTGTTGTAGATGGAAACCAGACTGAGTGATTGTGAATGTCAAGGTTTATGTCTTCTCCATTAAAATTTGTTTTCAGTTCTTTGATGGATGGCATGATTTAGTAGCTTGTTAAAGTTTCATTTCCTTTTTACTTTCTTGAAATTGAAACCTTCAAACCATTAAACTCTAAACCAAGAAAATTCTTTTTCATATTCTTTTTGAAACTGTTAAGATTGTGTTGGCTTGCCCCTTTGTAGTCTAGGGTCAAATCCTGGCACTAACATATTTTGGCGTCGTTGCTGGGGATAGAAGTGAAGTTTCATCTTCACTGGGATATCCTTATTGTTCTGGTTTTGAGGTGGACAGAAACATAAAATTTCTATTTCAAACTACAGTTTACCAAAGTACTATTTCACAGTGGCTTCCAAGAGGTCTGGGACTAGAGGGAAGCTTACTTCACCATTGCACCCAAGGCTGTCAGATCCAGAAAAGATCTTTAAGAAATCTAAACAAGAGTCTCATAACCCTTCTTTTGGAAGATCTAAATCTTCCCCATCTTTACTTTCTCTTGGTCAATCTCAGTTTTTATCTTCATTTCCGAATTTTGAACCAAAATTAGAAGAGGGAGATATTCAGAATTTTACCAATCCATTGTCTCCTAAAAAGCTCAAAACTGAGTTATTTCCCTTGTTTCAATCTAAATCTAATATTCCTTCCATTCAGATCAGTCCAATTAAAACCAATAAACCTTTGTCCTCAAATAGTCAAACTACTTCCAAGATGGGTGGACAACAGCTTGATATGATGGATAGAATGGTAGCAGGTAGGTATGCTCCCTTAGTACTTCCACAACCTTTAAATTCTCTTCCGGGAGGAGATTATCAAAAATATTTACCTTTACCTAGGTTTAATGGACTGGGAGAAACAACTATAGAGGAGCACTGGAATGCATTTTTAAGTTATGCTGATAATCAGAACGTAGAAGCAAAGGATGTATGGATGAGAATGTTTGTGCAAAGTTTAGATGGTGATGTTATAAAATGGTTCAGGGAGTTACCAGCAAATTCAATAAGACTTATAGAGGAGTTACAGGATGTATTTATGAGGCAATGGGGGGATACAAAAGATCACACATATTATATTACTGAGTTTGCAGCTTTAAAGATAAAACATGATGAGAATATAGCTGACTTTTCAAAACGCTTCAACAAAATCTATGGTAGAATTCTAGTGGAAATTAAACCTTCATAAACCTTAGCGAAGCTGACATATGAAAATGCATTTGACCATGACTTTTCTTTGCACCTGAGATAAAGGAGAACTATAACATTACTGAATATGCAAGAAACTTCTTTAGAGGTGGAATCCAATATGTTGGCTTCTAATAGACTTAAGGGATCAGTCAGACCATCAGGTTCATGATCGAAAGGGTAAGAACGAAGTAATGCCTGCAACCTCTACATCAAAGAAGGAAGAAGGTCAATTAGATGAAATGAGTAAGATAATTAAAATCTTGACTGCAAAATGTTAAATTTTGAGCATTAATTCACAATACTCTAGGATCTTTGCTGAGAGAATAACATATACAGTATATCAATGCATGACAATCATAATAAGCATGATAAGCATCACAAGAATCAAAAGCATGAGAGACAAGAGACACAAAGTTTCCGTGGGGAAAACCCTAAGGTGAAAAACCCCACAAATTCCTCAGAGATAGAGAGAGCAATGGCTCAACCAAAGTACAACCAAAATACACTGAGATAGTCTCCTAGTAGTAGATGATCCTCCTCCTCACTAGTGCGCTACTTTCTGAGTGACAGTGAGATACTTTTCTGAGTGTTCTGAATAGAGATCACCTGATCTCTATTTATACTAATCTGTTTTCCCAGTGACCTTATGGGGCTGACTTGTCTAGCTAGGTACATCCACATTATAATATATATTTCAGGGCCGACCCCACACATGGTGGTCTAATAACCCATCAGCAAGTACACACACTTGCGACACTTGTCAATCCACATGACGACACTTCCTTATAGAGGAATGACACATCTCTTATAAGGGTACAATAAATATATATAAAATACACAGATGAAATACATTCCGAAGTTACATATACATCAACACTCCCTCTTAACTAGGAAGGTATTTCTCGACACAGATCTGCTAGACAAGTCTTCTTCTCGGGATCATCGTCATCGATGCATCGTCATCATCATCGTCACTATTACTGCTATCTCGACCAATCTCTGACTCTACTTGTCATAGGAAGTTCTACAGAGCCAGTCCTTTTTCATACTAGATGTAGGCCTGCCACCTGCAGGTCTTTATCATCACTGGCCATACTGTGGAAATCTCGGGACTTATTACGTGGGTCACAAAACCTTAAAAGAGTCTCTTGACTAGCAAGAACCCTAAAGAGCATCTGAGGCCTTTTTCATCCTGTCCAAATCTCCAGGACTTATTACATGTGACCCCACCACAAAACCTCAAAAGAGAATCCCAGGACTGATTACGAGCACAAGGCTCAACCTATCGGATCTACCAGGGCACAAATTACATGTGGTCACCACAAAACCTCGAAATAGCATCCCAGGACTGATTACGATCACAAGGCTCAACCTATCGGATCTCCTAGGGCACAAATTACATGTGGTCATGGAAAAACCTCGAAAGAGCATCCCAGGACTGATTACGAGCACACGGCTCAACCTATCGGATCTCCCAGGGCACAAATTACATGCCATAGGACAAAACCTTGAAAGAGCATCTGCCAGATATCCCAGGGCACAAATTACATGCCATAGGCAAAGCCTCGAAGGACTATCTGCAGATCTCCGAGGGCAAAAATTATATGTCCTCCCAAGCAAAACCTTGAAAGAGCATTTGCCAGATATCCCAGGGTACGAATTACATGCCATAGGCAAAACCTTGAAAGACCATCTGCAAATCTCCCAGGGCACAAATTACATGCTTATATGCACAACCTATTCCACGGCCACAGAGTATCAACCTGATACTCACCATACATCATCCTGATGTACACATGATCATCCTGATCATCACTGCAACATCCTACTGCATGTCATCTGGAGCAACATCCTGAAGCTCGTCATCCATGATCATCCTGATCATATAATGTATCTACCTGATGCATACCAAGTATCTACCTGATACATATCATCATACATGATCCACCTGATCATACAGTGTATCCAACTAATACAAATACAAATACATGATACATATCACCATACATGATCCACCTGATCATACAATGTATCCACCTGATACATATACAGATACATGGTCCAAGCATCCAACATGATGCTTATACAAAATACATACACATGATCCAACCAATCATATCCAGCATCCAACATGATGCATACATACATACAAAAAAAATGATCCAACTGATCATATCCAGCATCCAACATGATGCATACATACATATATAAAAATGATCCAACTGATCATATCCAAGCAGAAACCGCTGGTTGAAATCCGCTTTACTCTTGGTAAATCCCAAACTAGATAAGAAACTGTCCATCCTACCATACCAGGTTCTGGGAGCTTGTTTCAAGCCATACAAGGCTTTCTTCAATCTGCACACATATGAATCCTTGTCATGTATTTCAAAACCAAGTGGCTGCTCTACATATACTTCCTCTTCAACTACACCATTCAAGAAAGCAGTCTTGACATCCATCTGGTGTATTTTCCATTTCATCGCTGCAGCCAGGGCAAGTATTGTTCTGATGGAAGTATACCTGGCTACAAGTGCAAAATTTTCTTCATAGTCTATTCCCTCTTTCTGAGAGAAGCCACGAGATATGAATCTTGCCTTGTATTTCTCTACACTGCCATCTGCAGCATGCTTGATTTTGTAGATCCATTTGGAAGTCACAACAGACTTCTCTTTAGGTCTTGGGACAACATCCCAAACATCATTCTTCATTATTGATTGGTATTCCTCAACCATGGAATCCTTCCATTCTTTCTTTTCCACTGCTTATTCATAACTGGAAGGCTCTTTGTTCATAATGTCATAGACTAAAGCAACATAGCTAGTATGTGATCTGGTTCTCTTCTTTGCTCTGTGTTCTTCTTCTGGAATGCCAAATCTTTCTGCATCTTGAATGAGCTCTCTAGCCCATGCAAGTTTCCTCTTGTGAGAGTTATCCTCACGGGGTGGATCTACAGGTTCTTGCGGATCTTCAAACTCACGAACAACTTCTGGAACTGCTTCAGTCATGGTAGTGTCTTGAAATCTAGTTTCCTTAGGTTATTCATAAACTTCGATAGGTGCCTTCCTTGATTTGATGAATGCTGATTTTTCATCAAATGTTACATCCCTGCTGACATCAATCTTCTTGAACCCTGGAAAGTATATTCTATAAGCCTTCAAGCTTTCACTGTAACCCACAAAGATACCCTTCTTTCCTGAAGGATCTAGTTTAGTCCTCTTTTCCTTTGGAACATGAGTGTATACTGGACAACCAAATATTCTGAGATGACTGACTTCAGGTTTCTTACCATAAAAGACCTCTTCTGGTGTCTTGTTGTCCAATATCTTGTGGGGTGTTCTGTTCTGCACATATCTAGCTGTTCTAGCTGCTTCTGCCCATAGATGCATAGGTAGATCCTGGTCATGCAACATTGCCCTTGCTGCTTCCATGATAGTTCTGTTCTTCCTTTCTGCAATTCCATTCTGTTGAGGATTATAAAGAGCAGTCAACTCCCTCTTAATCCCTGAATCACTACAAAGCTTCTTGAAGTCACCTGAGGTGAATTCTCCACCATTGTCGGATCTGAATGTTTTGATCTTCTTGTCAGTTTGATTCTCCATCAAGGTTTTGAATTCCTTGAATTTATCAAACACCTCATCTTTGTTCTTCAAGAAGTATACCCAAGTCTTCCTGGAGAATTCATCAATAAATGAGACATAGTAAACATACCCACTCAGAGAGCTGGATGACATAGGACCACATACATCTGAGTGGATGATTTCCAGGATGTCTTTTGCCTTGCTTTCACTGCTTGGGAAAGCCTTCTTAATGTTCTTACCTTTTGCACATCCTTTGCAAACACGTTCATGTTTGGTCTTGATTTCAGGAAGACCCTCTACAGCCTTGCTTGCAATTGGAAGTTCTCTATAGTGCATATGAGAAAGTCTTCTATTCCAAAGTTCACTTGGCTCCATGGATTCATGTACCATGGCATGTTCAGGTTGTCCCTTCAATTTATACAAACCTCCCTCTTGCTCTCCAATCACTACTGCATCATCTATGTTCTTTCCCTTTGGCCACATTAGGACTTGGCCATCCACAAATGCAACCCTCATACCTTTTGCATCCAATGCAGAGATGGAGAGTAAGTTCTTCTTGAGCCCAGGTACATAAAGGACTACTTTCATCTTCAAAGATTTTCCAGAATCTAGGTTGTAGGAGGCTTCACCACTTCCTTTGATTGGGTATTGATAATCATCCCCAAGTTTCACCTTATGGGGTGATTCATGTTCAGATAGATTCACAAAAGATTCCTTAAACCCAGTCATGTGTTTGGAAGCCCCACTGTTAATCAACCAATCATTACAACCATGGGAGATAGTACCTGTGAGAGCAGAAATTAGAACATATTCTTCTTCACTTGATGAGTCATCATCACTATTACATTCTTCCCTAGCCTTCTTCTTTGGGGGTTCATCATCTTCGGCAGCATGAACATGATATCTTCTTTTGTTATTCTTCTTCTTCTTATTGAATTTGTTGTTGTTGTCTTTCTTCTTCTTGGGACAATCTGAAGCAAAGTGTCCCTTCTCATTGCAATTGAAGCATCTGAGATCTTTCTTATCTTTATGATAATGGTGGTGTGAGGATATTCTATTATGAGATGATTCCTTCTTGGACTTGCCTTTCCTGGCATGTGCTGTGAGAGCTTGATCTTCATTTCCCATCTTTTTTTCTCGAGCCACAATCCTAGCTTCTTCTTGAGAGCATTCTTTTCGCAATCTGTTGAAGGAGACCAACTTCTTCCTTGCACAAATTCCTTGAATGAAGGAATCCCATGACCTGGGTAGGCCATTTAGAGTGGTCATCACCACTTCACCATTCTCCACCATTTCATCCACCGCTTCTAGTTGTTCCTTGATCTGGGAGACCCTTGAAAAATAAGATTGAATGGTTTCTCCATTCTGAAACTTTACTCCTTTCAATTGGTTCCGCAGGGTCATCTTCCGATTTATGTTCTTCCCTTCAAATAGCTTGGTCAAAGAGTCAAACATCTCCTTGGGTGTCTTTAGAGAGGACACATGGGGTATGAGATTGTCTTTAATGGAATCAGCAATGATTCTCTTTGCCTTGACCAAGTTCTTCTTATGCAATACCTTGGCCTCTTCATCCTCTGGGATAGGGATGTCTTCTTTCACATATGAGTCCAACTCATTCTCTTCCAAGATTAACCCAATATTATACTTCCAAGCTCGGAAGTTATCAGCTCCTTCAAGCTTATCCTTAAGCTTGGTGTGGTGAGACATCTTAAAGAGTACTTCAAATGGAAATAGAAAAGATTTAGATCTTACCACTTGAAATGTTGAAAACTAGATCTAGTCCTGGATTAGGGTTTGTTGGGAAAACCCTAAAAATTCAAAAAGTGAATTTCAATTTTCTAAAAGGATAGAAAGATGTGCCTTGATTAGCTGATCAGCCTGGTGTATTCAGAATTTAAGATCAACAAAGTTTTACCCTTCAGATTTGCATTTTTGTCCTCCCGGGTTCACTAGGGAGAGCCCTGAATTAGGGTTTGAGTTTCCCGGTGATATACCCAACCAAAAATCTCGATCCAAAGCTCTAAAATTCGATTTTTGCAAGGCGCTTCCAGCTATGTCTTCAGATTTCAGAAATTCCTATTTTTGTGGAAACCCTAATTTTTAGGGCCAAATCTAAAAATGCTCGGAATTGAATTCTGATTGGACAGATAGATGCGCCTTGATGAGTAGAGTCAATCTACTATACTGTTTTTCCCAAATCTATGGAGAGAAACCCAATAAACAAGAAACTCAAGTTTTCGTCACTGCAAAATGTCTTCTTCTCAGGTTAGCTCTGATACCATGTTAAATTTTGAGCATTAATTCACAATACTCTAGGATCTTTGCTGAGAGAATAACATATACAGTATATCAATTCATGACAATCACAATAAGCATGACAAGCATCACAAGAATCAAAATCATGAGAGACAAGAGGCACAGAGTTTCCATGGGGAAAACCCTAAGGTGAAAAACCCCACAACTTCTTCAGAGATAGAGAGAGCAATGGCTCAACCAAAGTACAACCAAAATACACTGATATAGTCTCCTAGTAGCAGATGATCCTCCTCCTCACTAGTGCGCTACTTTCTGAGTGAGAGTGAGATACTTTTCCGAGATTTCTAAATAGAGATCACCTGATCTCTATTTATACTAATATGTTTGCCCAGTGACCTTATGGGGCCGACTTGTCTAGCTAGGTACATCCACATTATAATATATATTTCAGGGCCGACCCCACACATGGTGGTATAATAACCCATCGGCAAGTACACACACTTGCGACACTTGTCAATCCACATGACGACACTTCCTTATAGAGGAATGACACATCTCTTATAAGGGCACCATAAATATATATAAAATACACATATGAAATACATTCCGAAGTTACATATACATCAACACAAAAGTGAATAGATTGGAGTTGAAGAAGAGTTCTAATAAACCTTTTCAAGAAGGAGAAAGAAATTCCAATCAGAATCCTAACAAGTTTAGAAGACCATTTGTACCAAGATTTATTCCTCGGGAAAGGAGAAACAATGATATTCAGAGGGAGAGGAGAGAAAATGAAGATCAGAGAGTCCCACCCCCTTTCCAAATTAATTTTGTAGAATAAGTTGAACAAGTGGAAGATGTGAAGTATGAGGATGATTCAAATCAGAATTTAAACTATTTTGGGGAGTTATCATCTGAAGGCTTTACAACAGAATGTAGCTATCAGAATTCTGAATATTATGATTCATAATAGTATCAAGAAGGAAGTGATCATCGTCCTCAGGTTTCATCCAGTATATGTCAAACTAATCCAAAAAAGTCTTATAATTTAAGATCAGGCCCTAAACAGGTTGTTCAGATTCCAAAAAAGAAAGTAGTTACACCTGTCAGACAGCTGCCTAATCAAACTCAGGGAAAGAAACAAGATCATAGTGATCAGACCAAAACAACAGAAATTGAAGAAACCAAAAAAAATTCACAGACTTTTAACTTTGAGAATGAATTGTGTAAAATCAAAGTCCTAGTACCATTGAATTAGTTAATTAAAACTCCTTGCTTTAGAGTTCTGCATGTAAATTGTTGAATGTTCCAGTCAATTATTCTCCTTTAGATACAGTGAATTTATAGGAAGAACAACCAACAATAATTCTTGTGTCAGCTTCATCCGAAAAGCTTGAAAGTGTTTCAATCTTTCCTCCACCTTTTTATATAACTTTGACTTTCCATTTCCAAATGATTCACAACTGCCTTCTAGATTCTAGAGATTCACATAACCTTATGCCTAAGGCAGTGATGGATGCCCTTGGTTTGAGTGTCACTAAACCATATCATGATTTATTTGCATTTGATTCAAGAGCTGTGAAATGTCTAGTCTGGTGGTTAATCTTTCTCAATTACCAATCAAGAGTGTTATAATGGATGTAGTAGTTGTTGACATATCCCCTAAGTTTGGCATGTTGATCTCAAGGTCTTGGGCGAAGAAAATAGGTGGTACATTACAGATGGACTTGGCATATGGAACCATTCCAGTGTTTGGTGGAGAGAACATAAGATTATATAGAGAATTACAGTATGCATTCATAGTCACTAATGATAAGAATCCAACTAATCATCCCCTTTATTCAGTAGATGAAGAGTTGGGCTCTTGTATGCTTCATTTTAGTGATGAGAGGGCAAATGGAGTACTGCAGGTAGAAAAAGAAGCATCAGTAAAACCTACTGTTGAACAAAAAGATGAGTTGTGGCAAATGTATTTTGATGGATTTTCATGTAAAGATGGAGCAGGAGTTGGCATTGTGTTCATTTCCCCTAGCGGAGAGGTAATTAGTTTGATGTATAAACTAGAATTTGTCACTACCAACAATTCAACAGAATATGAGGCATTGATACTTGGTTTAAGGGCTGTGAAGGATTTGGTAATTCAACAACTTTCTATTTATGGCGACTCCAAATTGGTTGTCCAACAGGTGAAGGGAAAATATCAGGTGAAGCAAGACTTGTTGAAGGTATATAGAAATGAGTTTTGGGATATTATCGACAACTTTTTATAGCATTTAATATTACTTTTATTGCCAGAGATCAAAATCAGACTGCAAATTCACTGGCTGTGGCAGCCACTCATTTCAGGATTCCAAAGCATACTCAGCTGAAATATCCAATTGAAGTTAAATATAGACCCTCAGTGTCAGATAATATAAAATAGTGGAGAGTTTTTGAGGATAATGTAGAGATCGAAAATTCTTGGAGGATAATGTAGAGATAAAAAATTCTTGGAATTAGCTAGAGAGTTTTCTAATTCTCTGATAGATCAAGATCAAGATGAGGAGTTAGATGACACTGCTGCATACATAGAGAATATAATTGTTGATCACAGAATTATTGAATTGAAAGGTAATTTTATTCCTAAGGGATTGGTTCCCCTTGAAAGAATCTTTTCCAAAGATGATACTCTGTTGAAACCATCAATACAATCTTCAGAAGAAAATATCATGAGCTGCAACATTGGTATAGAAGAGAAGCCAAGAATGGTAAAGATTTCTAAGCCTCTTCAAGTTGAGCAAAGAAACAGGTATATTGCATTGTTGAGGAGGTTTGTTGATATTTTTGCTTGGTGCTATGAAGACTTAAGAACTTATGACACAAGAATTATTCAGCATAAAGTTCCTTTAAAACCAAATGTGGAACCCTTTAGGAAAAAATTGAGGAGAATTAACCCAACTTTACTGCCTGATATAGAGAAGGAAGTCAAGAAGTTATTAGATGCAAAGATAATCGTTCCATTGAGATATTCATAATGGATTGTGAACTTGGTTCCAGTTCGAAAGAAGAATGGAGAGATAAGGTTATGTGTAGATTTATGAAATGTTAATAGAGCTTCTTTGAAGGACAATTATCCATTGCCAAATATTGAGCAAATTCTGCAAAAGGTCATGGGTGCACAGAGAATTTCCATGGTTGATGGATTTTCAGGGTACAATCAAATAGTTGTACATCCGAATGACTGGGAGAAAACAACCTTCACTACTCAATGGGGCACATTCATGTATGACAAGATGACATTTGGATTAATGAATGCGGATGCAACATTCAAAAGAGCTATGGATATAGCCTTTGTAAATGAAAGGAAAAAATTTGTTGTAATTTATTTGGATGATATTACTATCTTCTCTCTATCAAATGATGAGCATTTGAAACATCTTGAGAAAACATTTCTAAAGTGTAGGAAATTTGGGCTGTCATTGAACCCCAAAAAGTCACATTTTGATGTTAAGGAGGGAAAACTTCTGGGACATCTTGTTTCAACTGATGGTATTAGAATAGACCTTGAGAGAGTTAATGCAATCCTGGAGATTACTATCTTGAGGAGTAAAAAAGATGTTCAATCATTCATTGGGAAAATTAATTTTCTTAGGTGGTTTATCCCAAACTTTGCTGAAACTATTAGACACATTACATCTATGTTGAGGAAGGATCAAGAAGTGAAATGGACAGCAGAAACTAAGGCTTCGTTTGAGAAGATTAAACAAGCTTTGATAGAAGCCCCAGTCTTGGTAAGTCCATATTTTTCAAAAGATTTCCTTACCTTTTATTTTTCATCCCAAGACACAATATCAGTTGTTCTTCTACAAAAGAATGCAGATGAATTAGAGAAGCTAATAGCTTTCTTCAGTAAAACTCTCAGAGACTCAGAATTGAAGTACAACACACTTGAAAAGCAAGCATATGCACTTGTTAAAGCCTTAAGGTTTTTCAGAATTAAAGCTTAAGGTTTTTCAAAATTTATATCTTGCATTAAAAGATAATTGCCTATGTACCTAATGTTGCTATTAAAGAAATTTTAACCCGGCTAGACACTGAAGGTAAAAGAGGTAGGTGGATTGCAAAAATTATGGAGTACAAGGTTGAAATCAGGCCTACAAAGTTAGTGAAAGGACAAGGTTTAGCAAATTTGTTATCTAATTCCAATTGTGAGGATTTGGATATCCATTTAGTGCCAGATCATCCAACTCATGAAGAATTGCTGATGAGGGAAAATAGAGGGCAGATTTTAGATAAATATGTAGGATCAAAATGGTATTTTGATATTGTCTATTTTTTATTGAATTTAAAATGTCCAGATCATTTTGACAGAAAGGCATCCAGATCATTGAAGGTTAAGGCCACAAAATACTTCTTGGTTAATCAGCAGTTTGTTCTGGAAGGATCTAGGGGGAATTTTTCTCAAATGTTTGGAAAAATCACAAGTGAAGGAGGTTACTTCAGAAATGCATGAAGGTGCTTGTGGGGGTCACAAGTATTGGAATTCTACAGCATACAAAATCCTTAGGTCTGGGTTTTATTGGCCCTCTTTATTTTCAAATGTGTATCAACAAGTTCGAGGATGTGTTCAATGTCAAAAGTTTGCTGGGAGGAAAAAGTTCATTTCTCTACCATTAAAGCCTATTGCAATTAATGCCCCTTTTCAACAGTGGGGATTATATTTTATAGGAGAGATTAACCCTGCATCTAGTGGACAACATAGGTGGATACTTACAACTACTGATTTTTTCAGTAAATGGGTGGAAACAATTCCCACTCGTAAAGCAACTCAAGGAGTTATTATGAATTTTATACAGGAAAACATCTTGAGTAGGTTTGGTTGTCCAAAGAAATTGTTGACTGATAAGGCACCTGCTTTTAATTCAAAAGCTATGGTAAGTTTTTGTGAGGAAAATGGTATTGATTTGAGGCATTCTACACCCTACTATCCCCAGGGTAATGGTTTGGCAGAGTCATCAAATAAGAACATTATTCAAAGAATTACAAAGTTGTTAAATCAAAATAAGAGATCATGGGATTCAATGCTAAAGTATGCATTGTGGACAGATAGGATAATTACCAAGAAAGCAATAGGTCTATCCCCTTTCCAATTTGTATATCGTATTGATGCAGTTTTCCCTATTCAACTAGGCATTCTATTTATGAATTTTTTTCAATATAGTCAAGAAGAAGCTAATGATCTTCAACAAAGGGTTTTTTCATTGATTGAATTGCAGTAAGAACGTGAGGCTATAGCACAAAGAGTTGATGCATACAGAAGGAAGATTAAAGCAGTATTTGATACAAAGGTAAAATAAAATGCTTTTTCTCTTTGTGATATGGTGCTCATATGGGATGCAAGGAGAGACAAGAAGGGTCAGCATGGTAAGTTTGATAATGTATGGTTAGGTCCCATCATGATTTCAAAGATTTTAGAAAATATTACTTTCATACTACAAACTCTGGAAGGTGAGGAATTGTCTACTCTAGTTAATGGACGGTTCCTCAAACATTTTTATAGTTCATGAAGGTAAATGAGGTCACATTCATTGTACATAGCGGTGTGAAATAAGACTCCATACCCAATGGAAGTTTGCAGAATAAAGCAGCAGTTTTAGGTAGCAGAAAGGCACTGGTCTATGAGTTCTTGAAACCTCACAAGGAGACTTTGATACCACAGCTGGAGCTAAATGTTAATGCTAAAATTGTCCCTTTTGTTTTTGCGTGTTTCCTTTAAGCTTGTTTGAAATTTATTTTCTTTTATTTATCCATTGTTTGCATTTTTTTGTTTTCAATTTATTTTTATTATATTTTGATATCTTTTATTTTGCTTTAATTCAAAATCTTTAAATGGCTTATCAACATGGTATTAGTCTCAAAGTTTTCAGTTATGCTTATTTAGCTTTATTATAAAGTTTATAACCAAGTTTCAAGCTTTATGTCAAGTGTACTTATCAAATAAACTATCTTGAAAGATTTTGGCAGCGCAAACTGCAAAATAGACCCATAATGCGCTACAAGAATTCAAAATGATGAAAAAACGTGGTTATTCATGCTGAGTAATGGTTTGCTCAAATTGTGATGACTGGAGAGACTTTTTTATGATTATTTGAAGTGCCGAAACACATGTCAATGAGTTATAATAGTGGTAAGTTCCATAATGTTTCATCATCAGGAGAAATCGGGGTTTGAAGCCATGAGTTATTTTGGAAATCGCAGAGTTGAAGACACCTGTTTACTAAATGTAGTTAGCTTTTAAAATTTAAACATTTGTCATTTCTCTTTTCTTCAGAGGCTTAATTAGTATATTGCAGTTGTAAAATGGGAAGGAGTGGTAAGACCAACAGGGTAGAGCCGATGGATATGTAGTGGGTAAAGAAATTACCGTTATGTGCAGATGTGTTTAGGGCAGCTGAATGGTTCAATTTCTTTAAAAAGATCACGAGGTTTAATGAGGAGGTCTCGATTTATTTTGCAAAGAACCTGAACAAGGATGTTATTAAATTTAAAACCCTACGATTTCAGCTCACAGAAGCCCTAATTTCTGAGGCTACAGGTATCACTATGGACGGGGAGTTGTGGTTCTAAAAACTTCCCCTTCGAGTTTGACCCAAATCCTTTCCTACTGCCAGGTAAAGAAACTTTAAATTGGTGCAATGGAATTCATATATCAAATTTTTGACCCGAATGGAGACAGGTGCTCAGCGTTATACAAACCGATATCACATGTGAGGGCAGGTTCTCAATGGTTTTTAAATACCATATTAGGTTTTTAATGCATCTTAAAATGAACTGTAAAATGAATGTGCCATTTTTCATGTACAAGAGTATCCAGAAGATGTCAAATAAGCTAAAGGCGCATCCAGAGGATTCAAGGCAGTCAATATTTCATCATGGACTGATAAAACTTATTATTCAAACAGTGTTAAAGAAGGAACAGAAGACCTGGGAACATTTTATATATTTTTCTGGTTTCATTGTTGAGTGGGATGAGCGTGTGAACAAGAGAAAGCCTAAAAAGAAAAGAAAAAAGAATAGGAAGGGAGCAGTGTTGATACAAGATATTTCTGAGAAGCCCCTGTCACAAGATAAACTTAAAATCCCAGAAAAAGAAGAACAGGTTAATGTACCTGAAGTAGAAAAGCCCGAAAGTTTCATTGAAGAGAAGCAAGTCAATATATTCGAAGGAGAACAAGAACATTGTCAAGAAACTCATAAAATGGAGCAAGGCATTAATCTAATTGTTGAACAACTTAAGGGTCAAATTATATCAGAACAGGCTAAGAGCCAAGTTACACAAACTTCTACAGATAATTCAAAAGATAAAAGTTTACAAATAAAGACTTTGAGGCCGATGCAAACCTCCTTATGCAGTTAAAGGAATCAAGATGGAAGTTTAGAACAAGAT
This sequence comes from Larix kaempferi, assembly GCA_027924585.1. Lineage (NCBI taxonomy): Eukaryota > Viridiplantae > Streptophyta > Pinopsida > Pinales > Pinaceae > Larix > Larix kaempferi. The sequence goes on along the minus strand of BSBM01001356.1, from coordinate 14,124 downwards.
CACCTATGAAAGGTAGTGTGGAAAAAGGTTCAAGTTCCAATCAGAAAACAAAGGATATAACTGTAATTCAAAGCTCTTCAACTGATGAAGGTGAGGAGAAAGAAGAGAGAACAAGTTCTCATCAAATGAGCCTACAGTAGGAATGCGAAGAAGCAAATGAAGAAGTAAATAAAGTTGAACAAGAAGAAGTCATTCTTAGAATGGAGCAAGATGAACTTGAAATTGCACAAAGAATAGAAAAGGGATGAGCGGGATGAGCGTGTGAACAAGAGAAAGCCTAAAAAGAAAAGCAAAAAGAATAGGAAGGGAGGAGTGTTGATACAAGATATTTCTGAGAAGCCCCTGTCACAAGATAAACTTAAAATCCCAGAAAAAGAAGAACAGGTTAATGTACCTGAAGTAGAAAAGCCCGAAAGTTTCATTGAAGAGAAGCAAGTCAATATATTCGAAGGAGAACAAGAACATTGTCAAGAAACTCATAAAATGGAGCAAGGCATTAATCTAATTGTTGAACAACTTCAGGGTTAAATTATATCAGAACAGGCTAAGAGCCAAGTTACACAAACTTCTACAGATAATTCAAAAGATAAAAGTTTGCAAATAAAGACTTTGAGGCCGATGCAAACCTCCTTATGCAGTTAAAGGAATCAAGATGGAAGTTTAGAACAAGATCACCTATGAAAGGTAGTGTGGAAAAAGGTTCAAGTTCCAATCAGAAAACAAAGGATATAACTATAATTCAAAGCTCTTCGAATGATGAAGGTGAGGAGAAAGAAGAGAGAACAAGTTCTCATCAAATGAGCCTACAGTAGGAATGCGAAGAAGCAAATGAAGAAGTAAATAAAGTTGAACAAGAAGAAGTCATTCTTAGAATGGAGCAAGATGAACTTGAAATTGCACAAAGAATAGAAAAATATAAGTATGAAGAAGATTTAATCTAAAGAAAATTGGATATTCCACCTTCCACATCTCAAGATCCTACTTTGCATGGAGAAGTAAGCATATGTTCAGAGGTTGAAAGTCTTAGAAAATTCCAAAAGCAGCATCAAGCAGAAATAGTGTTTCTTAATGAGACAAATGATAGGCTTACAAAGTCTAATAAACATTTAAGGGAGGATTTAGGAGAAGCTAATGCTCATTATCAGGAGCTGATTGTTGTGGCTAGGAAGGATCTGAAGAGGAAAAGAGAAGCATAGTCTAAAGCTGATGATTTAAACAGACAGGTGCAGAAACTAAAAGAGAAGAACAAGCTTCTATCAGACAAGATTAAAGACTTGGAAGTCGAGCAGCCTCAACCTAACAAAAGGACACATGCACTAGAAGGGATTGGTATGTTAGTAGAGGCTACTAGAAAGGCTACTTAGTGCCTATTTTTTTCTTTAATGCATTTTCATTTTGTATCAAGTATGTAATTATTAATAGTTAAGTTTTTAGTTAAAGACTTAGTTTAAAGACTCGATTATGTAACTGCTTTTGATACCAAAACCTAAAGATAGTTACAAACTACTCTTTTAGAAATGGTTAAAAGGAAGTAAAGGAGGATGTAGAGAGGTTCGAATTTTTGGTTTCAAGAAGACTTATACAGTGATGATTTTGAATCTTACAAAACTCTCATGCAAGTCCTGAAGACTGAGATAATACATATGTGATATAAGCCATTTTATAGTATTTGATTGAGTTTTTATTTTTGATCAGTTTGGTCATTCAATACATGATTTCATTTCTGTTTTAATGTTTTTAATGCTGTGAATGCTTATGTGTTGTAGATGAAAACCAGAATGAGTGATTGTGAATGTCATGGTTTATGTCTTCTCTATTAAAATATGTTTTCAATTCTTTGATGGATAGCATGATTTAGTAGCTTGCTAAAGTTTCATTTCCTTTTTACTTTCTTTAAATTGAAACCTTCAAACCATTAAACCCTAAACCAAGAAAATTCTATTTCATATTCTTTTTGAAACTGTTAAGATTGTGTTGGCTTGCCCCTTTGTAGTCTAGGGACAAATACTGGCACTAACAGGTTATATTATCACACTAAGAAGATGGAGAGAAGACTCTTTGTCTATATCACAGTTACAATTTTTGTACTTGTATCCGCATGCACTCTTGAAGTGCATATTCAGAATGTAATTTTGTTCACCTCTGTTGAAATAAAATTACGCTTTTTTTCCTGGGAAAAAAAAAGACACTTTCACAATAATAATATTAAATGCCTTTTATAATAATTATATTAAAACTCTTTCACAATAATAGTATGTATTAATAATATTGTGTTTTTTTAAGTAAATCTTATACATTATATTTTTTAATATAAATTAATTTCATATATTTTACATTATATTTTTTAATATAAATTAATTTCATAAATTTTATATCATATTTTTTAATATAAATTAATTTATATTTTTTTAACTATTTTAGAAAACAAGCAATCATAATTGGCCATTAAAAACCACAATCAACCATAGTCAACCATGAACAACCATAGTCAATCATGAACAACCATCATTTATTATAGTCAACCATAGTCAATAATGAACAATCATAGTCAACCATGGTTAACCATGAATAACCATGTTCAACCATAGTCAACAATGAACAACCATGGTCAACCATGAACAACCATAGTTAACCAACTAGGGTCAACCATAGTCAACCATATTAAAAAAGGTTCAACCGTTGTTGGTTAAGCATAGTCAAGCATCTAGGGTCAACCGTAGGAAACCATGAACAACCATAGTTAAATAGCAAACAATCACACTCATCCATGAACAACCATAATCAACCATAGTGAGCCATGGACAACCACCATCAACAATAGTCAATCATGAATAAACATAGTCAACCATGGTCAATCATCATTGCCCATGGTCAACCATGAACAACCATAGTCAACAATGATGAACCATGGTCAACGAAATTCAACCATAGTTAGTCATAGTCAACCATGGTCAACCATAGTTAACCATAGTTAACAATAATAATAAAATAATAATAATAGGCCACATTCAACCAAATTCATTAATAGTCAAACAATAATGGAATTATAATGAACCATAGTATTCAATGAATTTGGTTGAATATTAATAAAAATAAAATAAAATATATTTTATAATTTGATTAATACTAAATATATTTAAGGGCTGGTACAAGCTAATGCTAACCACTCATGATGCATTAGTCGCAATGGACTTCTGGAAAAACATAAATTTGAACGTTAAAAAGCAATATTAGAGCTACCTACACAACTTTTTGGAATATGGGGTAAGAAGATGAAACATAGACAATCGGATTACCTTCCGGAATATATAACTATTATTTATGGAAATTAAGTTTAACTCCCAAAAAAAATGGGTTCTCCTAAGGTTGGTATGTTATTTTTTCAAGAAACCATCATGAATATGTTTGCGTTGGGCCTTGGGTTTTGTATGCAAATGGTGGAATTTTGTGAAAAAAAAATATACACAGTTGTAGATAACAGGTCGTTCTAGTGCAACGCTATTTTTCCATATTTATTTATGTTAATTTTATTTTATTTTTAAATTAAGGAATTCATCCAAGTCCTAAAATTACTAGGTCGAGCGTTGGGCTTTGACATCATGGTCTTAACATAATCAATGACCTTTGTTTTTTTTTAGGATGTAGATCTTTGTGTGTACTTGTGTGGATTCTTTTTTATTTACAAAATAGGTGAGCCAATCAAAAGTTATAGCCGAAAGAAATAACCTACTTTTTGTGTGAGATTGATGTTAGTGCAATTAAAATTAAATAAAAAATAGAAAAAATATATATTTAATAAAAATTACATATTCGGAATCTGCACACATAGTTCTACAAGTGTGTGCAATTTCATTAGCAGTGGACAAGTGTAGCATACGCAGAATCATGCTCGAAATAGAAGAAGTTATAGAATAAGATGTACTTTGTTATAACACAATCCAAGCCACTTGGTTTGAAAACCCGAACCTAAAACCAAAGCGACCAAGTTATCCACCACGTTGGTGGGAAAGGAATTGCCCGCCAAAATTTAGAAATTTAAATGGCACGTATGCGTTATTTTAAATACACGTGTACGCACTAAGAGCGCGTATGCATAAATACTGCGTACGCACTAAACAGTCATACACTCTCTTAGTGCGTACGCACTATTTAGTGTGTATGCGCTAGTAAGGCGTGCGCACATTTTTTACCAGTCCGAAATGTAGTTTTGTTTTCATATTCATCTATCTCAAACCCCCCCTGCCACCCCTCTCACTAACTCTAATCCTCTTCCTCTCCTTTGTCTGTTCCTGTCCCTCCCTAACCCTCCTCCCCTCCTCCCCATTTCAACCCCTATATCTCTCTCTCTTTCTCTCTCTCCACCCTTCAATCCTCCTCTATCTCCCTACCTACTTGAGCTTCCTCTTCTTCTCCCTCTCCATCCCCTCTACCTAAACTTCTTCTCCTTATCGCTCTCCCTCCTATATCCATCTCTATAACCATAACCATCATCATCTCTCTCTTACTCATCCCATCTCTTCTTAATCCCCCTCGCCCCTCTCTCACTATATCCTTAACCATGGTCCCCTCTCCCCCTAACCCTCACCTTCTAACTCTCTCTCTATAACAGTTATCTCTCTCTCTCTCTCTCTCTCTCTACTTAACCCTCTTCCCCCTCTTCTCCCCCCCATGTCCCTATATCTCTCTCTCTCTCTCACTACAAGGGAGAGACCTTGTAGTGGAGGTTTCCCACAAATTGGCCTTTTATACTGCCCCTAAACCAATGCTCAAGGATTTACTAAGAAGCGTAGGGAGGAGGAGGATGACTTGGCCTTCGATAAACCTTAGGGGATTATCGATAGAGAAGACAAATATAGGAAAAGGAGGCTTAATCGAGCTAATTTCACTGACATAATGATGCCTTCTCCATAGGTGACAAGATGCCCAATGTGGCTATCTGGATGTATGTTGATATCATGCAGCAGAGGCCCTGAAGAGGGAAAAGGAAGAAACCCTAAGGCTAGTTACGAGAAAGCACCAAGAAGAAGATCGACATAAGGTGAAGAATAAAGATGGGGTCACTCAAGCCCCAGTGGTGAAACTTTCCTGGAAGCAAAGGAATCGATGGGACCAAGCTTAGGCTTAGGACAATGCTTCGAAGAAGGAAGAGGCTTCGTTGGACTGGAATGCCCCCGATGCCACTCATTGGATTAGCAGGTGGGATGGTACACCTATTGTATGAAGGATGAATAGTGATGCAACTTTGGGCATTGATTGGCGTAACATATTAGCAGGTGGGATGCTTCACCTACCCAAGGAAGGGTTAAACGTGATACGACTCCTAAGTATCTACCAAGTGGTTAACTACTCAAATAGAAGATGAAACAGTTCCTTGGTAAGAATGTAAACCTATAATGCTGGAAGCTAAATGGTCTTGCTATCTGTTGGCATTCCTCCAACCATGTGAAATATGTAAAAGTTGTATGCGAGGAGGGATAGGAGGAAGCAACCATAGAAGGGAGTAAAGGAGAAGTTGTGTAAAGATGAGAAGTAGATCCATATCAGTGATGTTGGTTCTCCATTATGCCAATGTATAGGTTGGGCTTGAATTAGTAGTGCATGGCCCTATTAATGTAATTTGGAGTGGCATGAGTAATGAATAAAAACTTTCATCCATTTCATTAATCCCATTAGTTTCTCAATGTTTGTATTTATTGTGTGTCTCTATGCTTGTATAGATTGAATTGGAAGTTGGTTCAATTGGTAGTTTTGTTGTCCATCTTTTGTAGCAAATTATTTGCTACGTTACCCCCCTTCACTCTCTCCTTAATCATCTCTCTCTCTCTATCTCTCTCTCTCTCTCTCTCTCATCTCTCACACACACACACACATAGAGAACATGTCACCCTATCTCGCTCATCTCTCTCCTTAACCCTCCTCTCTCTGTCTCTCTCTCTCCTTAAACTTCCTCCCCCTCTCGCTCTAACCCTCTTCACCCATATCACTCTATCATTATTTGGTAAACCTCCTCTATCTGTAGTGCATAGATCCCCACTCATGACACTCATATCCCATTTAAAGGCCTATAAAGAAGTACTCATACAAGGGGAATACCATTGGATCTATCCATGGTCCCATGTGGTCATCTAAGGATGTTCTCATGGTGCTTAAACTTGAGAATCTATGCTTACATCCCAAGGTTGTTGTTTGCCTCCCCCAACCATGCTAAAGGGATAGAGGCTCTTGTTTCATTACCACAACCATGGTCAAAGCATGGAGACCCATCCACAGTGCACAAACCATATTAAGGGAACCAATACCTAAATCCCAGGCCAAATACTCCCTAATGAGGGCTCATGTGGTTTCTAGGTGGTTTTTATGCTTCACGAACTTAAAAAGGTTCAATTAATGTTTAAACCCCATGTTTCACCCTTCACCGTGTTTAGGTGTCAACACCCATTTCTAGTGCAAAATACTTATTCATGGTCCTTATATCCCACTTGGATGCCTAACCAATATATCGAGGCACTTAAAGTTTCCTTCCTTGACCATGGTCAAGGGCCAACGACTCATCCTTTTTAAGAAAATCCTTCTAATGGCATCCATATCAAACTTTGATTGTAAAGACCCCTTAGAGAGGGTCCATGCCATTATTTGCACATGTTGTTGATGGCTATTGAACCTAAGAGACTATTTTTAAGCCCCGAGGATGAAGTGTTTTCCTCCCCAAACCATGGAATTTGAGCTTGAAAAGGCTACTTTATGGTTGAAGCCGTTTGTTCCACCTAGGCATGTTTAGGCCTATAGACCCATTCTCAATTCATGAAACCTCCTCATGTTGAATGTATCCCACTAACATACTCAACAACGCTATCCATGGCCTCGACAAACATTCTCGGCGTGGGGTCGAATACATAATCTTGTTTAAGGCATGCGATGTAGCCTAATCATGGTATATTTATCCCTCTGCATTTGCTAGAGATACCCCATAAGGGTTATGTGTTGTGGTTTGAAGAAGCAATCAACATCGTATCCTAAGAAGATTCTTGAGTTGTAGGTGTTTTTCATGGTGCTTGATCCTGAGAAGCTTCATTTAAGGCATGAGGAGCTTCTTATTGTCACTATACCTTGGTCATACCTTGACACCCATTTTTGGTTCACAACTAACCTAGTCATGCCACACTTAACACACTTGAAGTTGACTAATACCCTATAGATTTCATATGTGGTGGTCTAGGGACTCTTTCATGGTGTTTTTTTCCTAAGAAGCAAGAGTTAGTGTTGGAGGCTCTTGTTTCCCTCCACTAGCCATGGTTAAGGAGCCAAGATAAATCCTTGATTCCCAAGACATCATAATGGAAGTGATATTCAATTCATATGCAAAAGACTCCTTGTAGAGGGCTAGTTTCATGGCTTATATGTGTTATTGACGACGCTTGAGGTCAAGAAGTTTCAATTAAGGCTCAAATGGAATTCAATTGAGCTCATTATACTTCAATAAGATATCAAGGAACCTGTTTTCATTCTTTGACATTGTTCAAGGCCTTGCAACATATCCATGGTCTTGCATGGTAGTCCAAGGATGCATTCACTGCATTTGATATTGTCAAAATATGTTTCGGGTCTAAGATTGTTATTTCCCTCCATAAACCATGGACAAGGGCTTGAGGCTATTTTTTTCTACCAAGACTAGGGTTAAGGGCCAAAGAACCATCCACAGTGCATAAAGCATGTTATGGATAATCTATATTGGACAACTAATGGTGTCCACACTACAACAAAACCCTATGATTAGCATCTCTTTTATCTCCCTTTTTGGCATCCACTAACATTTTAGTGTATTTTTCTTCATTTTCTAGGAAAAGTTGGCTCTATTTCACGAGATGGTGCTTTTCCTGACGTTTTTTGTGTCCTTTTTTGAAATTATGCGCTAAACTGGATGCTAATTGCATTCACTTTAACATCCAATTTAATGCCAGCAATAACACCAGGCATAGCACCCTCAATAGCACCTAGTTTTGCTTCCTTTAGTGCCAAAAATAACGTCCTCCATACTGCCAAGCTTAACGCCAAGTTTAGCTTCTTCTTTTTTTGCCAGTGTTTAAACCAAGAATTGTGCCTAGTTTGGCTCCCTAAGTTGAACCAAGATTCAAGCCAAGATTAGCACCATGTTTAGCGCCTAATTTAACTTCCTAATTGTTGGTAGGTTTAGCACCAAGTTTTGTATCTACAATAACGTGTAATATAGCATCTATTTTTTCTCCTAAAGTACTACCATGTTTTTGCTCCCCGTATTGCGCCTAAATTTGCTCCCAAAATAGCACCTAGTTTTCCTCCTAGAATTGAGCCTAGTTCAACATATGAGTTACTTAATTGATGGGATAGAGGCTATTGGTTATTGGAGTTTAGGGTTAGAGTTGGGAGGGTTGTGTTAGACATTGATATTGATGTCTATGATGATAATGACGATGATAAGGACGATGATGTCGATGATAATGATGATGATGAGGACGATGCATGTTATTGCCTTATTTAACCCTGAGTGACCCTAATGGAACCTAAGTGGCCCTTTTGGAAACTAAGAGACCATAATTAATCCTAAATGAACTTGATGGCATCTAAGTGTCCCTATGACATTTGAGTGACTTTAACGGCATGTTGATGATGATGTTGTTGCATCCCGAAAATGATAAATATTAGCATTAATGATATATACTATGTTGACTAGGATGTTGATGATGACGATGATGTCAATGTCAATAACGATGATGTAGGCGATTATAGAACTATTTCATCTTGACTAATCCTATTGGAACCTAAATGACCCTAATTGCATCTAAGTGTCCCTAATAGCACCTAAATGACCCTAATGGAATCTGATTGTCCCTAACAACATTTGAGTGACCCTAATGGAGCTTGAGTCACCATAACAACATGAGGATGATGTTGATGATGCATGATGACAATGATGATGATTTGATTACAAGATGGTAACAATGACAATTATTATCACTACATTGATAATGACAATGACGATGACTATGGTGATAATGTTGATATCTATGATGATGGAAATTATGATAACGACAATGATAAATTTGTGTTTTAGCATTGGACCTAGGCAATGAGAACCACAATTTGCATGACAGAGCTTTAAATGAGCACCATATCCCTCTCACACGACAAAGTATGGTGGCTTGAGGCCCCACACATGGCCCATGAGACTCAAGGACAAATGTTATGTACAAGAAACCTATATATTGGCACCAAACCATGTCTTAGGCACTAAAAATAACCTCTAATGTGGAAAACCTCAAAATCACCACCATAATGCAGTCGTGGGATGAGATTTCCTATTAATTTCTTGTGTGGTTGTTGTGGCCCCGCACATGGCCCGTGAGCTCTACAAAAAACTTTTATGGCTCAAGACTTTGAATTTCAACCCTTAAAACATCTTATAATCCATGAAGACCATCCATGGTGTGATAAACCTTGAAATAAACACCATATCTCACTCATATTCCAAATATTCCATTTGTAGGACTTGTGGCTAATAAACTTGCAAGCTAGGATTTTCTTCTGTAAAGAAACATCATGGAGAAGATAGACAACAATCTTCTATTCACTATCCATGAATATACAAAAAACATCTTGCATTCACTATCCACGGTAGACAACATCTCCTTGATTGTAAGTTCCCATGGGTAGTGGAGTTGCATGCAACATGGTAGCTTGTCAGAATAGAGAATTTATTTATAATTTGAAAGAGATTAAATGAATGGATTTTATGAATGTTCATTTCAATAAGTTAACCAAGTATGACGGATATATGAGTTGTATACTTGGTCTTAAATAACTCTTGGATTTGTTGTTTCAATGTTGATATCTATGTTTGTAATTGCATCATTTATAAGGTTGATCTAGTAGCGGATATCATAAAGAACGACGAGCCAACCAAGGAAGTCCATTTGGAACAAAGAAGGTACCCATTTTTGCTTTTATCTTCATGGCTCATGAAAATGATTCCATAGGATCATATAGGTTACCTTGATTGTTGTCTAAACGTGCATACTCAGCCATCCATAAACTGCCATAACAACCCTAAAAATTATCCTTAAGCAAGCCAAAATTCATCAAGAATGAACTCAAAACAAACCTTGAAATTTGGGCCAAATTCAATTCTTCAAGTAGTTCATTAATTCTATTACACAAACCAGTTTAAAAAAATATCAAACATTTCTTAAGTAGTGCTTAATACATCCTCACGTGGAATGCTTAATACACACAAGCAAGGATTGCATTTCTCTAGAAAGGGGGATTTGTTTTCTCAAAATTAGGGCATTTTTCACATGCAACATAAGTTAGGGATTTAAACTATTTGATTTCATAGAATAGAGCTCTAATATCCTTTCCCATTCAAAGGAGAAGGTATTTTTTTGTTGTTGGTTGTTTCATAGGTCATTTTGGATTGGTTGATGCTCAAATGAAGAGAAGACATTTGGGATATTTTTGCAAGGGAATTTCTCCCTTCCTCTCCACCTCTTGATTTTTCTTATAAAAGAAAGAAATTAGACCACCATTTTGTTGTTACAAGATCAACCACATCCTAGGTTGGGAACTACTATTTGACACAGACATAAAGCATGTTTTGTTCATTGCATGTTGTATTCTTTCAAAAACTAGCACAATCATCTAAACTAAGCGTTGATGATCAAATGTATTGAACTTTGGGGAACATGGCACAATGTAATTGGGATATACTAATATGGAAATCCCTTTCATTGGTATCTACACATTGCCATATTTCCAGCATGACCTCCTTTTCTCAATTTGGCCATCTATAATTGAACTTATAGATTTTGGAAAGCATAGCTACATCAACAAATTATTTGCTTAAGCATTGATCTACAAGCATTGGATTCAATGCTCAAACCTTTATACCACATTGATTGAGTGAATGAAATCCTCATGATTTAAAATAAAAAAACAAATACACATTGCATTGTGTAATAAAGGCCAACTTATGTTGTCATTGTCTCTTATAACCTTATCAATTTTAGGTCCACACTGCCAACTTCCATGCCACATCATTATTGACTACACATGTCATTTTGACACCAACTTGTGATTGGATCCCATGTCTTTGCAAAGTCCTCTTTTGGATGCCATGTCCCTACACCTCTTTGTCCAAATTTGAGGATCTCTATCTCAAGTCTTTGATGTGAGAAAGGGTGAATGCAAAGGGTGGAGATATGGAGTGAGGATGAGAGTGAAGGGTGAATCTTTTCCTCTACCCCATGGAAAGTTGATTCCGGGGAGTGAAGGCAAGGCATATGAAATGTGTGGAACATGGAAGAGATGTAGACACTGTGGTGGAGTGGAGGAAGCATCAATGTAGAAGGATAGAGGATGCAAGGAGTGTAAGGTAATGCATAGTATGTAGCATGAATAATGGGGAAAGACTTGGGAAAGAGAATGAGAAAGACTTTTCCACAAGAAAAAAGGCCATGGTCCAACCAAGAAATCGACCCATTTAAATACTTTCAATGAAGATTCTAGAGGGATACAACAAGAATTTTACAACATATTTTTTACCAAGGGGATCTCTATAAGATGTTATATCTTTGGCTTAGAACATGAAATCTGAATTTCATTGACCCTCTTTATTGAAAAGGGCCTAGATTTTGATGTGAATTTTAAAGCTTGAGGCAATGCACTTGAGGGGTGAAGAACCCCCACAACTACTCAATTGAAGAACACTAGGACTATATTGCATTGTTTCATTTCCCACACCACTCGAGCTCTATATCATTCTACATGAAGAGATTTTAGGAGGATCAACATGCTTGAAAGGGTCATTTATTTAGGACACCTGCTTACTCATAAACACATTACCGATGTCCTTATTTATATTGTGAGTTATTTGACCCTATATTTTAAGAGAGAACCTACATTTTCTTCATCCCTGACCATTACTAGGAGTAGGTTGATGACTATTACTAGGAGTAGGTTGATGCCACACAAGATTAATGCCTAGGGCCTTGTCAATGCAGGCCACTCTCTAGAAGGCATTATCCAATATGGAGTGTGTGTTGACACTTTGCATTAATGATATAAGTAATTGGCACACTAGCTCCTCCCTATATTTGTCATAGTGAAATATTTTTCAATGATATGTTTCTTGATTGAATCTCCTTCAATTCATAAGTTTTCTTCTTTGAAAACCTAAATACCTATACTTATGTTGTTTTGTGCCTTGATGTGCTTTTCTCATTTTTTTTAAAGTATTTTTTTCTTCTCAATCCTTTTATAAAGAAAGAAAAAAAATTGCTAAAACTATTTTGTACTTCTCAATCATTTTATAAAAAGAAAAAAATGCTAAAAGTGGTGAACACGTCACACTCTTATTTACGTCAATTGAAAAAAAAAATTATCTACTTGTATTGTGTCAATTTCCATGGATCTCAAAATTCAAAAAGTCCATCCTTTCATTTTTTTCCCGCCTCTACCGAGAAAGAAGACAATCAAAAGAGATTAACCTGAGATACTTTGCAAATGTGTAATTTCCCTCCTCCACCGACAAAGCAGACAGTCAAAAGCGATTAACCAGAGATCCATTGCAAAAGTGTATTTCCTGCCTCTACCAAGAAAACCGATAGTTAAAAGAGAAGAACCATCTATTGCAAATATGTATTTGATAGTAATTCTGAAAGAATTCTTTTACTTCCTTCCTTCCTTCCTGTCACGATGCTGCACAGGTCAGGGTTTTGATCCGTCATGTGATTGTTGGGTTTGCATTTTTATAGGCATGTATGCCAAGGAGATTTGTATGAAGGGTTTCAAGTCCTATGCCACAAGAAAGATGGTGCTGAATTTCGATTTGTTTTTCAATTCCATAACAGTGTTGAATGGCTCCGGGAAATGAAACATATTGGATTCCATCTGCTTCATGCTGAGAATCACCAATTTGCAAAAGGTGAGGGCATCAAAATTGCAATAAAAAGTGTACAAGAAGGTTCAGGCCAAAGTCACCACGACCACCATCTCCATTATCTTCAATGCCTCCAACATAAGTTGCAACCCCATCGGCTATGAGGACTATAGCGATCACCGTCACTCGATGGGTATTTTTGCGTTTCTAAACCTAAAATTTCTGTGATTCTAGAATCTTACCAGCTTTTAAACGGATGACATATGATTGCTTGACATCAAAAATTAAACAAAAATTATGTCAATTTTTAAAAGATTTCTTTGAAGGAAAATTTCGATTTGTGTGTCCTTTAGTTCTAGAAAAATGTAGAAAGTATTTTTTTAAAGTTAAAATGAAAACAGGGACTAGAAAAAAAATAGTACAAAATGTGATATACAATTCATGCTAAGGTTAGATTTAGTTCCTACAGTGAGAGGCGATCGATCAACCACAAACTTATTGATCCCTGAACATTTCTCAGGACTGAATATCTTCCACCATTTTACAGACCCATAAGCCAATAACAATGTCACATACAGCGGAACAACAATACTAATTATAGTGTATAAGTTCTTCAAACTTATTGTGATGAACCTGCAATAATTAATTAATGCAAATACACAAGAGATTAGAAATAATAGAACTCAAGATCACTTTTATATTGATCACGGGCCACTTAGAGGGGGAAACCTCCTTTGAGCAAGCTCAATACAATTAACTTCACGGTGCCTTCAATGACCTCAATACACACTTATATACTAAGTCTATGCCTAATACTATGATTCAAAACCATGGGGACATATAATACTATGGGACGACTTACAAAGCATATGCGTCCAATACTATGGGTCAATACTATGGGCTAATATAAACTATGGATCAACAAATACTACGGGACGACTTACAAAGCATATGCATCCAACAACAATATACTAACATAGTAAAGAGAAGGGTTGACACGGCTTCCTAACATCCCCTCTCCCTTAGAAAAAGCTTTGTCCTCAAAGCTTTGGTTGGAGAAATTGCTGCAAAATCTGAAGAGGTGGTTCCCCGGTAGCATCCTCGGGTTGCATTTCGGGCCACTGACGCCTTTGGAGTGTCAGGGAGGATTGCTTGGAAGGTTGTAGATGAAGAAGAACCCCATCAGCTGCGCGAAAAATGAGCTCAGAATGGTG